>CAJRST010005557.1:17536956-17550515 GCA_907169785.1 Menidia menidia | reverse complement strand
AGAGAGGAGCTGGTGGGAGGTTTAGTGCTGCTATTAGGGGATATTTTCGTTTAAAGCCATCTTCCCTGTATGGAGGATAAAGACAGACCTGAGATCTAATTGAAAAAAAGACATATACAGGAACATTAAAGACTCAATTGGAAACGTTAAAAACTTGGTAGTTTGAAATGGTTGAGCATAAATTTGGGATAATTGGTGCTGTTGGTCCTTGTGACAGTCAAAGATCCAAAGACAGTAAAGAGAGGAGCTGGTGGGAGGTTTAGTGCTGCTATTAGGGGATATTTACGTTTAAAGCCATCTTCCCTGTATGGAGGATAAAGACAAGACTTAGATCTAATTGAAAAAAAGAAAAACATCTGTATATTAAAGACTAAATTGGAAATATTCAAAACTTGGTAGTTTGAAAGTGTTTAGCATTAATTACGGATAATCTGGTCGAGTTTCTGTAGCCAGTTTCTTTTATTCTACCAGTAAAATGACCACGGTTTGTTAACTCTAGTTGGTGATGCATTGCTGAAGACTGGAGTAAATCGTATGGTCAGAATTATGTTAAAGTGTCCAAAAAATTGCTCAGTGGTTCAAGGTAGGAAACACAATTGGACTGGTAAAGTCAAATGTATTAAGCACAGAAACAGAATCAGAAGTTTATGAGACACAACTTTGCCATCTTACTGTTTGGAAAAGCAGGACGGGACACCATGAGAACCACATAAGACACTGAGATTGTAGTTTAGAACATTTGAAAAGATCTTTACTTGAGCTAAGTTGATTTTTTTTATGGTTAGCTTAGCTAAGGAACTCTTAAGTGTTATCTTTTGGTGCTAAAATGAAGCCCCTCCACTAATGCTCACGTAAAAGGCATTTTCCATTGAATGGAGGGATATAGAAAATAATTAATTTCTCATGTATGCAGTATTTCACATCAGGATATTGTGTCAGAGTCCAAAGAATATATGAAAAAGGGTGAAAATGAAAAGTTCTTGGAAGACGTCGGCCTGAATTGGACTTCTACTTGATTCTCATTCTAGATTTGATCGTTTCCATGATAACATGCCGCCTGTTTCTGTCTAACGTTTTCTTTTTTAACGTTTGAGCAGTGGATCAACGTCACAAGTTCTTTTTCCTGCGTGAGAATATCTTAATTTATCAAATCAGATTGTTAAACCACAGAAGTTTTTTTTAACTCTGTCCAGACTATTTGAAATCCAAAAATCACAATAAGTAAAGCTTTGTGTGCAATTTTATTGGTACATACACGTATGCTCCACATTCTTTCATTTCCACACAGAAATCAACAACAGTTTTTCTTTCAAGGAACACTTATGTCAACCTAACTTCTTTTTGAGAGCTGTGAGGAGCAAAACACAACACGTTTTGATCCTGATGTAGCATCGATTAAACAAACCTCATATGTAAATGAGTGAACGAGCAGATTTATCTGTTTATTTTTAATCGCTTTTACTTTTGGGCAGAGCCAAACTGTAATGCGCTCTAATATAAACCAACAAACAGAGGAAGACGCTTTCATAACAACGCTAAAAAATGGCTTTAAACCTGCCGTTCGTGGATGAGGTGTGGAAAGAATAAGTCTGATTATCTAATCCAAAAATCTCAATAAGTAAAGCTTTGTGTACGATTGTATTGGTACATTCACATATGCTCCACATTTTTTCATTTCCACACAGAAATCAACAGCATTTTTTTCCTTTAAGGAACACTTATGTCAACCTAACTTCTTTTTGAGAGCTGTGAGGAGCAAAACACAACTCGTTTTGATCAGGATGTAGCATCGATTAAACAAACCTCATATGTAAATGAGTGAACGAGCAGATTTATCTGTTTATATTTAAACGCTTTTACTTTTGGGCAGAGCCAAACTGTAATGCGCTCTAATATAAACCAACAGACAGAGGAGGACGCTAAAAAAAATGTCTTTAAACCATCCGTTTGCATGAGGTGTATGAGGAAGAATAACAGTCTGATTAATTTATCCCTCTGTCCTTCCAAACACTTACCTTAATGTTCACAGAGAAATAGCCACAGAACAAGATAAAAGCGGCACATTTGAGTGTAGAGACGGTGAATGAGAGAGGGGGAGATGATGCATGGAGAGCTGTCATTGATGTGGAGAAAAACATGGAGGGACGCCAGACACTCGAGGCCATTTTCACTTCCTGTGCCAGCTCTGACAGGCTGCCATCCTCTGCTGAGAAAATATCCAACTCTGCTCACACTTTCCTTCCCAGCTAATGTTCTTCCAAGTATCCGAACAATATGTCATTCTCTCAAAGTTGGATATCAGCGGGTTTAGCGCGATGGAGCCGAGAACGACATCAAACGGCCGTTTAATCAGTCACAGAATAACGTGTTTAGCTCTGAACGGAGCAGAAAAACGCTCACAGATCCAGACTCTGATTCGCCTTTTTCTGGCCAGCTCTGCCTCAAACTTTCTTCAGAGTGTCGAGTTTGAGCTCCACGTTGAGTCTTTGTTCCCCAAGCTGCCCCAAAACTTTTCAAAAACAAGTTAAAAAAAAAGGAAAATAATCACTGAAACAAGTTTTTTTTGTTTTGTTTTATGTCACAAAGCAGGTTGTGGTTCGAGCTTTGAGCTGTTTATAGACTTCCTTACAAACCTTCTTTCAGCCAATGAAGTTTGTCTCTATATATACTTAAAAAAAAAAGAATGTCTTCATGTGAGGAAGGGGACAGCTGGTGTGTCTTTTTATGCATAAAAATACAGCAGTCTTTGATGGTGAAAGTGAAAATCAGGTGTAGGTGAGGCATGAAAATAACTAATTATTGTTTTATCCTGAACGAAACATGTCAATGGAATACCAAAAAGGACTATCTCTGATATTCCACATAACTAAAACTCCCAAAAGTGCTTTGACTCACATCCAGGAGAAGTTGTTAATATTTAACCCTGTAATGCCAAATGTATCATATTTGATACGGTTTCTGAAATGTTTTGCGTCTGACTCCTTTTGCATAATTTAATGGTAAAAACTTTGCTCAAAATCCTGTTGTACACAATCAGATACACCTGATAACAGGGGGCAGAAGACTACACAAAAAATAATCTTGATTTATCGCATAGTGATAAATTATTAATAACAACATTTTATTTTGTTTTTTTCTTTTTACATATTTTGTTAAAAGGCCAAATAAGGAATTCAAACCAAAAAAAAAGTAATTTTCTGTTTTATTTTTATTTATTTTTGTTTTATTCTTGGATCAGGCTTTAAAGGGGTTAACTTTCTGTTTGTGTTATTTCAAATGTGTTGGTTAGCTATGCTGCACATTTTAAAAACAATGAGCCCTTTTCTTTTTTTTTTTTTTTTTCTGTGGAGGTTGAAAATCAGCCCTTTTTGATCACAAATCAAAGCTATCCCAGACTGTCCCTTTCTCTAGAGATTCTCACAACAGTGACCAGTAACCAGACATAATCACCATCCAGGTAACTTGAAGGAAACCTGGAAATCTGGGGACTGTTTATCTTTTCTTACACGTGCAATAATCTCCACACAGAGAGGTTAAAGCAGCATGTACAGTGGGGGAAATAAGTATCTGACCCCTTGCTGATTTTGCAGGTTTGCCCACTTACAAAGAATGCTTATTTTTCCTCATCAGATGCTTATCAATTTTTATAAATTCATATGATGTTATTTTCTGGAATTTTCTTTGGGATTCTGTCTTTCACTGTTAGAATGTACATATGATTAAAGTTATAGATCGTTGCATTCTTTGTAAGTGGGCAAACCTGCAAAATCAGCAAGGGGTCAAATACTTATTTCCCCCACTGTATACGGTTTGTAATTTTGGTACGAGGACAGTGGTGGCCGGGTCGAGTTAAAACTGTTATTTGTGTTATTTCAGATCTGTTTGTTAGCTATGCTGCCCATTTAAAAACCATGAGTCCGTCTCTGAATGACCCGACTAAGTTGTTTCAGCTCCTCAAACTCTCAGTGTGAACAGAGTCTTCATCACCATTGCCCCGGTATTCTTTGATGAGCCCTAATCCCTATTAAAAAGGACAGATTATGGCAGGGATTTGGCTTTGATTGGCCTGTCCCACTGCTCTTTTCTCCCCCCGTCTCACCGGTCCTCGATGGGACGGGGCTGGACGTGAACAATGATTTGCCTCCGTGTGTCATCCCCCTTCACACTCCCACCCTTAAGCCCCCCCACTTCGGTCACTTGAATAGATTTGTTAAAGGCCCCCAGTGGATGAGAGAGGTCTGAAACCCGGAGTTTGGCCCTCGTGTGCGGCTCTTTCCCCTTTTCGAGGGACTCGGCATGGGGTGGGAGCTCCCTGCCAAACCCCCCCCACACACACACACACACACACACACCCCACCTTCTCATACAGCAGTTAGTCCTCCCGGTCCTTTTGCCACGCAGAGATAATCAGGCTTATGTAAAGACGACGTGCTCTTTTGACAGTCGTCAGCTCATCAGTGATCCAATCGAGCCCCAAATCCGCCATTGTTCGCCTCTCAAAGTGTCTCAAATCCGCTTGTGGCGGGAGAGGGAGAGGGAGAGGGAGGCCGGGGCTCTTTATCCTGCCAATCACTCCTGACATTCCTGCCAATGTTGCCATGGCCCGGGGTCAAAGGTCGTGAAAACAGAGAAAGTGAGCCGGATCGGGGGAGAATGGCGACTTCTCAACGGCTTCTTTTGGCCGCCCGACGCAGGGGGTAAATGTAGACAAGTTAGGACTCTATGGACATGCTGAGACCGGGAGAAACCATCTGAAAGGGGAGAGAAAACAGGGAAAGGAGAGACGGAGCTGTTAACCCGATTCTTTAGCTGGAAACCTGAGAATAAACCGGAGTAGATCAAGAGAATAAGTTGACATTTATTAGGTATATCAGCTGGGCTCTGACAGACAAAAAGCAATAAATGTCATATTTGTAGTCTTGATCTCCTCTGGTTTATTCTCAGGTTTCCAACTAAAGAATCAGACTAACAGAATAAACCAGAGTGGATCAGGAGTATAAAAAATTACATTTATTGGGCACAGTTAAGTGTATCAGTGGGCTCTGACAGACTAAAACCTCTCTCTGGGTCTCAGTGGTAAAGAGCCCTGAGATCTGGGTGATGGGCATTATCTCCTGGGCTCCATCCGCCTCCTCAAAGGAGGACTGGACACAACCAAGTCCTATTGGCCAGTTACCTCTGGGCAGGAACAGGCCAGGTCCTAATTCATGCAGATGACAGGAATGTGCTAACAAATGGTGTGTGTGTGTGTTTTTGTGTGTGTGTGTGTGTGTGTGTGTGTGTTTGTGTTGACCTAAAGGTGGATCTAATGCAACAGAGAGAGAAAAAGAGAGAAAAGAGAGTCTGTGGACACAGCCAGAGACTTCAACACAAAAGTATAGTTCTAAAAGGAATAAGACAATCAGTCATTTACATAGATTATGTTATAGCATACAATGCTAAAGTGAGTAATTATAGCCAGATGCTAACACACACCAGGGAGCTGAAACTCCTGATACAAGAAATTCTCACACGAGTGAAAAATCGTGTGAAAAAAGGGGCAGAAATGGGGCCAAAAGCCCGGGTTAGGCCCTTTGGCTAGTGACCTCTGGGCATGAACAGGCCAGGTCCTAATTCATGCAGATGACAGGAATGTGCTAACAAATGGTGTGTGTGTGTGTGTTTGTGTTGACCTAAAGGTGGATCTAATGCAACAGAGAGAGAAAAAAAGAGAAAAGGAAACACGTAATATACATCTAAAAGAAAATAAAACAATCAGTAATTAGCATAGACCGTGTGATAGCATACTATGCTAAAGTGAGTAATTTTATAGCCAAATTCTAACAATGGAAACCTTAGAAAGGTGGATCTAATGCTACAGAGAGAGAAAAAGAGAGAAAAGAGAGTCTCTGGACACAACCAGAGACTTTAACACAAAATATATAAAACAGTCAGTAATCTACATAGACCGTGTGATAGCATACTATGCTAAAATGAGTCATTTTAGCTAAATTCTAACAGAGCAAAGACTCAAGGATAGGGGATGAGAGCAATAGAGGTGTGCAGAGATGAAGGGGATAGAAAAAGGGGTTAGAGAGACAAAAACTGTTAGCAAAATCCACTTTATGGACGTCTATCTCAAGAGGTTTAAAGACGAAACAAGGGGACAGTGTCCCGACAAATGAACAAGGAAGTTAATTATTTCTTCAATTTTATGATATTTTTGGCACGTTACACTCAGGACTGGAACCAAAGACCATTAACGGAGTCCCATTTGATCCCTGTGTGAGTTAGTGTGGCTGGGGAGTAATTTGAAATGGAAATGCTCGGTGTAATGAAGCTAATGCATGTCAGCGCTAGCTAAGCGGGGCACCGGGTTAAATCCGTTGTAATGTCGTCAAAAGAATAATTTTCTGTACGCAGTGTATACGTAAGTGAGCAAATGTTTATCCCAGGCAAGATATCATAGGGAATTTACGCCATTCACTGTTCTTCCGTGGGGATTAGTGGAATTAAGCATTTACACAAAGGCGAAGTATCAAAACTCATGAGTAATTCAACAAGCTCCACAATCCAGAGTTTACCTTTTATTGTCGCGTTGCAGCTGCGAGCGCCAAACAGACACACAGCAAACACGCTCACTGCCTTTTAAAGAAGACAAATTTAATATACAAGGAAAATACACACAGCAAACGCCATGAAAGGGAGGCAGTGATAAGTCTTTTCTGCTGTGAGCCCATTCATGGGAATAATCTGAGGGAAGACGCAGATTAGGACGGAGGGAGGGATGGAGGGTTTGTGTTTAGCTGTTCGCATCACTGGCTCCTTTCAGCCATTTTGAAACGATGTTTATCCACCGGTTTGTCCTAGCGTAGCGTGTTAGCATCTTAGCCCGGCGCTCCGCTGCGAGGGTCCGGAGGGGGCCGGGGTCTTTGTGTCAGGAATGGTCGGTTTTGAGGGAGGACTCAGGCGCGGAGATAACGGAAAATCAGGGTTTATTGTAACAAAATACTCAAAAGGGTGTTTTAACTAAAGGGTGGAAGTCCAGACACGGTTCAAAAACAAGGCTGTGGCAAAACTATGACTATGACAAAGTAACAAAATAAAGATTAACAAGACAGTGACAAAACATGGCTATGGCAAAAATCAAACCTGACGAGGGGAGACGAAAGACGAGGGATGAGAGAAGTCATCCAGACATCCATCCACCCATCCATCCATCCATCCATCCATCCATCCATCCATCCAGACATCCATCAGGAAACGGAGATGCAGAAAACAGGGTTTATTGTAACAAAAACAGGTTAAAAAACAGGGCAAAACTATGAGCAAGGTAACAAAGCAAGGTAAACAAAACTGTGGCAAAGTATCAAAACGAGACTATGGCAAAAGTACAAACGAGATTAACATGGCAGTGGTCAAAACAAGGCTATGGCAAAGTAACAAAATAAAGATTAACAAAACTGTGGCAAGGCTGTGGCAAAACATGGCTGTGGGAAATAATCAAAAACTTACATGACGTGGGGAGACGAAAGACGAGAGACGAAACAAGAAAGACGAAAACGAACTGGCACAAGACAAGGGGAAACGAGGACTATTTAAACACATGAGGGAGGGGAACCCCAGGTGAACACAATAGGTAATCAACACATGACGAGACACCAGACATTCCCCCAGACGTGACACTTTGTCCAGAGAGCGGCCCGGCCCTTAGGTCGTTTTAGCTGCTCCCAACTTTTTCTCACTGGTTTATGAAAGTGCAGACATCCAACTGATGGTTCCAAACGTTTATTAACGGATTTGGCGTAATGCACGCCAAAGACCACCGTGAACACTGCAAAACACGCGGTGGAAAATATACATCAATAAAACCTTCATGAATTATCAAATTAAACTTGTTAAACAAAATATACATTCTCTAAATTGTCCGTACCGTATGCCCCTCCAACCAGAAGGTTAGGAGTTGCTAGAAGTCCATTTCTTCCGTTTTTTCCGTCCTTTGCCTTTTCTCTTACACACGGACTAATTGTAAACAAACTCACAGCTTCCTATCAAAGGCATCACGTGATCAAGTGAAAACCCAATCGGTGACATCTCCATAAAACATTGTTACAATCTTTTCCAAAAGCATTTACATATTAATCGAAAATACACAAAGATATGAAATAGATATTAAATGTAAAACATATTCATATTCACAAAATAAAATAAATTCACACAGAAAAAATGCCCATGTAACTGCATTCGTTACACCAGCCAGAGGAAGGCATAACCCGTCTTTTCTGGTCCTGTTTATTGTATATTGTTCATTTATTTGGATCCCCGTTAGCTGTCAGTAATTTTGTCACGTCTGGGGGAATGTCTGGTGTCTCGTCATGTCTTGATTACCTATTGTGTTCACCTGGTGTCAGAAAGGTGGGTTCTTTAAGGGAGGACTCAGGTGCGGAGATGACGGAAAACATGGTTTATTATAACAAAAAGGTGGAAGTCCAGACATGGTACAAAATAAGGCTGTGGAAAACTGTGAGCAAAGTATCAAAGCAATAAGTAAACAAGACTGTGGCAAAGTAACAAAATAAAGATTAACAAAACTGTGACAAGGCTGTGGTAAAACAATGACAATGGCAAAGTAACAAAATAAAGAACAACAACACTGAGGCAAAACTATGACTATGAAACAAAGTAAAAGACTATGGCAAAAAAGCAAACCTGGCGTGATGTGGGGGTGACGAAAGACAGACGACGAAAAGGACGAAAGGACGAAAATGCACTGGCACAAGTAACAAAGCAAGGTTAACAAAACAGTGGCAAAGTATCAAAACAAGACTGTGGCAAAAGTACAAACGAGATTAACATGGCAGTGGTCAAACAAGGCTATGGCAAAGTAACAAAATAAAGATTAACAAAACTGTGACAAAACATGGCTATGACAAAAACATGGCTATGGAAAAAAAACAAGACTATGGCATGGTGCAAAAAGCAAAACCTTACGTGGCGAGGGGTGACGAAAAGTGACGAATATGAAAACGCACTGACACAGGACATGGGAAACGAGGACTTTTTAAACACATGAGGGAGTTGAACCCCAGGTGAACACAATAGGTAATCAGGACATGACGACACACCAGACATTCCCCCAGACGTGACACCTGGGGTTCCCCTCCCTCATGTGTTTAAATAGTCCTCGTTTCCCATGTCCTGTGCCAGTTCGTTTGCGTCTTTGCGTCTTTCGTCTGTCAGGTTTGATTTTGTCACAGCCTTGGTTACTTTACTGCCATAGTCTTGTTTTGTACCATAGCCACATTTTTGTCATCGCCATGTTTTGCCACAGTTTTGTTATTAACTTTATTGCTTTGGTACTTTGTTCATAGTTTTGTCTTCCTTGCTTTGTTACTTTGCTCTTAGTTTTGCCACAGCCTTGTTTTGAACCCATGTCTCCTTGTGAGTGCATTTTTGTTTCAATAAACCTATTTCACGTATCTCCGCGCCTGAGTCCTCCACCAAGATCCACCTCCCTGAGAAATTTGACAGCTACTCTTCCTGGGGTCCTTTTAAAATGATACAGATACACAAAACATATCAAATGATCACATCATAAGAACAACTATACATTTCAAATTATTTGACATTACAGTACAGTCTGTTACACAAATATTCATATACTAAGGCTTTCAACAAAGTCTTTTTAAAAATGTTTTAAATGCACCTTTCGTAGTAGCAGTCAAGATGTTATGAGGCAGTTTGTTCCACAGAATCACAGCTCTGAACACCATAGACCTGCACAGACCTGTAAATGAAGCCAATAGCTGGAATATTGGCATAAAAGTGCTCATTAAAGTCATTTTTAAGGGTTTACACAGCCACTGTGTACATGACAGGAACAGCAGGAACAATTCTCCGACTGTTCCAGGTATCACTTAGGACCTTTGTGGGTTTTGTCTCTATCTCTCGGTTGTTTCAGTTATTAAGCCGTGACTAGTCAGTTTACTTAAATAAACATCATCATTGAATCATCTGATTTTTTACTTTCCAATTTACAAGAAAGCACCCAAGTTTTTTCTGTTCCATCTCAGGAATGAACTGTTCACGATCGTGGTTTTGCTTAGATACTTAGACTTAGACTTGTACTTTATTGATCCCTTGGGAAGACTCCCTCAGGAAATTAAGGTTACCAGCAGCTTATAGGGCAAAAAAGTTAAATTAAATTAAATTAAGCAAAAAAAAAAAAAAAAAATACAGATTAAGTACAGTGTATATGATAGGAGTTGTGTGTATGTAATATAGGAATTTGGTGGATAGATTGACCAGTTTGAACAGAGAACAGAGAATAAAAAGACAGTTGCCATTTTTATGTTGATTTTTTTTTAGGTTTGCACAGATAATGTTTTTACATTGATGGTGTTCTTGTTTTAAGTTTTACACCAGGAATTTTTACTGTACCAGACTGTTGAGACCCTGTCTGAGAAGGGGTTGTTCATTCATGTCCCAGTCCTAATATAGTGTTCTATGACTTTAACACCTTTACTCCCTTTTTAGTGTCACTGTTTCCTCAAAAGCATGTGATCAAAAATTTTATTTATTTACTTACTGATCAAATCATGTTTTTTCAAGAAATATTTATTAGCTGCTGTCTTTTGATCATCGCCTTCCTCAAGCTTTGTTTCCCAAGCTTGGACTCTTTTTTTTAGACTCTAAAATATGCTTCTGCAACCGGGGGCTTTGGCTGCTTAGTTACAAACAAACAAGAGTTAAGGGACAATTACAAATAATATTTTTAGCTGGACCACCATCTTTGCACCAGTAGATATAAGTACGAGCAAGAGTCGATTTATAGAAAAAATTGTATGTCCAACGTGTGGATACTGTGATGTTCTCTATACACTCTCATCTTAGCCCTTTAAAGCCTGATCCAAGAATAAAAAAAAACAGAAAATACTTTTTTTTGGTTTAAGTCTTTATTTGGCCTTTTAACAAAATATGTAAAAAGAAAAAACAGAAATACATTTTTTATATTCATAATTTATTACTATGCGATAAGTCAAGATTTCTTTTTTGTGTATTTTCTGCCCCCTGTTATCAGGTGTATCTGATTGTGTTCAATAGGATTTAGAGCAAAGTTTTTACCATTAAATTATGTAAAAGGTGTCAGACGCAAAACATTTCAGAAACCGTATTTATCAAATATGATCCATTTGGTATTATAGGGTCAAAGTTACCTGGATGTTGAGGATGCTGCAGTTCAAAAGTTAGCACACCTGTGTATCAAGATTCTCACCAGTAAAACTATAAAAGAATTAAAAAAACTGGACCCATACTCTAATGCATTCTGGCCAAACTGGAGCCCATCGTATACATTTCAAACACACAGACTCGCATTGTGTACATCAGCGTCTGCCTCATTCTCAGCAAGGACAGTTTCACTCTTTAAAAAATGACAAAAAAATCCAGAATATGAGGATTGAGGGTAGTTTACAGTAGCATAGGCAGCTGAATCCCCCCTCCCTCCTTCCCTCTGCTGTCTTTCACTTTGTGGATAATGAGATATGACTCACGGGTCACATATCTTCACAGTGTAATTACACATGAAATGCGTGCATGTGACACACACACACACACACACACACACACACACACACACACGCACACACACACAAACAGATGCAGAGTAATGTGAGTCCTCATTCATTTGCCCAAGTCGTTTAGGGTAATAGAGCTTAATGGAGTGTATTAACCCTGTCCAGCTTGTGCCCCCCCCCTTCCCCTCAGATGTGTGTGTGTGTGTGTGTGTGTGTGTGTGTGTGTGTGTGTGTGTGTGAGGGAAAAGGGGAAACCTGCCAACTGTTTATCTGCTAGAGACACACTCACGGGGGGAGTGGAGATCTGGTTTCCCACTGTCACAGATGCTAACCCGCCTCTCCATTAGCGCTGTGATTGGAGCGGACACAGAAAACCAGCAGGCCCGTTCCCACAGGGGCTATCTGGGGAAATTATTGCCCAGATCTTCTCCGGGGAATGTCAGGGCACTAGAAAGAGAAGCACTTAACGGACGGCTATCGCGCTCAGCTCGCAGCGTTTGGTGTGGATTCATAATCTGAAAAAGCGGTCAGAATGGGAATCGGTACACAGAATTAAAGGAGGCTGTGTTTTTTCTAAATGTGAAATAAGGAGATCAGACACTGAGCAGCCTTTTGTTTAACCCTGTAATGCCAAATGTATCATATTTGATTCATACGGTTTCTGAAATGTTTTGCGTCTGACTCCTTTTGCTTCATTTAATGGTACAAACTTTGTTCTAAATCCTATTGTACACAATCAGATACACCTGATAACAGGGGGGAGAAGACTACACAAAAAATAATCTTGATTTATTGCATAGTAATAAATCATTAATATTAAAAATGTATTTCTGTTTTTTCTTTTTACATATTTTGTTAAAAGGCCAAATAAAGACTTAAAACCAAAAAAAAGTACATTTCTGTTTTGTTTTATTCTTTAATCAGGCTTTAAAGGGTTGAATAGGATGAGCAGATTATGACTGAAGAGGGATTTGTAAGATGAATAAATTGTCTCAGCGTCTTGTGTTTCACAGATGGAAGAAGAACGTCTTAAAACAATGAAAAATAACCATCAGAAAAATAAGAGTCACCAGAAAAAAAAGAGCCATTATAAGCTGCCAAACGGCTGGAGGCAGACGTTGCTGGTGGGCCTCAAACCCTGGGAGGTCCAGTTAGAGAAGCAGCTAGAAATGTGCAACCACACCAGACCATGGGTGACCCCTTAACCAGAGTCAGCAACTGCAAACTGAGTCCCCTATACCAGTGTTTTTCAACCCCTGTGCCTCGGTACACTAGTGTGCCGTTAGTGATGGTCAGGTGTGCTGAAGAAAATCTTCCTATTTCACCTAATTGGTCTAAAAAGATTTTTTGATAAGTAATTAATTTTCTGCAAATAATATGCCATTTCTGAGTGTCTGCTGTTCCAGTGACTGGTGGAGTAATCATGTAATAATTCCTTATGACTAGATTTTGTATTTAATTTTGCATATTGAAGTGGACATGTTAAGTGCAATTTGAAAGAAGAAATATAAAATATGATAAAAATAAATGTTTGTGTTTATTTGATTATTTTTCAAGACACGTAAGATAAGATAAGAATAAAATAAGAATAACTATAGTGTTACTATAGGCGGATACACATTTGTATCAGACATATACACATATACAGACATTTTTGGTTGGTGGTGTGCCTCGAGATTTTTTCAATGAAAAACTGTACCTTGGCTCAAAAAAGGTTGGAAAACACTGCCCTATACCACAGACATTCCTCTCCTCTCCACCACCGGTTTAAACTGTAGTAACTCCAGCCCACCAGACGATGGCACCTCCGCTCTGAGCTGAGATTAAGGAGGAAAAACCAAGCTGTGAATCCCCGTTTTCCTCCTCCTGGAAACCCAGATCAGACACTTTGGTGTGACACCATGCGCTTCAAACTGATTTCTAAATTTCACTCCTGGGATTTCCTGATTATTCACTTACTCCTTAACCCTTTAAAGGCTGATACAAGAATAAAACAAAAGAGAA
>CAJRST010005557.1:17400231-17410428 GCA_907169785.1 Menidia menidia | reverse complement strand
GTAAAGTGACGTTTAACAGAGGGCACGGCGAAAGGGACGTTTTATTTTTTTAAATTTTTTTTAGCTTTTACTGTTTTTAATCTTTGAGTTTGTCTTGTGTGGAGGTGATAATTGTGTTTTATGATTCGCTCAAATGGCCTGTACAGCGCTTTGATTTTAGCTTTGGCCGACTGAAAGCGCTTTACAAATAAAGTTGAGTTGGTGTCATGCTTAGGTGTGTTTAACCTTTCTATATGGAGCTGGAACAGAGGGGATTCGACAAAGAAACAGACCCGCTAGAACCCAGAGCTGTGTTAAAATGTAAAGTGACGTTTAACAGAGGGCACGGTGAAAGGGACGTTTTACTTTATTTTATTATTTTTTGCTCTTACTGCTTTTAATCTTTGAGTTTGTCTTGTGTGGAGGTGATAATTGTGTTTTATGATTCGCTCAAATGGCCCGTACAGCGCTTTGATTTTAGCTTTGGCTGACTGAAAGCGCTTTATAAATAAAGTTGAGTTGACTGAAAGCGCTTTATAAATAAAGTTGAGTTGAGTTGAGTTGAGTTTCCATTTATATATTTTAGGCCGAAAGTCAGACTTTGCTCATGAAAGTCAGAGCAAAGTCATGCAGTTTTTTATTCAGGCCCCGAGAGGGTGGAATAAGTTGGACCTGGCAACAAAAAGTGAATTCCTCTCTGTTCTGTGCAGTACAGGAGGATGTAGGGGGGGTGTTAGGGGGGGTGTTAGGGGGGGTTGTCATCTGTGAATCGACCCCGTTCCGATGATAGATCTGAGCTCCCGGAAAGGTCCGTTAAAGTTCAAGGCTCCCGAGTTAGACTTGCTTTGCTCTTTCTCCGGGGGAAGATAAACTGCTGATAAAGACGGAGAGCTGAGGGACGGCTGTCAGGGCTGCTGTTCGCCATTTACAGTTTCGGGGGGTTTTATTGTATAATTCACGCCGCCGGGGATGTTTCCGATGACAAAAAGCTAAGTCTCCACAGCTCAGTCGTGAATTGAGATCGTGCTGAGTTGGCAGTGGTGGAGAAAGTACTCATACAATGTACTTAAGTAAAAGTACAAATACACAGACAAAAATGTACTCAAGTAAAAGTCAAAGTTAAGTATTAAAAGTAAAAGTACTTGCCAACCATAATACCTAACGGCTTATATAATGTCATTAAGTGTACCTATCGTATTTAGTTTTAATAAATCAGTAATGTACCATTTTAATGAGCAATGCTGCAGATAAAGCATGTTTTTATTGTGTTTACGCCCTGTGACAGTTTAGATTTAGATATTTTATGCAGGTCCTGGTACTGTGCTGCTCTTCTTGAGGGAGGGCCTAATGGTTATTTCCCGCTTTGGATTGGTTCAGCGGACTGATTCTGCTCTCGCCATTGGATACTTTCAAACTAACGAACAGATCAAAAAACCAAAATGCGTCTTGGATGTAACGAGTAACGAAACGCTGTATAGAAATTTAGTGAAGTAGAAAGTACAGATACTTACTGTTAAATGTAGTGGAGTAAAAGTAGAAAGTATCCATTATTAAATCTACTTAGGTAAAGTACAGATACACGGAAATTGTACTTAAGTACAGTAACGAAGTACAAGTACTTCCCACCACTGAGAGTTGGTGCGATGTTCTCCGGAATTCAGCGTGTGTGTTTGTATGAAAGAACCAGTCTCATTATCGCTGAATATCTAAGCAAGATCTGGCCTGCCAATTATGGAGCGTGACTGTCAGAGTTGTTAACATATCCATGCACAGATGTTGCTGCAAATCGTTATATACTGTACGATAAAGCACGATAAAGTAAAACTACACGAGCGTTTTTTCATTTAGCCTCGCAGGCGATATTTAGCATTGCGCTGAATTCTTCAAAACAACGTATAATTAGCCCGAGAATGGCAGGTTTTCACGGTTCGGCGTGCAACACAACATGTGGAGCTACGAGTGTCGATACGAGTCTCAGAACGTCATCTTCTGAGAGCATCTGACACCTCGAAATATGGATATCGGTTAAATATGGCTACTGACGGCGGGGCGCGTGCTTTGTGTGATCTAGAGTCGGTAATCTGCTGGTAAATGATGAAGCGCGGTTAAATGAAAGGGGAGCATTAGCCATAGCTGTCAGCTTACGCTGAGCGATAGCCCACACAGGGTGAAGTATAGAGCAGTGTTTTTCAACCTTTTTTGAGCCAAGGTACAGTTTTTCATTGAAAAAATCTCAAGGCACACCAACCAAAAATGTCAAACAAATCTGTAGCCGCCTATAGTGACACTATAGTTATTCTTATTTTATTCTTATCTCATCTTAAGTGTCTTGAATAGGAATCAAATAAACACAAAAATGTATTTTTATCATATTTTATATTTCTTCTTTCAAATTGCTCTTAACACGTCCACTTCAATATACAAAATTATATACAAAATCTAGTCATAAGGAATTATTACATGATTACGCCACCAGTCACTAGAACAGCACAGACACTCAAAACTGGAATATTATTTTCAGAAAATTAATTCCTTATCAAAAAATCTTTTTAGACCAATTAGGTGAAATAGGATGATTTTCTACGGCACAACTGACCATCACTCACAGCACACTAGTGTACCGAGGCACAGTGGTTGAAAAACACTGAGTTAGAGCATAGAGTGAGAGGCACAAGGCTGTGTCTACGATTAGCCACCATTCAAAATACTCCAAAGGCTCGTCTTTTAATGCAGAGTGCTTGGTCTCCAAGTTTGGAGGGCTTCATTGGCTTATTCGTGAGCCGGTCGCCGCGTATCAGGGGTGGGTCGGTTCACAAAATCCACGGTTCGGTTCGATTCACGGTTTCGTGGTCACGGTTTTGGGTTTGGTTCGGTATATGTTGATTGTTAGGAAAATGTCTTATGTCTTGTATAGTCAGGTTAAAACTGAAAGAAAAAAGCAGTCTGACATTTGATACATTATTGTGACAGTCTTAGGTTAAAAGTAGGTGAGATTCTGGCATTGCCAGAGAGGAAACAGTGCTAATTCCAACATGTGCTTCCCTCTAAATGCAAACTGGTCCATACAGCAGACCTAGAAACTGCTGTTGGCGCGTTTGATTTTTATTATCGGCTACGCTGCTTCTTCTTCTTCTTGTTTACTACTAGAGGTTGGCTATGGGCGCAGTAGCGCCCCCTTCTGGTCTGGAGTGTAAACGCTTCCCTCTGAGAAAAAGGAGCAGCAGGAACCGAACGCTACACACGCCAACCCAACCGAGACAGAACCCAACGGTTCGGAAGGTTTTCAGACACCGTCCCATCCCTACCGCGTATCATGCAGAGTGGGAATCTCCCGTTGGGATAAATCGGTATTTTAAGTAGGAAACCTGATATTGTCTATTAAATGTAGCTTTCTTTTTCTTGGAAGTCGTAGGCTCCCCTTCTGTCTCCTGGCTGGGCCTTTTCCCCTTCGCAAAGAAACTTTCCAAAGACGTTTGTTTTTTACTCATTTATTTAGCTCCTGGGTTTAGCTTTAGCTTTAGCGGTAACCTATCACGTGACCCTGAAGAGCGTCAAGAGTTACATGGAACAGAGAATCTATTAAAGTTTCAAAATAAAACATCGTTCAGATTCCAAAATCAATTAAACTGAAGTAATGTAAGTTATTTATTCACATAAAGTTTATTTATTTTCTATTTATTTATTTTATTTTTATTTATTTATTTAATCAAGACAGTGCACATTAATGAACAATCTCATACAGATTGTAAATGAGCCAGATTCTAGCATAGTTGCTAGTTTACATCTGTCGTCCTGAGGCTGGAAGACCAAACAACACAAAATCACAAAATACAAAATTAAAATTAATTCAATTCAATTCAATTTAATTTATATAGCGCCACATCACAACAACAGTTGTCTCACAGCTTTCCAAACAGAGCAGGTCAGACCGGACTCTGAAGTTAATTACAGAAACCCAACAATTCCCACCATGAGCAAGCACTAGGCGACACAGGCAAGGAAAAACTTCCTTTTAACAGGCAGAAACCCGGAGCAGAACCATGGCTCAGGGTGGGGAAGAGCAAACAGAGCCTGAATGGGGTTTGCATTTAGGGCTCTGAGAAGAGGAGGACAGTGTACATTTACGAGTTTGAGCGGAGGCAAACATGCATCATGAATATGAATATCAGTGTAAAGTCGCCATGAGGAGATCTAGTGCTTTAATGAATGTAAAACAGTGCGTCAAGCTCAGTTCCTCAAATCCCAATAAAGGTACGAGGGCCAATATAAAATAGTAATTAGCTGCTAATCCCATCCTTCCATGTGTCTGATATGAATGGATAAACAAACGTGTGCAGTAGCTGGAGGGATTTCTGCTCTACGTGTTTGGATACTGGCTGTTAGTAAAAGGCCTATATGTCACCCCCATGTGCATCTTTAAATGGGAAATGCTTACGCTGAAATGAGAACATTAACTGACAGATTAGAGTTTCAAATGCGGTGTTGTTTAATGAGCACGGGAGCCAGAACATTGACTAAAATCCACATCAAAGCCGGCTGAAAATGGAAATATACCGAGACGAATCGATTCCACGTCAACTACGAGGAAAAAGTGAAGGTGATATTAACAGCTCTGAGTTAGATGGATTATTTGTGTTTCTCACTCATTCCGAATGTCTTTGTGGGGTTTGTTCTCATTAGTTATTAGTTATTTATTTTTTCATAATTAGGATGAGATACAGAAGTGCTTTCTGCTTTGGGAAATAAACCTGTTTTCTTACAGCCTGAGGGATAAATGACACTAAAACAAACACGTGATCTGATAAGACTGAATTCCAACTATGGCATGAATTCACAGAAGATTTCAACAGGCAAATCAACACCATATAAAACAAGTTTTTGGGTCTAATAGCACTTGAATAAATAGCCAAATTATGTTTTGTATGAATATAAAGGTAAAACTTTCACGACAATAACAAACGTATAGTTGAAAGCTGGCAGTTAGCAGACAACCAGTAAAGAAAAACAGGAGACAGCCAAAAAAAATACCATAAATTTATCTCCCTTAACGGTTTTTTGTACCCCATTTTCTAACTCTGCACAAAAACCTGTCTTTTGAATATTAATACATGAATATTCAATGGATTAGAGTTAGGCTTTTTGGTTAAAGCAATTAAGCTAAGAGTTTTTTAAATGATTTTTTATTTTGTTTTGTCAGCTTATAGCCGACAATGTACCGCCTCTGGTTTTATTCACTGTTGCTTAAGTTAAGCCAGAGGACAGGAAAATATCCCCCTGACAAAAGAAAGAATAAAAGAAGGTGATTTATTCAAAAAGCTATTGAGGCTTAAAGCAAACCAGTTGATAATCCACTTTTTAAAAAAAACCTTCCGTACGATTAAGCTACAGCAGACCAGGCTGCCGAAATGGGCTCGTTTGAAAAGGTAATCACTGCCTTTCCTCAAGAACTAATAAATAAATGAAACACAACAGAACGGATTGGGAAGCGTCTGCTTTAACGGAGTGAAACTGGGGGAAAAAATACTTTGTTGAAAGCCTTAATATATGAATATTTGTGTAACAGATTGTACTGTAATGTGAAACAATTTGAAATGTATAGTTTTTCTTATGATGGGATCATTTGATACGTTTTGTGTATCTATATCATTTTAAAAGGACCCCAGGAAGAGTAGCTGTCAAATTACTGACAGCTAACGGGGATCCAAATAAATAAACAATAAACAATAATAATGTCAGACAATATTTTCAGGGACCGGCCTTTTAGGCATGGCGGATAAATACAACAAAATAATATGATATGACCTGCATGAAAACTGTGGTATTTTCTAAATATAATAATAATAAACACGAATCCACTCTATGCTAGCTTAGCTGTAGCAATACGATTAGCCACCATTTGTTGATGTGGTGGCCCTCAGTAATTGTTTCTGTTCACGCTTTTTTCTTTCAAAATACTCCAAAGGCTCGTCTTTTAATGCAGGGTGCTTGTTCTCCAAGTTTTGAGGGCTTCATTGCCTCATTGGAGAGCAGTTCGCCGCGTATTTTGCAGAGTTGGAATCTCCCGTTGGGATGAATCCGTATTTTAAGCAGGACTCCTGATATTGTCTATTAAATGTAGCGTTCTTTTTCTTTGGAGTCATAGGCTCTTCTTCTGTCTCCTGGCCTTTTCCCCTTGGCAAAGAAACTTTCCAAAGACGTTTGTTTTTTACTCTTTTTTCCTAGGTCCTGGGTTAATTTTAGCGGACATAGATGGAAGTAACAGAGAATCTGGTCATTTTTCACAATAAAACATCGTTCACATTCCGATACCAATAAGTTATTTATTCTTTCTGTGCCAATCGACCCGGGGGTTGAGGACCGCTGGTGTAGATGAAAGCCTGACAAACTCAGATACCAGCTTCTGTAGTAAGTCACGTTAACCCTATAATGCCAAACGTTTAAAATTTGATCTGGTTTCTGAAGTCTTTTGGATGTGAGACTTTCTGCATCATTCAGTGGTAAAAGCTTTGCTCAAACCCCTGTTGTACACATTCAGATATACCTGATAACAGCCAGTAGAAAACTACACCAACATATAGTTTTGACTTATTGCACGCTAATTTGATCAAAATAATTCCTGTTTTTTTTCTTCATATGTTGTTGAGGGCCCAAAGAAAGACTTCAGACTAAAAAAATCCAATATCCTTCCTATTTTTCGTGGATCAGGCTTTAAAGGGTTAAATGCAGTGCACGGTTGTAAGATGTTGTATTTCAAGCACTGCAAATTTAGTTTAGAAAAACTAAATATCTTCTTTTATCCTCCATTTTTTCTTTGCTTTACAGCGTTGACATTCGACTAAACTGAAGGAGAACTCAAGGCTGCTGGAGGTCCTGTGGCTCTCAGTCGACACTCGTCATCTGGAGTAGTTGTCTTTCATAACTTATCTTCAACAGCTCTCAGCATGTCGCGAGTTTCTAAAAGGATAAAACACCCACAAACACATACATGCATGTTTTTTTAAATAATGTTGAGGACACTCAGCACGACACTCAAAGCCGAGCTCGAGATTCTTTACGATTTGTACAAAGACTAAAAAAAGAGGTAGAGATATAAACACAAAGACAGTTTGAGGAACCAAACTAAGACAGGTACTCCCGGAGGGTTTGATTATACGTGCCGCAAGCTTTCCACCATCACACACAAACAACAATCAACAGAGCTGGATTCATCCTTTCATCCCCATGAGCCTTCATCAGCCCTTAAAGGTAAAAAAAAAAGTGTCTGAAAGCTTTGATTCTCAGATCATTAATGCAATTAAAGTCCTCTAGGCCTAAATCTTCTTTGTGTGTCTTTAGACTAAACAGATGAACCACACGGTAAAAAAAAACAGGACTTTTCTGCTGAAATAAAAATAAAAAAGCCGTTTCTGCTAAATGGAAATGTTGTGTTTTCTGGGTTTGGGGCTGCTTCCTGTTGCGGGGAGCAGAAAAACACACGGAACCAAACCCATCTGTGTGACTTAACGTGTGCAGTCGGGCATGGGTGTATTTCTGTGTGTGTGAATCTCTGCAGAGTTTGTAAAAATGTGACGGAGCTCGGTGAGGACGAGGTGTGTGATCACAGCTCTCATCACACCCGAACAGCGTCTGTGTACACAACCAGGAGAGTTGTGTGTCAGACGTTTGGACTCACCCACACCTGAGTCTCAAACGTGTGGAGGGAGGTGTCCTACCTCTTTTTTTAACCCCTTTCTGTCTTCCCGTAGCCTCGGGTTAGACGGCAGATGCTGTGGTTATATGAATGTTAGCCCGATTCTTTAGTTGGAAAGCTGACAATAAACCAGAGTGGATCAAAAATATAAAAAATTAAATTTATTGGACACAGTTAAGTGTATCAGCTGGGCTCTGACAGACTAAAACCTCTCTCTGGGTCTCAGTGGGCAAAGAGCCCTGAGATCTGGGTGATGGGCATTATCTCCTGGGCTCCATCCGCCTCCTCAAAGGAGGACTGGACACAACCAAGTCCTATTGGCCAGTTACCTCTGGGCACG
This sequence comes from Menidia menidia, assembly GCA_907169785.1. NCBI lineage: Eukaryota > Metazoa > Chordata > Actinopteri > Atheriniformes > Atherinopsidae > Menidia > Menidia menidia. Next base: position 17,402,419 of record CAJRST010005557.1, on the reverse strand, counting down.
AACAGGCCAGGTCCTAATTCATGCAGATGACAGGAATGTGGTAAAAAATGGTGTGTGTGTGTGTGTGTGTTGACCTAAAGGTGGATCTAATGCAACAGAGAGAGAAAAAGAGAGAAAAGAGAGTCTGTGGACACAGCCAGAGACTTTAACACAAAATATAGTTATAAAAGAAAATAAAACAATCAGTAATCTACATAGATCATGTGATAGCATACAATGCTAAAGTGAGTATTTTTAGCCAAATCCTAACAAGTATAAAAATAACATTTATTAGGTCACAGTTAAGTACATCAGCTGGGCTCTAACAGACTAACCCTGACCCTAACCCTGACGTAAACAGGCCAGGTCCTAATTAATACAGATAACCTCGGAATGTGGAAACAAAGTTTGTGTGTGTGTGTGTGGACTTAATGACATGTGTCTAAAGTAACAGGGAGAGAAAGGGAGGAAAAGAGAATCTGTGGTTACAGCCAGAGAATTTAAAACAAAACTATAGTTCTAAAAGGAATAAAACAATCAGTCATTTACATAGATTATATGATAGCATACTATGCTAAAGTGAGTCATTATAGCCAAATCCTAACATAAAGAATAAATCTCTAGAAAGGAAAGTCAGAAAATGTCCTCTGATGTGATGGAAGTGGAGCTCTGTGTGTGTCTTTGTGTTTATGGGATGTGTGATCATCTCTGGATAAGGGCTAAACAGGAATTATTTTCTCCATGATGAGCAGACGACTGCCTTTACGCCAATGCAAGATAGTGAGATTACATCATTTTTCATTCACACACACGCACACACACACACACACACACACACACACACGCTGAGATCTTTCAGTTCCACTTCGGGTCAAATGGAGCTGATATATTCGGTGCTTTTACTGTTAGGAATGACTCGTATGGTAATTCTGGAGAAGCCATACATTTAAAAGAGCCCATTTCTGTCCTGGGACTGTGAGAAGATGCGGGCGGTTCAGGTGGTTTACTCCATCAAACACCAAACTAAGCCAGCCGCTCAGGTCCCCAACGCTCCATCCAGAGCTCACTCAGGGAAGAAAGACGGGAGGGGATAACTTAGACTTAGACTTAGACTTAGACTTCCTTTATTGTCATTGCACAAAAAACACAAGGTGAATTTGACAACGAAACGTTGTTACTTGGCTACCAGTGTGACAGAGCTAAGACCTTATTCCTACTTAATAAATATGTTTTCTATAACTAAGAGCTAGATATATACAGGGTAAGAGCATATATATAAAGTGGGGAAATAAGTATTTGAGCCCTTGCTGATTTTGCAGGTTTGCCCACTTACAAAGAATGCAACGATCTATAACTTTAATCATATGTACATTCTAACAGTGAAAGACAGAATCCCAAAGAAAATTCCAGAAAATCACATCATATGAATTTATAAAAATTGATAACCATCTGATGAGGAAAAATAAGCATTCTTTGTAAGTGGGCAAACCTGCAAAATCAGCAAGGGGTCAAATACTTATTTCGCCCGCTGTATATACAGGGTGAGAGCATATATATACATATTATTGAAGAGAGTTATTACAAAAGAAACATCAATGAATATTGCACTGAGTTGATTGCAAAAAGGAACAATTGAGTTGAAGACAAAGCTAAGCTAAGGTGCGTGTTTTGTCCATGTCCATGTCTATGGTGGGAGGTTTTAGTGTGTGTGTGTGTGTGTGTGTGTGTGGGGAAGGTGTTAAACACAGGGGTAAATCGGTCTGTCAGACGTCGGGATCACACACACTTCAAAGGAAATTACAGCCACAACCTAAAACTGGATCCCAGCCATCAGCCAGAGGACTTTAATCTTAATCTGAAACTCTTCCTCCTTCATACCGACACGTTTTCCTCTCTCATCCCATTCACTCTCCCACCTCATCAGATAATCCAGCCGGAGGGGGTCGGGGTGTGTGTGTGTGTGTGTGAGTGAGTGTGAGTGTCAGTGTGTGTGTGTGAGTGAGTGTGTGTGTGAGTGAGTGAGTGAGTGAGTGTGTGAGTGAGTGAGTATGTACGTATGTGTGTGTGTGAGTGTGTGTGTGTGTGTGAGTGTGTGTGTGTATGTGTGTGAGTGACTGTGTGTGACTGAGTGTATATGTGTGTGTGTGTGTGAGAGTAGGTGTGTGTGAGTGTGTGTGTGTGAGTGAGTGAGTGTGTGTGAGTGTGTGTG
>CAJRST010005557.1:17293474-17307265 GCA_907169785.1 Menidia menidia | reverse complement strand
TTTTATTCCTTATTTTAGGACCTCGCCCAGGGCTATCTTCACCTGGATGTTGGTCTGAATTTGAGAAACTTAGTTTCAAGCATTTTAGCAGTTTGACAAGGATGTTTTCTCAACTTAATCGAAAGTTTTGGCCTTGTCTAAACCTAAATTAGGCGGTTCAGGTTTAAGCTACCCAGTCACTGAGTATCAAAAGGGAAAGGGTAGTCAGTTTTAGAGATGAGAAAATCAGCTTTAGAGACCAGTCGGAAAGGAGGACTCAATCAAATGACAGTATTTTTGTTTGTTGTTTGAGATAACCACTTTAATCCTTTATTAACCCTTTAAAGCCCGATCCAAGAAAAATAGGAAGAATATTGGATTTTTTTCGTCTGAAGTCTTTCTTTGGCCCCTCAACAACATATGAAGAAAAAAAAACAGAAATCATTTTGATCAAATTAGCGTGGAATAAGTCAGGATTATATTTGGTGTAGTCTTTTACTGGCTGTTATCAGATATATCTGAATGTGTACAACAGGGGTTTGAGCAAAGCTTTTACCACTGAATGATGCAGAAAGTCTCAGATCCAAAAGAAACCGGATCAGATATGACGCATTTGGCATTATAGGGTTAACCCTTTAAAGCCTGATCCAAGAATAAAACAAAACAGAAAATTACTTTTTTTTGCTTGAATTCCTTATTTGGCCTTTTAACAAAATATGTAAAAAGAAAAAACAGAAATACATTTTTAATATTGATCATTTATTACTATGCAATAAGTCAAGATTATTTTTCGTGTAGTCTTCTGCCCCCTGTTATCAGGTGTATCTGATTGTGTACAATAGGATTTTGAGCAAAGTTTTTACCATTAAATTATGCAAAAGGTGTCAGACGCAAAACATTTCAGAAACCGTATGAATCAAATATGACACATTTGGCATTACAGGGTTAAGAGAGACTGGATGTGCTGATAGTCCTCTGAGTCAGAGCGAACTCAGGCATAATGCATCTGTATTTATCCCAGACTATTTAAATTTTGTAGTTTGGTATCATCATTTTCCTCCAGGATTCTCCTGGAATTCCAGCCTTTTCCCCGTGAAGTCGTTACTCATGTGTTTAATGTGAAAGATCATTTTCATGCAATCCTCATCTGTCTCTTCCGTGGAGTCGTCTCCGGCTCAGGCTTTCCCCCCCGAGGGCAGTCTCACACGCACGGTGTGTTATCCGTCAGCTTTTCCCTCGCTGTTGTGTCTCCGTCTGTGTTTCCGCGTCACACTCGGTTCACGTCAAAGCGCACAGTTTGACAAATGTGCAAAAGCTGGCGGAGGGGACGTTTCTCCCTGGATTTCAGGAGATTTCAAAGACCGAGGAGGTGGAAATTAGTTTTTTTCTTTTCTTTTTTTCCCAAATCCAACTTTCGACGTGACTGAGGGAGGACTCAGTCGCGGAGATGCAGAAACAAGGGTTTTATTTCAACAAAAACACACCGAAAAGGAGTGGATGGTAGACAAAGTTCAAAACAAGGCTGTGAAAACTATGAGCAAAGTAACAAAGCAAAATCAACATGACTGTGGAAAAACATGGCTATGACAAAAAAACGTGGCTATGGCAAAGTACAAACAAGATTAACATGGCTGTGGAAAAACATGGCTATGACAAAAAAACGTGGCTATGGCAAAGTAAAAACAAGATTAACATGGCTGTGGAAAAACATGGCTATGACAAAAAAACGCGGCTATGGCAAAGTACAAACAAGATTAACATGGCTGTGGAAAAACATGGCTATGACTAAAAAAACGTGGCTATGGCAAAGTACAAACAAGATTAACATGGCTGTGGAAAAACATGGCTATGACAAAAAAACGTGGCTTTGGCAAAGTACAAACAAGATTAACATGGCTGTGGAAAAACATGGCTGTGACAAAAAAAGTGGCTATGGCAAAGTACAAACAAGATTAACATGGCTGTGGCAAAAACATGGCTATGACAAAAAAACGTGGCTATGGCAAAGTACAAACAAGATTAACATGGCTGTGGAAAAACATGGCTATCACAAAAAAAACGTGGCTATGGCAAAGTACAAACAAGATTAACATGGCTGTGGCAAAAACATAGCTATGACAAAAAAACGTGGCTATGGCAAAGTACAAACAAGATTAACATGGCTGTGGAAAAACATAGCTATGACAAAAAAAACGTGGCTATGGCAAAGTACAAACAAGATTAACATGGCTGTGGAAAAACATAGCTATGACCAAAAAAATGTGGCTATGGCAAAGTACAAACAAGATTAACATGGCTGTGGCAAAACATGGCTATGACAAAAAAACGTGGCTATGGCATAGTACAAACAAGATTAACATGGCTGTGGAAAAACATGGCTGTGACAAAAAAACGTGGCTATGGCAAAGTACAAACAAGATTAACATGGCTGTGGCATCTGGCTTTGTTTCTGCGAAGGTTTCAGTCGATAAAACAGGAACCAAAAGAAAATTTACTGAAGTTATTGGTATCACAGTCACAGAATTTTATTAAATCAATTAGTGGCTTTGAGACAACATTCAAAACATATTCAGGAGTCAGAAAGTTGAGGTTCATTCAAGGCTGTGGATCACTATTTGAAATTGGTCTTGATAGCCAAAACTAAGAAATGGATGACACAGTCAGCCCCCACGATTTCAAACTGGATTTAAATCATGACTGAAATAAGAAACATGGAACACATTACTTTTAAAATTCACCTGAAACTTAACATTTTTCACAAACTTTGGTCAAAATGGGACTCCTACAGGGTAAAAGGTGCTGTGCTTCAAAATGGTCCATGATTCATCGCTACTTACAACAAGCTGCATTTTTGCCAACTGCTCTCTATGTCGAACTGTTCTGTGTTATTAATGTTGTACTGAAAACTTTGAAAAAATAAAATAAATAAAAAATAAAAAAGAAATTGGTCTTGATAAAAATCAAACTGACTGAGAAATTAACGATAAAAAAAGAGTGGGGGTGATCTGTGTGTTTTGGTATGGAGTAAGAAATGGAGCACCCTGCTGTAATAAAGTTATTAATGTTTCCTGTGGTGAGGAACATCTCCCCTACAGTGCCAGAACCAGGGAAATGTGATGCAAAAGTTCTGGTAAAAAAGTATTTCAGAACTAAACTGGAGACTTTTCCAACACTATCAAAGTCAGCATCAAGTGCTTAGTCTAAGGTTTTTTAAAATCCTTTTATTTTTTTTACCAATGTTGTTCCAAAGTTATGTTAACCTAATTTCCCTTCCACTCAAAATCCTACAGGTGGTTGTCTTTATATCTAAAGGAGTATTTCTGTCTTAACTCATAAAGTCTGATGGTAACTCTTTAGACAAGGCCTGAAATTGAAACCAACTTTTAGCTCACTTTGTAGAAATCTGTAACAAACTGAGAGGATAGCATGCACTAAAAAGACTTCCTCTCATTCATATATTCTCAACACCAGAGATGTGACGCCCCTCCTCACAAGGTAACACGTCTAATTTAGTTATATAATTAGCAGCCTCTCGAATGCCTTTGCTGTCATTTTTAACACATTTTCTGCTACAAAATGAAGTGAGACTAACGCCGCGTTTGTCGTAGTCATTGTAGGACTTTGCAGTGTTGCAGGTGAATATACTGGAAACCCTTAGAAATGTGGAAACCATTCAAATGTACAGTTTGAGGAAACCTTTAATTTTCTTCCAATTCATTTGAGGAATGAAATGAAAACTAACTGATAATATTGTGACTTAGAGCCTAGGCTGGTTAGACCTTCACTTGAAAAGGACCATATCTGGCCATAACTGGGAGGAAATGGGTCACGTATTTATTTTTTTTTAATTACTTGTCCCATTGTTAAGCATGGGGGTGGAGCAATCATGCTTTGGGATCATGTTGCAACAACCAGCACAGCAAACACTCCACCAAAACATGGACTTTTCAAAAACTGTATACCCCAAAATTGCGAAGGCAAATTTCACAGTATCTGTTTAGAAATCCTTAAAAAAAATCTACTTCTTAATGTAAATTTTTTTTAAAAACATGACAGATTTTTTTCTCCACTTAATATGCAAAACAGAAAGGTGTTTGTCTGTTATGTTATGTGTGGTTGAATGAAAGTAATCACATGTAAAAGAAAGATGACATGACAAGAGCAGTCCTGATTAAACCGGCCTCATTCTGGTTCATTCAACAACTAATGTCGTATTAGCACAAGCCACCTAATTAAACCGAGCCCTAATAAACAAGTCCAATCAACTCCAGCAGATAATGATCCCCCAACCCATACATATTCATGTGAGGAACAATATTTCTTATTTCTGGAAGAGATGTTTCCATTTCCATGGGGTGTGGGGTTACAGATACAAACTATTATTATTGTCTAAAGCAGGGGTGCTCACACTTTTTCAGCATGGGAGCTACTTTTGAAATGACCAAGTCAAAATGATCTACCCGTTATATTTATTGAGAAAAATATTGAGGATTCTTACAACTTACATTGATGTATAACCACATATGTTGCACAACACAACATAATTATGTACATTTTACTTGGTCACACATTACTTGGTCCAGCTCCCCCACTCATTTTTATAACCTATCTTTCGTTTAAGAGGAAAAAAGCGAGCGCAAAAATTAGGATGTAGCTAACGACTAGTGTGTAAGCTTTGATCTCTCTGATCTATGTTGTGTTTTGTTTCCCCCCTCATGGCTTCTCTCCTCATTTAACTCATTGGCTGCCAAAGACGTCTATAGACGTCTTTTATGTTTTTCAACGCGAGTGGCTGGGGGACGATCTGCTAAAGCTTGTCTGTAAATATCGGCTTCTAGACAGAGTATGTAGTAACAAATTGACCCTCTAGGGGGCAGTGCCACTTTTGATGGGAGGTTAGCATAGACTGTAGGCAAATAAAAACAAACGCAATGGTTCGCTATGAGAGAAATGGCGCCGGTGAGACGCACGTCGAAGAAGAACGGAATAAGGTAGAAACAAAAATGTTTTTCCTGATGAAAGAAGAGAGTCTACTCTTTCTTTTGGTGTGTTCGGTGTTTACATAGTCATAGCACAAACTATTCTGTGGCTCTTGAGAAATCAGTCAAAATGCTCAAAAAACTCTGGCAGTGAGCGACTCTCTGTTCTGAAAATGGCTGCCAGTCAATGAGTTAATCAGCCCCCCCTCGTAGACTTTTCATAGACTTCACAGAACCCCTAGTTTTTTCTTTTATGCGGCAGGTGATATACGGCCGTATTAAAGACGGGGGCTTTCTGTTTGACGAGCAGGGTTTAATCTAAATCTAGAAACGGCCCCCCGGAGGCCCGGGGCTGTAATCACGTCAAACTGCTGATATCCCTAACCGTCATCCTCTCTCTTTCTCACTCTATCATCACCCGCATTGCAATTATTGGGCACATTTAGATGCTATCTCGCTCTATGGTAATAAGGGGGTAAATGGGACTAAATGTAAGATTATAAATAGCTATGTTGTTTACAGTGGGGGAAATAAGTATTTGACCCCTTGCTGATTTTGCAGGTTTGCCCACTTACAAAGAATGCTTATTTTTCCTCATCAGATGGTTATCAATTTTTATAAATTCATATGATGTGATTTTCTGGAATTTTCTTTGGGATTCTGTCTTTCACTGTTAGAATGTACATATGATTAAAGTTATAGATCGTTGCATTCTTTGTAAGTGGGCAAACCTGCAAAATCAGCAAGGGGTCAAATACTTATTTCCCCCACTGTAATTTAGTGGCACATTGTAGCTCATACAGATGCAGGAATTATGTCATCTGGATTTTAGGATTTGTGGTTGAAGTTCTTTTTAGCTGTAAAAAGTAAAGTAGGTGTACAGTAACCTGCAGGGAAAACGGCGTATATACACACACGCTGATGTTATAAAGTCTTTTTTATATTGCTTAATCAAGCAGTCGTGTTAATTGTGTAATAGACTTGTATATTTCCATGCTGTCTCGTCTCATTTACATATTTCGGCTCACGTTAATGAGAAAAAGCAAGATTAAAGAGGGGGAGGAGGGGGACAGGAGTGGCTCCACCCTCAGTATCACTGATTTATTTATGCTCATTAAGACGGTTTGCAGATCCACATTAGCATCTGTAAAAAGGAAGGACGTGTTTTCCTGCGTTTTGTCGGCTCATGGGATGAACTGACATAGAGGAAATATATCAAAAATAACTATAGAAGATTGTGCTTAAACAGGAAGATGATATTTGATTTTTTTATTTTTCTATTTTATTATAAGGACATCTATGTTTAGGTGTTTTTAGCTCGAAATCTGATAGCTTGCTACTTATTTGAGCTCATGATTGAGAGAGTTCATTATACTGGATGTGACTTTACTACAAGTGAGGGGAAGAATGGTTGCTTGTCTCAGTGTTTGTGTCTTGTGATGAACTAGTGACGTAATACCCCCCCCCCCCCCCCAAACCCCGACTTTTGTCCAATGACGGCTTCCACAAGACCCTCATGTGGAATACTTGCTCATAGAAACTGGACGAATGAATGGACTGTTATGAGTGGAAGTAAGATAAGCTGATGGTGGTTATATGGTACTTTTACTCAGATGTGACATCTTCACTTTTTAATACTAACTATTATTCTTTCCTCAAGGAGATCCATCTTAGCCCTATAATGCAAAATGTGTCATATCTGATCCGGTTTCTGAAGTCTTTTGGATGTGAGACTTTCTGCATCATTCAGTGGTAAAAGCTTTGCTCAAACCCCTGTTGTACACATTCAGATATACCTGATAACAGCCAGTAGAAGACCACACCAACATATATTTTTGACTTATTGCACGCTAATTTGATCAAAATAATGTCTGTTTTTTTTTTCTTCATTTGTTGTTGAGGGGCCAAAGAAAGACTTCAGACTAAAAAAATACAATATTCTTCCTATTTTTCTTGGATCAGGCTTTAAAGGGTTAAGAAAATGGTCCCATGTAGAGCATCATGTGGGTCTTCAGGTTAAGGGGAACTTGCATAACTTACATATCCATAGGCTTATTTTTTGTTTGTCTGTTTGTTAAAGGGTTCTTTCCTAAGATCCTACAATCAGCAGGTTAATTGTTGAGAGGCCTGGATGTCATCTTCAGGTCTAAAAGGAGGATCCTCCACAGACTCTGGCCTTCTAAGAAATAACGAAATACCACTCTGTGCCTAAATACCATCTGAAAATCACCAAAAAAAACATCTACAGTAAACATGAACATGGAAAGGTTGGTTAGATCTGAGGAAATCTAAATGTGTGGAAACAGAATTGTGACCTTTGACCTCCCCTTTGGAAAGTGTTGGATAAATAATCATCACCAGTCAGTCAACTTTACACAACCTGTGCTGAGATCCAGAAATAAAAATATGAAAAACATCTTTTTTTATTGGAGATAATCTGTGGAAATCAATTCTGTGGAAATAGACAAAAGTGAATATCAGATAGACAGACAGATTTAAAACAGTGGGTACTGGCCTTTTATTTGAGACTAAACTAAAGGAAAAAGTAACAGTCGAGCCCTAAAATAAGAAATCAATCTTTAGCAAATCATCAAGCAATTTTCAGGTTTTACAAATGTGTCTCAACACATTCAAAATCAGAATAAGAAGCTTGTAAATCAAGTTAAATGAACGTTTTTCTGTTTAACTTGAAAACGGAGACTTTAAAAAAACGAAAAGGGACTAGACCTAAACCAAAGCCTTTTCTTTTCTTCTCTTTTCTTTTCTTTTTTACATCAGCAAAAGAGTCTAAGAATAAATGCAACATGTGATTTTATTATATCCTACATAGAAAACTTTCCCATTCGTACGTATTAGTCGAACCACTTTAAGTGTGTCCATTAGACCAGATAATCTCATTTGGCCTGTAACATTGGACTGTGTTTTCATCCAAAGACCATAGGAGCCTTGTTCTCTGCTCTTTTTATATGCACATCTACTGTATGGGGTCACGCCATGCGCACACACACACACACACACACACACACAGACACACACACATTGGCCTTCATGCGGACCCGGTGATTAAGCCCTCGCACACCAACGGTGGCTTCCCTCCTCTGTTCTCCCTCCTCCTCCTCCCTTTCACAAAACAACACAGCTCTCTTCTGAAACCCCGAGGAGAAAGAGCAAAATTTACAAGAGCGGCCGGGGGCATCAGTGGTGCCGTTGTGTGCTGCCAAACAGCCCCGCTTTGACGGGGAGGCAGGGGTCAGGGCCTCTGGACGCATGTGTGTGTGTCTGTGTGTGTGTGTGTGTGTGTTTGTGTGTCTGTTTGCGCACATGTGCGTTTGTGTTGGCATTTGTATGTGAGCTAGCCTCAGGGAGCACGAATCCCCGCCCGCTAACATTACGCAAAAGTCACAAACTGTTTTTGTGGCAAACCGATGTCACATGACAGCGTGTGTGTGTGTGTGTGTGTGTGTGTGTGTGTGTGTGTGTGTGTGCGTGTGTGTGTGTGTGTGTGTGTGTAGTGTTTTTTTGTTTTTTTTAACACACTGTGAACTGTGTGACTTGTGTTAAAGTGCGGGGTGCTAGCTAGCACGGTGCTGGGATGAACACTTTTCCTATGTGGTGAGTGATTGTCTCACTTTGCTCCCCATCACTCCAAAAGCAGAGATGTAGAAAGTACTGGAGTAGAAGTACAAGGACCATTTGAAAAAATTGACTAAATTTGAGTAAATAATGAAATTGAATGAAATTGAGTAAAAGTAGAAGTATTCTTTCAACACCATACTTAAGTGGAAGTACGGAAGTACTCCATTTTTTTTAACTTAAGTATTGCAAGTAGAAGTATTTCAATTTTTTTTACTCAAGTATCGAAAGTACAAGTATGAGTAAAAGTACAAGTACTGTGCATATTTAGAAAAGGCGGTCAAAAGTTAGATAGATATTGTTTATATTATTTCAAACGTGTGAAAGGCCATACAGAAAAAAAACTGCATTAGCAATAAACAGCACTTACATCACCAGCATTTACTTTATTCCAGAGTCAGAATCCTGAGCTGATCCTTTATGCTAGCATGTAGCATACAGCTAGCCACCTAGGTTAGCTTTAGCTAACGTTATCATACAGCTAGCCAGCTAGGTTAGCTTTAGCTAACGTTAGCTGCTACATCCTGAGTGAACAGGAAGAACTGAACTAGCGCTTATTTACTAGCTTATATGTCATTGTATTTTTTAATTTACCTTGATATGCTTCTTCAGATTAGATGGGGAATTTTTGAAGGCCATGATTTCACAATCTTTTGGGAGGCTTTTTTTATAGGCTATGCTTGATGGCTCAAATCGTCCAATGAGGAGCCAGCTTCCCAAACCATGACAGATCTATTATTACGTTTACATATCAGTAACGAGTAAAAGTAAAAGTATTAAATTAATCAAAAATATGTAGTTGAGTAAAAGTAAAAGTAGGGAAAAAAATATGTACTCCAATAAAGTACAGATACTGCATTTTGGTACTTAAGTACAGTACTTAAGTAGTTCTACTTCGTTACTGAACATCTTTGTCCAAAAGTAACCGGAACCGTCCTGATACCAGCACATGGGTCACAGTTTGACCCATTAGATTAGATCCCAAAGTGCTAAAATACACTGTCCAAGACCAGTTCCAAAGCTTCTGAAAAACAGATGCGCCGGTGTGATAAAGAGCAGAAAAATGGGCCTGAACGTGGTCTGCATTTACACGTCTCTGCTCTCATTATTTTTCTTACTTACCATCGAGATACACGGTGAATCAAACTGATGAATTTTTCAAAAACCTGTGTTTTTTAAAGCGCAGGGCCGAATTCTTTTGATCTTTTTTTTTTCTGCGCAGAGATTAAAGCCCATTGGCCGGGAACGGGTTAGAAAAAAACATTCAGCCTCACGATAAACAGAACACCGACGGGGGAAGAGGGGCAACGTTAAAACCTCCAAAAACCAGATCCATGTGCATCTCACCCCAAAGGAGATTTAAAAAACTGAGCATGTAGCATTTTAACTCAGATTAAATTCTTCTCAGGACTGAGATGAGATGCCCCCAGGTCCCGTTAACTCTTTAAAGCCTGATCCAAGAATAATACAAAACAGAAAATTACTTTTTTTTTTTGTTTGAAGTCTTTATTTGGCCTTTTAACAAAATATGTAAAAAGAAAAAATAGAAACACATTTTTAATATTAGTAATTTATAACTATGCGATAAATCCAGATTATTTTTTGTGTGGTCTTCTGCCCCCTGTTATCAGGTGTACCTGATTGTGTACAATAGGATTTTGAGCTAAGTTTTTACCATTAAATTATGCAAAAGGAGTCAGACACAAAACATTTCAGAAACCGTATCAAATATGATACGTTTGGCATTACAGGGTTAATATTCTGATAACACGGTCATGATGATTTAAAGATTCAGTTTTCAGGTTACGAAATTGCTCCACAGTTTATGGACACTATTTTACCCCCTGTAATAGCATGTCTTCTACTTGCTCAGTTTTTATTTCATTTCATTTAATTTATTTTGAAACATGATATGGTTTAACAATGTTTACATTGAATGCTTCATAAACACGCATCATGTTTAAAAAATAAGTAGTATGAAGCCTAAGCTTATTAAGCCCCACCCCTCAGTCACATGAGTCGTGGTGGTAAAGGACAATTATTTACAGTAAGACAAACAGTTCACCAACTTTTTGTATATTACTCTCTTTTGTATTCACCAAAAATACTGTTTTTATTTTCTTTTTTGAATTGCTGGATGCTTTTACATTGTTTAATGTTTTCACTCTAACGCTAACTGATAAACTAAAGCTTGTTTTTGTTGTTCGAACATACTTCGTTTTGAAATGTAATTTTCCTCTTAGATTATATTTTCCATCTCTATCAGAAAAATCTTGTGTTATGTGCGCAGGAAGTAAGTTATTTCTCGCTTTATAAAGAATTTGAGCAGTTCTGAAATTGATCAGATCTACAAATTTAAGAACTCTTTAATTAAGGAATGAACAGTGAGTGTGATCTCTATAATGTTAGTTATTCGTTACTTTCTTTTGCATAATAATCAATGGTTGAATGTTTGTTTTGTGATGATGTTCATTGGTTGGTCCCTTTTTTTGGGACAGTTATTTGATTGTGAAAAGCACATCCAAACTTTTTAAGACGGACTCAGTGTCTAAACTCTTGTTGAGAATTTGTTTTGGGTTTAACCAGGATTTGTTTAGGACTTATTATTTGGGATATTATAGTTTAATATCGGGTAAGTATTTTAGTTGCAGTTAGTTCATAAATCTAGTTAGCATTTTATAGTTAGTATCTGGTTCAAAACTGACTATTTGTGGTCGTTTAACAGAATGGACTCAATATCCCATGATGCTTTGCACAGGGGACAGAGGAACTGGAGGTGAGACGAAGAGGTAGATTGTAATGGATTGGAATGGATTGTCGTGGATTGTAATGAATGATTCGTTCATCCCTTTTTTTTTATTATTCACTAAAGTTCAGTTTAATTATCCATCCGACTCCTTTTCGTCTTTGGATCAGTCGAATATACAACAACTCTTTTTTTCCCAGTTTCTCTCTCTGAAGCCCAACTCCCATTGAGCTCTTCCAAGAAATATGTGCTCGCAAGATAAGACTTTGAGAGATTCCAGATGTATGAATGAAAAAGTCTGTCCCCTGGCTGTTTGTTTTCATGCTACTGACTGAATTTAGCCCACAAATAGAGCCGGTTTTCTTTAGCGATCTGAGCCACAACCAGACTCCGGCTTTGGTTTATTCTGCTTCATGAACTTGGGAAAAAAAGGGAAAATTACTGAGTATAAAGTTCGTAACAGCAATTGGACACACCACGTCAGTTTCGCCTTCGTCAAAAACGGAGACTACTAGACAAAGTGTACCATTTTATCCAGGTAAAATGGACAGTGAAGAGAGGGAAAAGTGCAATATCGGTGTGTTAACAGTCATTTCTGGACTCGAGAGTTCAACAACCTGCACCACCGTGAGACCTGTCAAGAAAAAAAACACAACAAATTGTAACAACAAAGATGGAGATAGTTGAATTAATGTAGTTATGAAGGATAGCTTCCTTATTGTTAACAAAAAAGCATCGATCCGATGACTGTAAGGACCAGTATCCTGGTACATGTTTCTCTATACAAATGCATATTTATGACTAAAATAAGTTTGATATATACTTGTGTAATACACTTTTATGTTACCACACATTCAATTTTCAATGTACACTTTTCTGAAGCACAAGATGTTCGATATTTCTAAACATATTAACAGATATAAAGAGAGAGAAGTGAGCTACAGGAATCCCATTCATCAATTTTTATTAGTAAAGTAGAAGCAGAAAAGCTGAATATTTCATGGAACTTCTAACGTTAGATTTGGGATCTGGAATGCAAGAATTCATGGAATTTGTTAAGTGTGCCTCATTGATTATGCACCGCACAGAGCAGAATGGTTTAGGTTTGAGGCTGTGTGGAAAACTCTACTAAAGCTCTGCGTTGTGATGCTGTATGACATCACAGAACGCATCCATAATAATAATAGTAGATAATAATGCTCTGCGTGTGTGTGTTTGAGCACACACATATATAATATACACACACAAATGTATCATTTTAGACCTCATGCTGAAATAACGGAAAGGGGACTGAAAAAAAATCAATATAATCTGATTTCTTTCCACACAGCTGACCTTCTAGTCCACAACGTAATATTAAACCCTTAAAGACGTTTCCTTCACTTCCAGACTATTTCAAAACATCATAAAACCATCTGGTGTCACAGAAAGGGTTTCTAATCATCTGATTGTGTACATTTGGGACTGTGGAGGGCCTATCAGCAGGCAAAGTGTGAAAAAAATGACTCAGTCATATTTTTGTGGGCTGCCTCAGTCTGAATCCAGGAGATAAATCAGGAGGTTTCAGGAGTGGGTAGTTTCTGACCTCATTAGCTCTAGCTCATTATAATATTCCAGCCTTTCACCTGCATGTTCCCCCCCCCCCCTCAGCTTACTCCCCTATCTGTGGAGACGTCCTGGTAGCGTGAGCGTTAGCATGGTAGCGTTAGCATGGTTGCGTTAGCATGGTAGCGTTAGCGTGCAGACATGGGCACACCTCCCTGAAGAAGTGGGTGGATTGCCTGTGTCTCATTTGCATTTAAAGAGACAGGCACTCCAAAGCGAGCGCTCTGAACGGGGCTGTTTTGGGTTAGGGTTAGGGTTAGGGTTAGGGTTAGGCAGGGGGACTGAACTGCTATTGGGCTTCATCCTTATGGGATTTTGACCAAAGCTTGTCACAGACATTACATTAGGACACCAGGGAACTAGCTTAACTTGTTAAAATAAGGTATAATATGTCTCCTTTAAGGTCTGTGCTCTAACGGGGGCGACTCAGTAACACCCCCATCATCACTGCACTCAACACCTGCACAACATACACAATCTCACCTGCACACACGGGCAAACACAACCTAAAAGCACTTCCATGATACAAGGAGGTAAGTGTTAAGGGTCAAGTGTCCCAGCTAAGGGCTCTGGAACCATGTCAGGATGCTCTCACCCCCCCTCAGAACCACAAATCACCACACTGGAATAGATGTTTTCTTTGTTGTTCTCCTTGGCTGCCAAAGACGTGTATAGACATCTTTAATGTTTTTCAACGAGAGTGGCTGGGGGACGATCTGCTAAAGCTTGTCCGTAAATATCGGCTTCTAGACAGAGTATGTAGTAACAAATTGACCCTCTAGGGGGCAGTGCCACTTTTGATGGGAGATGAGCATAGACTGTAGGCAAATAAGAAAAAGGTAACGGTTC
>CAJRST010005557.1:17147977-17162520 GCA_907169785.1 Menidia menidia | reverse complement strand
CTCTGGCTCTGAAAACAACTTTCCATGAATTCAAGAAAAGTGTTGTTTTTTTAAACAGTAATACACACACACACACATATATATATATATATATATATATATAGATATAGATATATATATTTATATATATGGTCCGTGGGGACTACATTGGCAGGAGCTGACGGTCAAGCAAAACCTTTTTAGATATATATTTGTCTATATATACATATAGACAAATATATATCTAAGGTCTTTGGATGTATATATATATATAGACAAATATATATAGACAAATATATATCTATATCCTGCCAATGTAGTCCCCATGGACTACATTGTAGTCCCCCAAAAAAAGAAATGAAGAAAGAAAAAACTTAAAGGGAGATACATGTAAATCTGGGGGGGAAATCAGGCCTCTGGCTCTGAAAACAACTTTCCATGAATTCAAGAAAAGTGTTTTCTTTAAAAACAGTAATACACACACACACATATATATATATATATAGACAAATATATATCTAAAAAGGTTTTTCTTGACTGTCAGCTCCTGCCAATGTAGTCCCCCAAAAAAAGAAATGAAGAAAGAAAAAACTTAAAGGGAGATACATGTAAATCTGGGGGGGAAATCAGGCCTCTGGCTCTGAAAACAACTTTCCATGAATTCAAGAAAAGTGTTTTCTTTAAAAACAGTAATACACACACACACATATATATATATATATATATATAGACAAATATATATCTAAAGAGGTTTTGCTTGACCGTTTGTTCCTGCCAATGTAGTCCCCATCTGTCTCCATCACATGAACCCCTCCAAAGACAACAGAGTGTTTTCCAGGGAACAACAGAATGTGAAAGAGACAGAAGACGAAGCCATGGAAAGAAAAACACTGGACGGCGAGTTAAAGTATCCAGAATTATTATATTGACTCAGGGAATGGTGGTTAGTATGCATGCCTGGGCCTGGGTAAACGTACTGTAGGCCTTTTTATTATTCAGCGCTATTATGGGGACCGGCACTACATCAACCTGCTGTGTAACATATCCCAAAATAATGACATTAGACCCCTTACAGGGGGTGAACTTTAAAAGAGCTTTAAAATGTAAAATGATCAAATCTTACGCTGTTATGTAGATGTATATATGTACTATGTACTTGAATCTGAATTTGAAGAGATCCTGGTAGGTTGTAAAGTAAAAAAAATAGGGTAGGCAAGAATAAGCTTTGCTTCGGCCTATTCCTTTTTTGGTAAACTGTGGGTTTGTCTGTTGTTCTTTTCTTTTTTTCTTTTGTTGTTTCTTGTGTTTAATGTGGACAATTTACCAAAATAAAGTGACTGATTGATTGATTGATTACAGAATAGCTGTTGCCATGTTTTTATGTAAGAAAGGCAAGAGGGCAGGTTTCTGTAAGCTAAAACCCAAAGTGACCCAAGACCTCTGAAGTCCCGGCCACATTTCCTGTTTTCTTTCTTCCAGGAGTCACAGAGTTTTTTGTTTTGTTCTCTCAGGAAGGAGAGCAGAAAAACGTCCAGGCGAGAAAAAAACCAGGGCGACACGTGGATGAGATCAGGTTGAATCTGGAGTCTATCTACAGATATAAAACACGCCTCATTGGATACATTTCCTTAGCTGTCAAAACAAACCTTAAAGAGTGATCCGTGTCATTAGCGCCAACCCTTCATTACAACCTGACCTTTGACACCCCGAAAACCCCGTCTGAACACGTTTAACCCACTTTGATAGCTCCATAATGCATACAGCCATAATGTACTATTCATGGAAGCCCCATCAGGAATTCCTGGTTTGATAAAACCAGCCATAAATGTTCTCATATCACTCATCATCACAAGTACTGGGTATAAATTCTGTCTATATCTTAAGTAAAGGTGGCTGTGAACTGTTTGAACTCTCTTTGAACTGCCTATTTAGTCTGGTATTATACGCTGATGCTTATGGGTTAGAGTTAAAAAAAGGTTTAAGAGACGTGTTGTTATACAGTCAAGCTTATCAGTCTATCAAATGAGATATAAGACGATACGTTACATTAATAAAGTAGTATAAAAGTTTTGTGTCATAGTTGGCAAAACAACAAAGTGGTTTGAAAGAAAGATCCAGTAAATTTGACCTAGCTCACTACACAGTGGTTTGTGATGAGTTGTGAATGAAATCAGAATAAATAACACTTTTTAATCACAATTGAAATGTTTCTCTTTACAAACTACTCTCTTGGTCATTTTGAATCCATCAGATCCTCCCAAACGTGAAATATGACAAAGCATCCTGACAAAAAAGTGGCTAAAAAAACAATAAAGTAATATTCCTTTAAAAGATGGCCACTTAACCCTATAATGCCAAATGTATCATATTTGATACATTCAGTTTCTGAAGTCTTTTGGATGTGAGACTTTCTGCATCATTCAGTGGTAAAAGCTTTGCTCAAACCCCTGTTGTACACATTCAGATATACCTGATAACAGCCAGTAGAAGACTACACCAAAATACATTTTTGACTTATTGCACGCTAATTTAATCAAAATAATTCCTGTTTTTTTTTTCTTCATATGTTGTTGAGGGGCCAAAGAAAGACTTCAGACTAAAAAAATCCAATCTCCTTCCTATTTTTCTTGGATCAGGCTGTAAAGGGTTAAACGATTCACGTCAACACTCTGAGAGAAGTAGTTTTGGTTAAAAAAACAGCAGCAACTAAGCGTCCTAAAACACAACAGGATGACCTGTCGATGGGGCCTGAGGCGGTCAGATGTTTTTCCCAGACTGGTTATGTTCACATTCCTGCATGCAGGAGAGATTACTGTTTGTCCTTGTGTCTCCGTGACATGAATATACAATTTACAGGAGCGTGGTGTCAGAATCTGGCTATAATTATTCTCTTTAGCATTGTATGCTATCATATGATCTATGTAAATTACTGATTTATTTTCTTTTATAACTATATTTTTGTGTTGAAGTCTCTGTCTGTGTCCACAGACTCTCTTTTCTCTCTTTTTCTTTTTCTGTTGCATTAGATCCACCTTTAGGTCAACACACACACACACACACACCATTTGTTACCACATTCCTGTCATCTGCATGAATTAGGACCTGGCCTGTTCATGCCCAGAGGTAACTGGCCAATAGGACTCAGTTATGTCATGTCCTCCTGTTAGAATTTGGCTATAATTACTCACTTTAGCTTTGTATGCTATCACATGATCTATGCTAATTACTGATTGTTTTATTTTCTTTTATAACAATATTTTGTGTTAAAGTCTCTGGCTGTGTCCACAGACTCTCTTTTCTCTCTTTTTCTTTTTTTGTTGCATTAGATCCACCTTTAGGTCAACACACACACACACACACCATTTGTTAGCACATTCCTGTCATCTGCATGAATTAGGACCTGGCCTGTTCCTGCCCAGAGGTCCCTAGCCAAAGGGCCTAACCCGGGT
Organism: Menidia menidia; assembly: GCA_907169785.1. Taxonomy (NCBI): domain Eukaryota; kingdom Metazoa; phylum Chordata; class Actinopteri; order Atheriniformes; family Atherinopsidae; genus Menidia; species Menidia menidia. The sequence goes on along the minus strand of CAJRST010005557.1, from coordinate 17,159,092 downwards.
TTTTGACCCCGTTTCTGCCCCATTTTGACACGATTTTTCACTCGTGTGAGAATTTCTTGTATCAGGAGTTTCAGCTCCGTGGTGTGTGTTAGCATCTGGCTATAATTACTCACTTTAGCATAGTATGCTATCACATGATCTATGTAAATGACTGATTGTCTTATTCCTTTTAGAACTATACTTTTGTGTTGAAGTCTCTGGCTGTGTCCACAGACTCTCCTTTCTCTCTTTTCCATTTGTTAGCACATTCCTGTCATCTGCATGAATTAGGACCTGGCCTGTTCCTGCCCAGAGGTAACTGGCCAATAGGACTTGGTTGTGTCCAGTCCTCCTTTGAGGAGGCGGATGGAGCCCAGGAGATAATGCCCATCACCCAGATCTCAGGGCTCTTTGCCCACTGAGACCCAGAGAGAGGTTTTAGTCTGTCAGACCCCAGCCCTGAAATACTTTACCTATGACCCAATAAATGTCATTTTTAACCCTTTAAAGCCCAATCCAAGAATAAAACAAAACAGAAAATTACTTGGTTTGAATTCCTTATTTGGCCTTTTAACAAAATATGTAAAAAGAAAAAACAGAAATTCATTTTTTATATTAATAATTTATTACTATGCGATAAGTCAAGATTATTTTTTGTGTAGTCTTCTGCCCCCTGTTATCAGGAGTATCTGAGTGTGTACAATAGGATTTTGAGCAAAGTTTTGACCATTAAATTATGCAAAAGGTGTCAGACGCAAAACATTTCAGAATCCGTATGAATCAAATATGACACATTTGGCATTATAGGGTTAATAGTTTTGATCCACTCTGGTTTATTCTCAGGTTTCCGAGTAAAGAATGGGGTTAACGGTGGTGTGTGAGTCCTGAAGTGGCTGCATAGTTTCAGTATTGCAGCGTTTCTGAGCCCCTGTGTGTGTTTGTTGTGTGCATAGCGTAGTGCAGAGTGAATCATCCCCAGGCCGGTTAAACGTTATCTCCTCTGTTCTTTTAAAGGCAACGGCCGTTTGCATAATTACTTCCTTGAAAAGACTAACTGGGGTCCTAGGGTTTTCATTCTGCGAAGTCATCCGGGATTTTCTAAAAGCTGACAGAACTTTTATTAGATGGAGAGGATGGTTTGATTCAGCACGACCAGGAACACAACACAATATTTGTCAAAGTCCATGTGTGGCCGTTATTGATTAGTAATCAGCACTCTGACACGCTGCTCTTTAGAATTTGGTTATAGATATAGTGGGGGAAATAAGTATTTGACCCCTTGCTGATTTTGCAGGTTTGCCCACTTACAAAGAATGCTTATTTTTCCTCATCAGATGGTTATCAATTTTTATAAATTCATATGATGTGATTTTCTGGAATTTTCTTTGGGATTCTGTCTTTCACTGTTAGAATGTACATATGATTAAAGTTATAGATCGTTGCATTCTTTGTAAGTGGGCAAACCTGCAAAATCAGCAAGGGCTCAAATACTTATTTCCCCCACTGTAGATAGATAGATAGATAGATAGATAGATAGATAGATAGATAGATAGATAGATAGATAGATAGATATTTTATTGATTCCCAAGGGGAAATTCAATTACTCACTTTAGCATAGCATGCTATATCATGATCTATGTAAATTACTGATTACTGATTGTTGTATTCCTTATAGAACCATAACTTTGTGTTAAAGTCTCTGGCTGTGTCCAAATACTCTGTTTTATCTCTCTGATTGCATCAGATCCATACCATTTGTTATCACATTCCATCAGGTCAACACAAACACTCACCATTTATTAGCACATCTCAATGTTATCTGCATTAATTAGGACCTGGCCTGTTCATGTCAGGGTTAGTGTTAGTAAGTAACCGGCCAGTAAGCACAAATACCCATGACACACTGAGACCCAGAGAAAGGTTTTTGTCTGTTAGAGCCCAGCTGATAGACTTAACTGTGACCCAATAAATGTCATTTTTATACTCTTGACCCTGGTTGATTCTCTGGTTTATTCTCAGGTTTCCAGCTTAACTCATTGGCTGCCAAACACGTCTACAGACGTCTTTTATGTTTTTCAATGCGAGTGGCTTGGGGAACGATCGGCGAAAGTTTTTCCGTAAATATCGGCTTCCAGACAGAGTATGTAGTAACAAATTGACCCTCTAGGGGGCAGTGCCACTTTTGATGGGAGATGAGCATAGACTGTAGACAAATAAGAAAAACGCAATGGTTCGCTATGCGAGAAATGGCGCCGGTGAGACGCACGCCGAAGAAGAACGGAATAAGGTAGAAACAATTTTTTTTTCCTGATGAGAGAAGAGAGTCTTCTCTTTCTTTTGGTGTGTTCGGTGTTTACATAGTCATAGCACAAACTATTCTGTGGCTCTTGAAAAATCAGTCAAAATGCTCAAAAAACTCTGGCAGTGAGTGACTCTCTGTTCTGAAAATGGCTGCCAGTCAATGAGTTAAAGAATCGGGCTAAAGTGCCACCCTCCCTGGCTGGATCAAACGGGGCGAGCGCGGCCTTGTTCTGGCTGCCTGTGTGGTGGGAAAGGCTCGGCTTTCCTGTCTGTGACGCTGGTGGCATCCTGGAAGTCACACACACACACACTGACAGACGAAAAATCCCTCCTACATGTGCTTCACAGCTGGTCCCAGAAAACCGGGTGACAACTGGACTTCAAAGGAGCAAACCGGCTTATTCTGAGCGTCCCTCGACTGGGGGTCGGTAGTTAAACTCCTCGCTCTCTGTTCATGTTCATACATTTGGCAGACGCTTTTATCCAAAGCGACTTACAGGGTAGGGAGGAGCTGTATTGGCCGGGAATCGAACCCAGGTCAACTGCTTGGAAGGCAGCTATGCTAACCACTACACCACCGCTCTCTGTTCATTGAACTCCACTGGTTACCTCTGGCTGCCCGTATCAAACCCGAGTCCCTGATGCTAGCCTACAAAGTGCTAAAGGGTCCGGCTATCGTCTACTTGAATCCTCTTGCGAAGGCTTATGTCACAACTGGATCCTGTCACGTCTGGGGGAATGTCTGGTGTCTCGTCATATCTTGATTACCTATTGTGTTCACCTGGGATTACCCTCCCTCATGTGTTTAAATAGTCCTCGTTTCCCATGTCCTGTGCCAGTGCGTTTGCGTCTTTTCGTCTCTCGTCTTTCGTCTCCCCACGTCACGTAAGGTTTTGCATTTTGCACCATGCCATAGTCTTGTTTTTGTTCCATAGCCATGTTTTTTCACAGCCACGCCACAGCCTTGTTAACTTTATTGCTTTGATACTTTGTTCATAGTTTTTTCCCAGCCTTGTTTGCTGTTTTCGTCATAGCCATGTTTTGTCACAGTTTTGTTAATTTTGATTTGTTACTTTGCTCATAGTTTTAATGTGTCGTTCCAAGATTGAGGAACCAGCTACCAAGCTACCAGAACAGCTCCTATCCTAACCCTAACCCGTACCTCTACCCCCCCACAGCTCCTATCCTAACCCTAACCCGTACCTTTACCCCCCACAGCTCCTATCCTAACCCTAACCCGTACCTCTACCCCCCCACAGCTCCTATCCTAACCCTAACCCGTACCTCTACCCCCCACAGCTCCTATCCTAACCCTAACCCGTACCTCTACCCCCCCACAGCTTCTTCTGTAGTCCCTCTACCTCTATCTCTATCTCACCACTGACTCTGATCAGGTTTCTCCTCTGGATAGCTTATTGTCATAGTGATTAGAAACGTAATATTGTGTCTACTCTGTAAGTCGCTTTGGATAAAAGCATCTGCCAAATGCATAAACATAAACATAAACATAGGGACAACAAGAACTATAGTCTCACTGAACAGTCCTGGTGTCGGAGTATTAAAATTGATCTCGACTTGCTTGTCGAGAGGCCAATAGTGTTTGGAACTCAATTATGTAACCTCTCCACATACAAATAAACCACAGAGTGCATGTCATGTGCAGCAACATTCAGAATTTGAACATATTTACCAGTAGGCTATAGGAAAGGACTTTTTTAAAACGTTTTTTTTGTTTTTTTTAAAACCTGTTTTGCCGCATTATCTGCCGGCCAATCAGACGCCGGCAAACAACAGCACCGGGGTCGGCGGGAGCAGAGCGGGCCGGGGGGGGAAACGAGGGCCACGGTGGGGTGGATTCTGTGGATGTTTGGGTCCGCTCTGACCCCGGCCCCCGCTGGGGAACGCGGGCTGATGGATGGCAAAGGAGACGGGCGGAGGATCCACGCTGGGGCGGGGGGGGGGGGGGACACAAAAAACACCCGAGACAAACTCAGGGGGGGGGCAAACCAGCGTTTTTGTTCCCACTTCCTGGAGATCCAAACACAAACAAACATGATCGGACAGCTAAAAGGGAGGGGAGAGAGGTGAGGGGAGAGGCCGAGTGTGATATGACACGGGATAGACAAGACAAAGAGAAAGAAACACACACATATATTTAGAGGTTTTCGATAAAAAAAGTTGTGTTTGTTCATCTGGTACCGGCTTTAACCCTGTAATGCCAAATGGATCATATTTGATACATACGGTTTCTGAAATGTTTTGCGTCTGACTCCTTAATGGTAAAAAAACTTTGCTCAAAATCCTATTGTACACAATCAGATACATCTGATAACAGGGGGCAGAAGACTACACAAAAAATAATCTTGACTTATGCCATAGTAATAAATTATTAATTTAAAAAAAGTATTTCTGTTTTTTCTTTTTACATATTTTGTTAAAAGGCCGAATAAAGACTTCAAACCAAAAAAAAAGTCATTTTCTGTTTTGTTTTATTCTTGGATCAGGCTTTAAAGGGTTAAAGGCTTCCTCAAAACTGCAGGATGACCAGTTCTGATGTCACTATTGGTTAATGTGGCCTTTGACGCACTCCACTTTCCTTTAACGTCCACACAGTCTGTCTTACCTAATACAGAATAGAGATATATTGTTTTCAGAGATACCAGGCATTCCTATGACATCAGCCAGGTTTTGGTTGGACAGACTCAGACCAGGAAACAGTGGAGGGACAGAGAACAGTAGGCCTACTTTAAACATGTAGACATGACTTTACAGTTAATGAGGATATCTGCTATGTGGTTGAAGAGCTCAGGCTCGGAAGGAATTTGATGTTTTTTCAAAATAAAAGAAGCTAAAAGATACCTGACGACCGGCCATTTTTGTATTTACTTAAACTCAAATATGTAAAGCAGCAATAATTGATTTTCTTTACTCATTTGCTAAGTGTATATAGGATTAAAATCAAAATCTTGAAGACACTTTGCAAAACTCAACTAGTCTTAGACTTTGAGAGGCCATGGTTTTATCCACCTAAAACCTAAAAACCTAAAAACCTTCGATGAGTTTGTGGATCAGAACGATGTTTTAATCCTCCGTCCACACAGAAGTGGCCCATTCCCCTCTGCCTCATTCAAACATTTGGAAGCTGAATTTGAGAATAGCTCACACGAGCACTGTCGGGGCACCGTAAAAAAGATGATTTTTAAGGATTACAAGAATGTTTGCTGTGGTTCAAAAGCATGTAAGTGAAACTTATTTGTGAAAACGAGCCGCTAAACGCGTTAAACTACTGTAACTTCTCAAATGAGCCAATTTACAGCACTTCTACACTTAAATTAAAAGATGGTTTGGAGGAATTTAAAACATTCTGTACTAATCAGTACATTACTGAAACATTTTGGCATACTTCTCCAATAAACTTTATTTAAAGAATAAAACACGCTTAAATCTATGGCGTAAAATATAACTTAAGTGACCTGTATGCTTGATCTTCTAAAGACAGAAAACGAATCTTACGTTAAACTAAATATAGTTTGCAGTTGGCAGGTTTAATCTAATGGAATGCTTGTTGTCATCATTACTGTTTATTGTTTTTTTTCCCCCTATACATTCATATAGGGCTGCATTTTACTTGATTAACTCGCCCTCTCCCGCTCTTAAGCATACATCAGTTCACTCGCCCAGATTAAACCCACATCATGTCTCCGGGGTTAGGCCGCATGCTTATACATCCATTTAACCATCATAGCAGTGACTCACTCCATCGCCCCAAAGCCAGACTGATCGGGCTAAATCCAAGACTCATCAGTCGGATGCCCCGGATTCATCCCCCGGGATAAATACGTACAATGTGTTTAGCGGCTTAAAAGGCCTGTAAGCGTGCATGAAAATACACACAAACACACCCTCGCAGCTGTCAGCATGTACATTTAGCAGCGCTGGTTTCAGAGATAGTGGAGAGATAGTAAACAAGGCCCAGAGAGCAAAAGGCCTTCATCCAGGGTGACTATTTCAACCCTTATCTTCATCAGACCCCAATTATTTATAGTGGGGGAAATAAGTATTTGACCCCTTGCTGATTTTGCAGGTTTGCCCACTTACAAAGAATGCAACGATCTATAACTTTAATCATATGTACATTCTAACAGTGAAAGACAGAATCCCAAAGAAAATTCCAGAAATTCACATCATATGAATTTATAAAAATTGATAACCATCTGATGAGGAAAAATAAGCATTCTTTGTAAGTGGACAAACCTGCAAAATCAGCAAGGGGTCAAATACTGATTTCCCCCACTGTACATAACAATATGCATAAGATTAAATGAAAATAAGAGAAAAAAGAGAGATTTACACATTTAAATTCATGCTGTTATTTTAATTGACTGCGTATGGGAAACAGTGAGCGGCCTTATCAATATTTGGAGATTTTCACCAGGAACAAACACGAACGAACATGAACTGAGAACAAAGTAAAGTGCTGGGTTGGGTTTTAGTTGACCTTTTCTGGCTTTTACACTCTAAAAATTTCTTTCAGCTCTACTGTATTCTGTATCGGTGCCAAGTCAGAGGAAAAGGCCCCCCACTGGATAACCTTCTCTGAGTGTTTACACCCTCCCGGGCAGGCCAGTGAAAGTGATGAAGAAATCATCTCAGCGGCTCCAGAGATGCAGCATCCGTTATGACTCTATCGCAAACGTGAATTAAACATGAATGTTTTCAGTTTAACAACGATGGACCTATGGCTGGGGCCCTCGCACTAAAGCAGACACGTTTTTTTTAGTCGATGGCCTTGTAAAACCACTGAAAGCGAACGAATCCGGTCTAAATGTGCAATTTCAATAATGACCGGCTCTGACAGAAGGCTTTGTTAGGCTGCCAGAAGTGTAGCGCGGTTTGAAGATAACCTTGACGTCAAAAGAGTGCAACTGTGTGGGAGAGAAGAGAACAGAGGAAAACGACGGAGTAAATATAACCTCACATGTCAAAAGCAAGAGCTCAAAACAGAGTAACAGCAATAAAAAATGAGAAGCCAGCGAGCTGCGATGGTGCAAAACCAGGTTGAGTTCATCCTTTTCTCTGACTTTTAATGGAAGGCTAAACAAAGCTAGCAAAATATGCTAAACCGCGGAGTTCACCCCAAATCCCCGGCGGTTGTCAGGGGTAGAAGTTGAGCTTTGTAGTACACGAACGAACATCCACAACAAAAGTTTAGTCAGTAATAACTCCAGCGGGGGCCTTTAGGCCGAGAAAATCTTGTTTTCAGTCCTCAGCTAGCTAGAGTTAGGAGCTAAGGATGCTAATGTTCACAGTGGTTGCCAATTGAAATATCACATCATTAATTCAGCTTATTAGAAGAGGAGGACATTTATTGGAAGGCTAAACAAAGCTAACAAAATATGCTAAACCGTGGAGTTCACTCCAAATCCCTGAAAGAAGTTGAGCTTTATAGTGCACAAACGAACATCCACAACAAAAGTTTAGACAGTAATAACTCCAGCGGGGGCCTTTAGGCCGAGAAAATCTTGTCTTCAGTCTTCAGCTAGCTAGTGATAGGAGCTAAGGATGCTAATGTTCACAGTGGTTTGTCTTGCCACTTGAAATATCACATCATTAATTTAGCTTATTAGAAGAGGCGAACATTTAATGGAAGGCTAAACAAAGCTAGCAGAATATGCTAAACCGTGGAGTTCACCCAAAATCCCTGGCGGTTTTCAGGGAAAGAACTTGAGCTTTGTAGAACACGAACGGCCTCCACAACAAAAGTTTAGTCAATAATAAATCCAGCGGGGGTCTTTAGGCCGAGAAAATCTTGTCTTCAGACTTGAGCTAGCTAGGGATAGGAGCTAAGGATGCTAATGTTCACAGTGGTTTGTCTTGCCATTTGAAATATCACATAATTAGTTTAGCTTATTAGCCCTATAATGCCAAATGTATCATATCTGATACGGTTTCTGAAGTCTTTTAGGTCTGAGACTTTTTGCATCATTCAGTGGTAAAAGCTTTGCTCAAACCCCTGTTGTACACATTCAGATATACCTGATAACAGCCAGTAGAAGACTACACGAAAATATAATTTTCCCTAAGGATGCTGCGCATTGCCTGGCCTGTGAGCGGACCTGTCTCGCTCACAATCCACTATAGGTTAAGGGGCAAGGACAGAAAGCAGCTACTATTTCACGCATTTACATGCCGTAAATCCTTACAACCGAACAAGGACATTGAGATTTCAGATAAAATCTTCCAAACCGCGAGCGGACTGCCGTACTGAATTTCTAATTAACTAATTGGCTGCCAAAGACGTCTATAGAGGTCTTTTATGTATTTTAACGAGAGAGTGGCTGGGGGACGATCTGCTAAAGCTTGTCCGTAAATATCGGCTTCTAGACAGAGTATGTAGTAACAAATTGACCCTCTAGGGGGCAGTGCCACTTTTGATGGGAGATGAGCATAGACTGTAGGCAAATAAGAAAAAGGTAACGGTTCTATGAGAGAACATGTCGCCGGTGAGACGCAAGTCGAGGAAGAACGGAATAAGGTAAAAACTTTTTTTTTTCCTGATGAAAGAAGAGAGTCTAGTCTTTCTTTTGGTGTGTTCGGTGTTTACATAGTCATAGCACAAACTATTCTGTGGCTCTTGAAAAATCAGTCAAAATGCTCAAAAAACTCTGGCAGTATGGGACTCTGTTCTGAAAATGGCTGGCAGTCATTGAGTTAAGCACAATTCATAGATGTGAAATAGCTTGGTCTCATTCATATCAATCAATCAATCAATCAATCAATCAATCAATCAATCAATCAATGTTTATTTATATAGCGCTTTACAACAACCGGAGCTGACCAAAGTGCTTTACAGAATAAAAACAGAATCAACAGAATCAAACACATTATCACCTAATAATGGCACGAAAATATACTTCTGTTCCAGCTCTGTCTCTTTTAACCCTTTAAAGCCCGCTCTATTAACCTCCTGAGACCCGGCCCATTCATTTATGTCCATTATAGTGGACATTTTGTCCACCTGTACCCCCCCTAAGTATCTGGAGTTACCCTATCAAGCCCTATAGTGTTCTGTAGAGGACATCCTGGGCTTTCCAGTGATGTGTCATGTGATAGGTTTGCATGCTGGGAACTTGACTTTTTTCCTAAGAGTTCTTAGGTAAATATCCCTTTCAAGACATCTTCTTTTTTATTATTTAATTATCTAAAGCCTGTTCTATTTTCCCACGCAAATCGTCCAGTTGTCCTCCACAGTGGACATGCTATGAAATTAAAATTAAATTTTTTTTTTTTTTAATTGAACTTGTAATGTTCTTTTTTAGGTCCAAATACATGGAAAATCACAACAAAAAAGAAATTTGAAGACTTTTTTTTTTCTTTGGGTCTCGGGAGGATAGAGGCAAAAATCAAAACGGGATAAGAAGGGAACTTGACGGGAGGCCAGAGGAGACATGGAAGTGAGTCACCGTCCACGTCTGTCCTGGACGAGCGTATTTGATTGTGTCCTGCCTACTTCCATCTCCCAGACCTCTGCGCGTCTCTAATTCAGAGTGACCTCTCCATTGTTGGGGAGCAGATGAGCAGATTGAATGGAGTCCACAGAAAGCTGCCTCTGTGTTTTTTTCCACTATTCCCCCGGCTGTCTCCCCTCATTCCCCTCATTCTCATTGTTACAGCAGAGGTGCCCGGTTTGACTCGCACAAACACACACACACACACACACACACACACACCCCAGGGCGGAGAGAGAGGGGTCTTTCTTTATTGCTCTGATCAAAACATTCATCCACCGCATCCATCCCTCTCTCCCTCCCTCTATTACTCTCTCCTTATTAAATCATTCCCCTCCCATCCCCGTTACTAGATTTATCCACTGGTATTACCCTCGCCCTTCGTTCCCCGTTGGAAACGTGCACCAGCACCCAGACTCACGCGCATAAATCTCAATTTCGGGTAAATTTATGGATAAGTGACATCTCACCTTTTTCGCCACACTATCAATTAGATTGAAGTGGGGAATTCATAGATATTGCATTAAAGATAGACACAGGAGTCAATGGGATGAGATTCTCAGCTTCTTTCTTTTTCTTTTTTTCCAGAAATTGGAAATAGGTCACAGAACTCGCACTAGACCCCGACAGAGGAACCGCCACAGATAGTCGTCAGCGCTTCTGGATGTTTCTTGCAAATGGAAAGGAGTCTCCATTGTTAATGTCTCGGGGAGAGCAGAAATGAAAAGCGAGGATGAAGTAAGCGGGTTTTGCTGAGGAGGCATAAAATAGTACTCAGGGGTCCGAGCCTTTTGCGTTTGAGGAATCCAGTAATCCAATTACCCAGTAGAGAACATATATTACTTAAGGGTACTTCCTGTGCACACACACACACACACATTCGCGCACAACACTTCAAAGACATTTGTTCCAAATGAGAAATAATAGTACACGTGTACACACTGTTTCAGACACGGGAACTATGTCTCTGCCACACGCAAACAGACAAAAATTAAATGTTTGATCTTGGATGACGTCAAATGAGCCCATTAGACTATTTATAAGGGGTCTCCCGCTCCATTTTAAGTGGACAATAAATGAGTTTCATCCACTGGGAAATCGTGTGATATCGTCGGGATGAAAAATAGAGTTAATAATTAAAGTATTTTTCCTTGTTTCAGCAATTATTCAAATAAAGCTGGACTTCAATTAAAGTCAATTAAAAAAAACCTTTAAAGCTCAAGACCGTGTCAGATTTGACCCAAGGCCATAATTTCCACTGTGTTTGTTTCCATTACTCCCACCAAAAGTCTGTTTCTTTTTTTATGTTAACTCCTACAAAACAGCT
>CAJRST010005557.1:16935476-16946015 GCA_907169785.1 Menidia menidia | reverse complement strand
CCCCTTTTTTTGAAGAATGAAACTCCTTAAAATATGAGCTTTTAATAGCAGTATAACAATAAATGCTGAAACCACTGGAAGCCTTAGATACTTATATAAACATTTCTGGAGTGAGAAGAACATGTTTTACAGTTTTACAGTGACTGCTGTGGAAATAAGGATTTTTATCAATGAAAAAAGCAAAAGCTAAAGCAGTGTGACAGACTTCAGCTCCCATTTCACACGTAAAATGGGCCTAAATGGGCCTAAGGCCGGCTAGACGAAAAGTGGGGGGTGGGTCGTTAATGGTGGTGTGTGTGTGTGTGTGTGTGTGTGCGTGTGTGTGTGTGTCTGTGTGTGAGTGTGTGTGTGTGTGCGTATGTGTGCGTGCCTATGTGTGTGTGTGTGCGTGCCTATGTGTGTGTGTGTGTGTGTGTGTGTGTGCGTATGTCTGTGTGTGTGTGTGTGTGTGTGTGTGTGTGTGGGACCTTTGTGATCTGGGTGGTGGTGGTGGTGCTGATGGTCTCAGACGTGATGGTCTGGGCGCTCAGCAGGACCCCGGAGTCCCTCTCCGCCACGCTGTCCACGGGCTGCACACACACACACACACACACACACACACACACAGCTCTCAGGGTCACTCAAAACCACAAAAACTCACATTCCTTCACTTCTGAGGCGTATTCTCAGGTTAAATACGTGTCCAGGTTTTTTATTTATTTATTTATTTATTTATTTGAATAGGGACAAAGCACATTAATGGACATCAGTGAAAACAAATGTAAATATGCCGGATTGTAGCTACAAAGCTAATTTTCATCCGTAGTCCCTAGTTGAAAAATAACATATAATAAACAATACAAGCATCACAATTAAAAGTTTAGATTTTAGTGGTCACATGACTGGCTTGCTTTCATCCAGAGTCCACATCAAATGCCATTTTGTGCTGTTTTATGGCCTGAAATTCAGTCAAAATAAGCTACATACGGTGACTCAAAATGGGAAAACTCGAGATCGGTTCAGAAAATAATCTGTAGGTTAAAATGGTTGTATTTTATGAATATTTTGCTTTTGGACTCTTGTACACTTTTACTATATCCATGTATTACTATTATTGCTGTTGTTATTATCAAGGCTTCTTTAAATCTAAAATATCATTGTTCTCCTGGAATACAGAACGTGATAAGATATGTGCTATACCCTCTACAGCAGTGGTTCTCAAACTTTTTTCAGTGATGTGCCCCCTTAAAAATATATTTTTAGTCAAGTACCCCCTGACACAGGCAAAACATTTTTGGAAGAAAAAAGAGGTACAGTGCTGTAATATCACTGTCTTATTTATTAAAGCCAAACGTAACCATGGTAACGACAGGTCGTTGACAAGTGCGCTGGGTCCGTGGGTCAAACTAACTTGGTGGGGGGGTCCGTTTTATTTTAAAGGATATTGAAACTAAATACTGGATATAAAATGCAGTGCATGAACACACATTTATATCCTATCGAACTTTTTACAGAATAATTTCTCCCAAGACTTATTATGAGGAGCCTACTGATTTTTAAAATATATTTTGAAAAGCTTCACGTACCCCCTCCAGTACCTCCACGTACCCCCAGGGGTACGCGTACCCCCATTTGAGAATCACTGGAATAGCTTATGAGGCTTTTTCTAAGGTTAAATACGTGTCCAAGTCTGCATCAAATGCCATTTAGTGCTGTTTTATGGCCTGAAATTAAGTCAAAATAACCTACATACGATGACTCAAAATGGAAAAACTGGAGATCGGTTCAGAAAATAATCTGTAGGTTAAAATGGTTGTATTTTATGAATATTTTGCTTAGGACCCTTGTACACTTTTACTATATCCATGTATTACTATTATTGCTGTTGTTATTATTAAGGCTTTTTTAAATCTAAAATATCCTTGTTCTCCTGGAATAAGATATGTGCTATACACTCTACAGTGTGACAGACTAGACCCAATTTCTGTTTTATTTTTATTATCATTATTTATTGTTTTCTTGTGTTTATTTATCTTTTATGTTTACCTGCCTCTTTCTGTTCCCCTGTATGATGCTAAATGCTTGATAACCCGCATTTAAGGCAATAAAATAAAATGAAAAGTGTTTTCTGTAATTGGCTTGAAGCTAATAACAGATTGTAACAGATTTAAATTAATGTTGTTCAGATCTCTGGACTATGTGCTGATCTCTTAAAGTCCGGTAACCTGATTATAATCAGCAATCTGAAGCTTAACGAGGCTCCTACATGTCTGATTTGTTGAATCTTGTCTTGTGTAAATTGGACATTAACAGTTAGTCCTTCTTTTGGGTAGAAACTCCCCAAACTGACAACTAAAAAAACTCAACAGGAAACATAGGAAGTTCTGGCCGACAGCTGAAACGATTCACAACAAAGTGACAGAGCGAGGAGGACAGGATCTGGAAGCTGAAGCCCAGAAAAACATGGGGGTCGATTAGCTGAGGGGGGGCTGACCGGCCTTAAAGGAGACATATTATACCCCATTTCAACAAGTTAAGCTAGTTCCCTGGTGTCCTAATGTGATGTCTGTGACAAGCTTTGGTCAAAATCCCATAAGGATGAAGCCCAATAGCAGTTCAGTCCCCCTGCTTAACCCTAACCCTAACCCTAACCCTAACCCAAAACAGCCCCGTTCAGAGCGCTCGCTTTGGAGTGCCTGTCTCTTTAAATGCAAATGAGACACAGGCAATCCACCCACTTCTTCAGGGAGGTGTGCCCACGTCGGCACGCTAACGCTACCATGCTAACGCTACCATGCTAACGCTACCACGCTAACGCTACCCTGCTAACGCTACCATGCTAACGCTCACGCTACCAGGACGTCTCCACAGATAGGGGAGTAAGCTGAGGGGGTGGGCAACATGCAGGTGAAAGGCTGGAATATTATAATGAGCTAGATAATATATAATAATATTAATATTATAATAATAATAATATTATAATGAGCTAGAGCTAATGACGTCAGAAACTACCCACTCCTGAAACCTCCTGATTTATCTCCTGGATTCAGACTGAGGCGGCCCACAAAAACATGACCCAGTCATTTTTTTTCACACTTTGCCTGCTGATAGGCCCTCCACACTCCCAAATGTACACAATCAAATGATTAAAAACTTGGTTTGGCATAATATGTCTCCTTTAATGTGAGGGCCAATGAAAGAGGCAGAAGAGAGGCTGAGGAAGTCACTAGAACAGAGACTAGAGGTGGATCCAGATTCAGAAAGAGCCCAGTAAATGCCTGTGAGACTCAGGCTTTGAGACCCAGTTCGGTGAGATTTAAACAGAATCCCCGAGGCTCTCATGGGGCCGGACAGTAGAAGATCTTCACCTCTATTTGGCTTTTTCATCACTATAATTCCCTCTGAGCATGAGCAGACTCAAGTGGGTTTTCTTTTACTGGTTTATCTGAAGTCTTTTGGAATTTCCAAATCCACCTTTAAAACTAAATAAAGTTAGCAAAACGCAAACATCAATGAGACAAACAATAACCTGCAGAGCAGAGGAAATAATACCTAAAAAGCAAACAAATAAATAAAATACCTCGTTGGCTGCATGCTGCCAGAAAAAGGGAATTATCTAAATCGTGAAGATACTCCATTCACGTATTACCTTAACTTCTGCACAATATTTAACTTTGGCATCATTGATTCTCGCGCCAGAGCTCAGAACAAGACTCCTCGATTTCAAAATAAAAGCGCAGCTCTCTAAACTTCAAAACTAAAGCAAATCCACTCTATTCTAAATAAGAAATTATAAAACAAATAGGACTTATAAATTCCAATAAGACAAGAACCCCTTGAAAAGAAAAACAAATTATAGACTTATAATATTTGAACGTTATGTATAAAAAATCATTCCCCTCTGGGATTATTGACCCTATACAGTAATGCCAAATGTACATATTTGATACGGTTTCTGAAATATTTTGCGTCTAACACCTTTTGCATAATTTAATGGTAAAAACTTTGCTCAAAATCCTATTGTACACAATCAGATACACCTGATAACAGGGGGCATAAGACTACACGAAAAATAATCTGGATTTATCGCATAGTAATAAATTATTAATATTAAAAAAGTATTTCTGTTTTTTCTTTTTACATATTTTGTTAGAAGGCCAAATAAAGATTTCAAACCAAAATTATTTTCTGTTTTGTTTTATTCTTGGATCAGGCTTTAAAGGGTTTAAGTATTTCTGATTCTGAGTCTAATTCTGAAAACAGTACAAACAACAACTCACTGCCTGAAACCCGAACGGGTCTTTTGGAAGTCTAAAATATAAAACCGGGACCCGTTTTTTTTAGCTCTGGTTGAGGCCTGCCTGCGTCCCTGAGCTCCCCTCACCTGTGCAGACTCGTACGTGACGGTCTTGGTTTCGGTGTGAACTAACGGCACGTCCTGGTAGGTCACAGTTCCTCTTAGGGAGTTGGTGAGGTCTGAGATGGTGACTGTCTGGGCCTTTAGCACCGGGGACTGCAGAGTCAGACACACAGCAGAGAGCTCACTCAGGTTCTCCTCAAAACAGACCTGATATCAACCTCCTGGTCTCCTGTTCTGATGGAGGACGCTGCCTTTCTGCCTTTCTGTACCAGGATCCTGCTTTTTTTCTCTGACCTTTGACCTCTTAGCCTCGTAGCAGACGCTATCAGACACTACTGTCTTTAAAGGAGACATATTATACCGTATTTCAACAAGTTAACCTAGTCCCCTGGTGTCCTAATGTAATGTCTGTGACAAGCTTTGGTCAGAATCCCATAAGGATGAAGCCCAATAGCAGTTCAGTCCCCCTGCCTATCCCTAACCCTAACTCTAACCCTAACCCAAAACAGCCCCGTTCAGAGCGCTCACTTTGGAGTGCCTGTCTCTTTAAATGCAAATGAGACACAGGCAATCCACCCACTTCTTCAGGGAGGTGTGCCCACGTCGGCATGCTAACGCTAGCATGCTAACGCTACCATGCTAACGCTACAACGCTAACGCTACCATGCTAACGCTCACGCTACCAGGACGTCTCCACAGATAGGGGAGTAAGCTGAGGGGGTGGGCAACATGCAGGTGAAAGGCTGGAATATTATAATGAGCTAGATAATATATAATAATATTAATATTATAATAATAATAATATTATAATGAGCTAGAGCTAATGACGTCAGAAACTACTAATTTTGGTTTGATGATAATTTCTCATTTATTTGTTGTGAAAAACAATAAAAGCTTAAGTTTTGATTCTATTGACATTATTAAAAATATTATTTATCATATTTATTATATTATATTATTTTTATATAATATTATTAAATGATTTTTGGTTTGTCATTTATTTGTAATGGTCTTATAACTGTATCACTGCCAAAAAAAAAGCTTTCATCCAGAAAAGATCAATTTTTAATTAAGCATAATTAAAACAAAAAAAAACAATGAAAGCTGAAAAATGAAATGGATGAAAATCAATGAAAATGAAATTATTTTCTATATTATTTTTTTGTTTGTCATTTATTTGTTACGGCCTTATAATTGAATCACTGACAAAAAAAGCTTTCATCTCTAAAAGATCCATTTTTAATTAAGCATAATTAAAACAAAAAAAAACAATGAAAGCTGAAAAATGAAATGAATGAAAAACAATGAAAATTAAATAATTTTTTATATTATTTTTTTTGTTTGTCATTTATTTGTTACGGTCTTATAATTGTATCACTGACAAAAAAAAAGCTTAAACTAAAAAAATCCCATTTTGTTCAGTATAGCACGGTACTCAGATTGCAGTTCTGCTACCATAATGCTGAACAGGACAAGGTAAAAAAAAAAAAAAAAAAAAAAAATCAAATTTTTAATGAAGCATAATTAAAGAAAAGCTGACTCTAATATAATAATATGGCTGGAAATTAATGAAAAGCTTAAGTATTACAGACTCTAACACAGTAATATGGCTGGAAATGAATGAAAAGCTTAATTATTACAGACTCTAATACAGTAATGTGGCTGGAAATGAATGAAAAGCTTAATTATTACAGACTCTAATACACTAATATGGCCTGAGTGTTTATCTGGACTCACCGCGGGCTGCAGCTGGCCGTTGATGCTGACCGTGCGCAGCGGGGAGTTGGTGGTGGACAGACGGCGGTCCCATTCGCTGGGCCGGGGCTCCGGCACCGACTCCATGAAGCTGCGCTTCAGCTCGCTGATGCTGGTGTGGTGCCGCATGATCTCCGTCTGGGTCTTATCCAGGTCCTTCAACAATCAATCAACAATCAATCAGTCCTTCAGTCAATAAGAAGGACAAAACGAGCAGAAACGCTGACACGATGAGTGAAATGAGCGGGAAAA
This sequence comes from Menidia menidia, assembly GCA_907169785.1. Classification (NCBI taxonomy): domain Eukaryota; kingdom Metazoa; phylum Chordata; class Actinopteri; order Atheriniformes; family Atherinopsidae; genus Menidia; species Menidia menidia. The sequence continues at coordinate 16,939,669 of CAJRST010005557.1, read as the reverse complement.
TAGAAGGAAAACAGAGGAAACGGGGCGGAAACCAAGCTGCTCTGTGATGTGTGATCAGAACTAAATGGACAAATAGGCTATAATAGTGGTCATTAGTAGGAATTTTCCCAAATTTTTTGCCATGTTGAGAATAAAAAGCAACAGGCAGGCCGAATCCCCGAGCTCAGACATGAAAAAGGACGAGCTTAGCATGCAAAAAGCTGCATTAAAAAACAGTAAGAATGAATAATGGTGACATGTTTGATCAATTTGATCAGGATTTTATTATAAGGAATTATGAATCTCTGTATTATTGTTGATATTATTGTTGTTTGTCTTGATGGTTACTGTGAGTTACTGGAAATCTGTTCCAGTTAGACTTCAGTTTAGTTGAAATCTAGTTAAGTATCCTGATTTCTATAGTATATGGCTCTTTTGTTTTCTGTTATTGAAAAAAAATCCAAGACATTCCATATAATGGGACTTGAAAGAGTTTCAAAATGTTTGAATCAAGAGCCCAGGTCCATTTTAGGCTTAGCATCACAAACTGTAAGAGCTAAATGCTTGAAAGTGATTTTTTTTGTTAATGTTTATGCATTTGGCAGACGCTTTTATCCAAAAAAAACATCCGCCAAATGCATAAAATAAACATAAACATAAACAAAAAAATCACTTTCAAGCCTTTAGCTCTTACAGTTTGTGATGCTAATCATTTTTAAATGATATTACATGACATGGATGGCTCAAAGCTTCTATCAAACGTCCCTTTTGTGTATAAAACTCAGTTTAGGGAAACCAGTTCAGTCACACAGACGTGGTCCGTGAAGATAACCAATCAAATTAAGTATCACGGGGAGACGGGGAAAGAGGAGGAACAGGTTCAAATTGCTCTCTGAATTGGTTTTGAACGGGATGTTTTTACGATCACACGTTTTCTTAGATGGAAATGTCAGATGGAAAATGCAACACCAAAATGGATGTAAAGCTACTTGCATGAGAGTCAGACAGGAAAATAGTGCATGCTAACCCCCGGGGGTTAAGCTACGAAAAGGACAAACAAAAAAGGACAGAAATAAGTAACGAGCAAAATGAAAGTTCGTGCAGGCAGAAAAAAAAAACAACAAACGTTCCACGAAACAACAGGAAGAGTCGTCTGAGGAGCAAAGATACAAACCTCCAACATTAGATTGCTATGTCTGATATAAATAGTTTCACCCTCAAGTCTCTTAGCTCTTCTCTGTGGAAAATGGAGAAAAGGGGAAAAGCTTGTGGTGAACCGGGTTAGCAGAAAACGGGATTCCCGTGATCAACAAACAGCTTTGGGACTCAGTTATGGAGGGAGGGCAGCAGCATGCCGTGCACGAGGGGGGTCTCAGCATGGGGGGGGCTCAGAGAGGAGTCATGGCAACAGATCTGTCATGTTCACATGCATCGGGGGGGGGGGGGGCAGAGTCCGGGCCCCTCTGGACCTGCAGGTTTTAGAGGTTTTCCTTGTTTCTACACAGCTGGTTCACCTCACAGAGACCAGGACCAGAGGAGGTCCAGTTCAGCCAGAACCAGGTGAGCAGAGGCAGGGAAACGGCTAAAAGCTAAAGGACGGCGGCCCAAAGAGACCCAAAGGGGACCAGAGAGACCTAAAGAGACCTAAAGAGACCCAAAGAGGACCAGAGAGACCTAAAGAGGACCAGAGAGACCTAAAGAGGACCAGAGAGACCTAAAGAGACCCAAAGAGACCCATGAAGACCCAAAGAGACCCAAAGAGACCCATAAAGACCCAAAGAGACCTAAAGAGGACCAGAGGGACCCAAAGAGACCCAAAGAGATCTAAAGAGACCCAAAGAGACCCAAAGAGGACCAGAGAGACCCATAGAGACCCAAAGAGGACCAGAGAGACCCAAAGAGACCTAAAGAGACCCAAAGAGACCCATAAAGACCCATAGAGACCCAAAGAGACCTAAAAAGGCCCAAAGAGGACCAAAGAGACCCAAAGAGGACCAGAGAGACCCAAAGAGGACCAGAGAGACCTAAAGAGTACCAGAGAGACCTAAAGAGACCTAAAGAGGACCAAAGAGACCCAAAGAGGACCAGAGAGACCTAAAGAGACCCAAAGAGGACCAGAGAGACCCATAGAGACCCAGAGAGGACCATAGAGACTCAAAGAGACCCAAAGAGACCTAAAGAGACCTAAAGAGACCCAAAGAGACCCAAAGAGACCTAAAGAGACCCAAAGAGACCTAAAGAGACCTAAAGAGGCCCAAAGAGACTCAAAGAGACCCAAAGAGACCCAAACAGGACCGGAGTCTGACCCCCCTGACATAGAAGGATGAAAATGTCTGAGTAATAAACAATAATAAATATCTGAGTTGTCATGGATGCGGTCTCACACATTAAAAGTACAACTTAAGAATAAAGGTCAAAGGTCACAGTTTGTTCAATGTAATAAATGAACCACCAGGTTTAACCACTCAGTAGACGGGTCAGTAAACGCCTTATTAACTTGTTTGGATTCTAGTGACATTATTATAAATATCATGTTAGTTATTTTGGTTGTTTGTCATTTATTTGTTACGGTCTTATGATTGAATCACTGAAAAAAAAAAACTTTCATCTAAAAAAAAATTTTTCAATTAAGTATAATTAACGAAAAGCTTCATAATTACAGACTCTGGTAATATGTGCATCAGTGTGTCTTATATTCAATTTAATGAGATATTTTGACTAGAAATTAGACAAATTCACTTGGTAATATTGGGATTTTTCCAATGTAGAAGAATTTAGAAATCAAACTCTTCTATATAAAACTAGAATATTTTGGTTGGGTGATAATTTCTCATTTATTTCTTGTGAAAAACAATGAAAGCTTTCGTCCAGTCTGTCTTAAGTGTGGTCAGTGGTGGGCAGACTGCTCTGGTTGGGATGATGTGTCCACACAGACAGGCATGAAATATAACAATAAAAAAAAGCTTTCGAGATAAGCAAAATAAAACAAAAAGCATTCCTCCACATGGGGGCGATGCGGGGATGAGAGACCGGTGAGACAGAAACCCGCTAACCTTCCTCATTCGAACCATTTCCATCTTTTTGTCCTGAAGGGAAAGCTGTTTCCACACCAGAGGAGAGAGGGGGTAAAGACCTGATCTCTGAGTGAGCAACAGCTTATTTCAGCAGAAAAATCACATGCAAACGCATTTTTTAGGGCAGCTTCCCGCTCCCTCGAGGTCAGAAACCCATTTCTGATATTTAACCCTGTAATGCCAAATGTGTCATATTTGATACGGTTTCTGAAAAGTTTTGCGTCTGACACCTTTTGCTTAATTTAATGGTAAAAACTTTGCTCAAAATCCTATTGTACACAATCAGATACACTTGATAACAGGGGGAAGAAAACTACACAAAAAATTATCTTGATTTATCGCATAGTAATAAATTATTAATATTAAAAATATATTTTTGTTTTTTCAGGGGGGCAGAAGACTACACAAAAAATGATAATAAAAAAATACAAAAATAATAATAAAAAAAATAATCTTGACTTATCGCATAGTAATAAATCATTAATATTAAAAATGTACTTTTGTTTTTTTCTTTTTACATATTTTGTTAAAAGGCCAAATAAAAACTTAAAACCCCCCAAAAAAGTAATTTTCTGTTTTTTTTTATTCTTGGATCAGGCTTTAAAGGGTTAAAAAAATAGATCTTCTCATAGGAAATCTGATGTTTAACTCGAAGTTTGATGTAATTCGGCCGTCTAAAACCCTGCTGGCAGATTTAAGCCTTTGTAAAAAAAAAAACGTCTGACCATGAATCAGGCAGAACAAACCTGGCTCTTTCTGTCTTTCTCCCCACCGGCCAGAGATGGGGAGTGCCTCCGCGCCCGCCTGGACACGGTCTGGTAGCAGACACAGAGTAATACTTTTACTTTTACTTTTCCTGCTCACATCCCTTGAATCAAAGGGTTGAAGGTTTGTGTGTTTGTTGACTCCCATTATCTTAAAATTGCCCTTTTTTTAACAGATGGGATTAAAACCTATCAAACTCTGGTTAAAACCAAAGAGTCATCACGTTTGATGGGCGTTCAGTTAGCTATTGAATCTGGTTAAAGAATAGATAGATAGATAGATAGATAGATAGATAGATAGATAGATAGATAGATAGATAGATAGATAGATAGATAGATAGATAGATAGATAGATAGATAGATAGATAGATTCATA
>CAJRST010005557.1:16714944-16726971 GCA_907169785.1 Menidia menidia | reverse complement strand
ATTCTTGATCTGCTCTGGTTTATTCTCAGGCTTCCAACTAAAGAACCGGGCTAACAAGACGATGAAGTTAGCAAATCTTTTAGCACATATTATTCCGTGAGTTTTCCACCAGGACGTCTGCCTTTACAAATCCATCCAATAACCTCAATACCAGCAGTTGGGAACGGTTCGCTAATCAATATAAAGTACCTGGAGGAGTGCATTTTGTGGGTGTAACTGCTCTCGTAGGCGGCGGTGCAGTGGCCTCTACATCTTTTGGCTCGTCTGAGGCAGCTTCACACTCCAAAGGTTTGTCACGCTGCTCCTGGAAGATGTTGTTTGTCAAATTCCACTCATGCTTGCGAATTAACCAGAATAAGTTTAGACTCTGCTCATATGACTAACACCAGTCCCGCTATGTTTCAGACACACCTCATAGTTTACCAATACGATAACATTTTTCCCAATAATCAGCTTTCAGAAGTCTGTCATCCTGACAAGACCCGTTATTTTGCTTGGTCTTTTCATTTAAAAAAAACAGAGTACTGGTACAATCCTTACAACTCAAGTTTTGCATCTAGACTGAGTGCCAGAAAAAAAAGAAAAAGACTATATTTTGTGATCTGTGAATGACTCATTCGTGCTTTAGATGCTTAGTAGTCAACCTTGCTGTGTGTTTCTGTCTTGGTTCCAGCCCTTTCATCTTCATCTTTGTTTTTCCAGACGTTGTTTCCTTTCTGGAAGCGGTTGCGAATCTGAGCTAGCTCGGCTTCACGCTCCTGAAATGAAGAGGATAAGAGAGCTCGTTTTTTCGTAATGATTTTAATAAGAAATAGGGATGGGACGGTTTCTGAAAACCGTCCGAACCGTTCGGTTCTACTGTCTCGGGAAGCACATGTTGGAATTAGCACTGTTTCCTCTCTTGCAATGCCAGAATCTCACTTACTTTTACAATAAGACTGTCACAATGATGTATCAAATGTCAGACTGCTTTTTTCTTTCAGTTTTTTTCAACCTGACTATACAAGACATAATAGATTTTCCTAACAATCAACATATACCGAACCGAACCCAAAACCGTGACCACGAAACCGTGAATCGAACCGAACCGTGGATTTTGTGAACCGTCCCACCCCTAATAAGAAACTAAGAAAACAAAGGGGTCACAGAACATTATAGAGGAGACTGAACCCACCTGCTTCTGCCTCTGGGTGAGGTCAGCAGTGGCTGTGCTGGTGGCCTGGGCAGCCTGGAGCCTCTCCTGCACCAGTTTTGTGTTTGGTGTGACGGATACGTGGGGCTTGGGGGGAGTAGCGACTCTGGTTGGGGTTTTTTGGTTGTTGTACTGCTGGCATCTCTCCCCAAAACGCTCCAGGAAAGATTTGACGACTTTGGAAACAAGAAGAGTTGTGTGGCTATGTGTCCTTGATACATGTAAGGATGGTTTAATACATAATAATTTCACACTGGGGTGTTTATCTACAGTGGGAGAAATAAGTATTTGACCCTTTTGCTGATTTTGCAAGTTTGCCCACTTACAAAGAATGTAACGATCTATAACTTTAATCATATGTACATTCTAACAGTGAAAGACAGAATCCCAAAGAAAATTCCAGAAAATCACATCATATGAATTTATAAAAATTGATAACCATCTGATGAGGAAAAATAAGCATTCTTTGTAAGTGGGCAAACCTGCAAAATCAGCAAGGGGTCAAATACTTATTTCCCCCACTGTAAATACAGAACTCACCTGGAGGTCCCGCAGTAGACTTTTCCGAATGGGCAAATGATCCGGAGACAGCAGGCTTTTCGTGGAGAGCTGGTTTTTGGGGACTGGAGACTTGGCCGAGACCTCCGGAGGTAGTCGATTTCTTCAGAGGGCTGGACGTTACAGATGATGAGGAGGCCAAACCTGGCTTTTGTGGACTGGATTGGAAGGCCGCTCCCTGACTGGAGCTCTTCTGAGGACTGTGTACGGACTGAGGTGTGAGTTTACTTGCAGGGACGGAAGCCTTCGGAGGACACGCCGCTCCACTAGACTTTACTGGTGAGTGCACAGCTTCCTGAAACCACAAAGAAAAAAACAAAACAGGTATCTTAATGTCTTCAGTACACAAAAAGAAAAGGAGGTCGGTCAAATCTAAGTGCGTTTAAAAGTCACACACAAGTTGAAAAGCAAACACCACAAGCTAATGTCACCCTCTTTACAAACAGTTAGGATCAGATTATGTGCCCTAAAAAAGAAATATATGAAGGAAAAGGTCAGATCTCTGTTTCTCTGCTCAGCATTTCACTCAGTCACTATCCAGCTTCACCTAGATGTTGTATTAATGGTACATACAGTGGGGGAAATAAGTATTTGACCCCTTGCTGATTTTGCAGGTTTGCCCACTTACAAAGAATGCTTATTTTTCATCATCAGATGGTTACCAGTTTTTATAAATTCACATGATGTGATTTTCTGGAATTTTCTTTGGGATTTTGTCTTTCACTGTTAGAATGTACATATCATTAAAGTTATAGATCGTTGCATTCTTTGTAAGTGGGCAAACCTGCAAAATCACAAGGGGTCAAATACTTATTTCCTCCACTGTAAGTGGCAAAATATTTAAAATGGCTGCCTTCAAAAGGTTATAAGATTGGGAGAATTAAATCAAAGACTCTCGTTTCTTGTTCCCGGACATTAGAATACATATTTTTTTCTCCTTTTTCTTAACTTACACGTTTGTCCAAAGTGCTTTTCAAATCTCACTAAACCTACCTGGTCAAAGCGGGACTTGCTGTTTGTGGATGAGCCGAGCCCGGCTGGAGTTGGTTTGGTGCCGGCCGCCGACTGTTTGACAGCAAACTTGGGGGCGGGAGCAGCTCCGGGCTTCTCTCTGGGTACGTTAGCGTGGCTGAGGTCGTCCTCCCAGGAGCCGATGGTGGCAGCCAGGTTAGCAAGCCTGCCTTTCCGCCCAAGGGCAGTTTCTGAGGAGTTGGTGGGTTTGGGGGGGGGCTGGACCTCAGCTGGACCCCTCAGCGATGAGAGGGCGGAGCAATCAGAAACCGATTCAGAAGTACCTGAAACAGCAGAAAAATCTGTTATCTGGAGAAATCCACCAGTTTAAACACACTCACACATATATATTTATAGACTAGGGTTTTTCTGATCCGATATTTGGATTGGATCGGCTGCAGATATTTGCAAAAAAAAGGAGAAAATGCAGATCCAGACTCCCGATCCCTGTCCGATCCGTCTTTTCCAGCTCTCTGATTAAAATCCATTACTGATGCTGAGTTAATAGACTATTTTCTTTTCAGGTTGTTTCTGTGTTTTGCCTCTTTTAAACACAGTTTACAATATTATTTGCACTTTTTACTCTTCACTGATGCCATTTCCCTTTGTTATGTATAATCTTGTCTATTTTGTGTTTATCCCTGAATAAACAGGTCAGTGTCTCTTTACCAACCAGTGTGTTTTATTCAAACTCACCTAATTCAAATGGCTAGTTTTCATCAGAGTAAATCCCTTTTCAACACGAGTCTGACAACTAAGGAAGTAGATAAATAACTTTAAACTTGAATACATGCTCTGATAGGCCGGGATCGGTATCGGAAGAGAAAAAAGCTGGACCAGGACATCCCTAATATATACAGTGGGGGAAATAAGTATTTGACCCCTTGCTGATTTTACAGGTTTGCCCACTTACAAAGAATGCAACGATCTATAACATTAATCATATGTACATTCTAACAGTGAAAGACAGAATCCCAAAGAAAATTCCAGAAAATCACATCATATGAATTTATAAAAATTGATAACCATCTGATGAGGAAAAATAAGCATTCTTTGTAAGTGGGCAAACCTGCTAAATCAGCAAGGGGTCAAATACTTATTTCCCCCACTGTATATATATTTATATGTACCCAAACTCACCATCCCAGCACTTCCTCTGCTCTGCTAGTCTCTGTAGGCGTGATCTCATCCCAGCAGGAGCTGGACAGCTTTCCAGCTCCGCTTTGCTTCTCTGTGAATCAGAACCAATCGGCCCCTGCTGTGATTCCTGTCCGGGGGGCGGATTTACTACCGGGGTCACCGCCATTTTCTCCGGCTCTGCCCGAGCTGCTTTTGGCTGCTCGGGGTGAGGTGGGAGGGTGGGCTTCGCCGCGGTCTTCTCCAGGGAGGAGGAATGCCGGGCGGGGGTCGGGCCCACCGGGGGCTTCTTGTCCGTGGGGGGATCGGGGAGAACGGGGGCCCCGGCCTGGAGCACCATGGGCTCCTGGTTCTCCTCACCGGCGGCAGGACCAGTCTCCTCTGAGCACCTGCGCTTGGAGGGGGAAGGCTTGGAGGACACCTGTGGGACTAGAGGGAAGCAAGGAAGGTACAAGTCAAGTATGCTTTATTGTCAATTTCTTTACATGCGCTGGTCATACAAAGAATTTAAATTGAGTTTCATCCTTTCCCATTCAGACATAACAGACAGTTAGACAAAGACATTACACTTACATTACACCTAGAGTACCTAATTCAATTCAATTTTATTTATATAGCGCCATATCACATCAACATTTGTCTCACAGCGCTTTCCAAACAGAGCAGGTCAGACCCTACTCTGAAGATAATTACAGAAACCCAACAATTCCCACCATGAGCAAGCACTAGGCGACACAGGCAAGGAAAAACTTCCTTTACAATACCATACAGACATATAAAGAGCCAGACTGGGCAACAGCAGACATACATTAAACATAAGAAAGAGGTATTGTTGTGCATTTCCAGTTATGTCCTATTTTGACGATTCTAACAGTGATAGTAGCATTGGGTAATATAATTAATATAAAGTGATCAATTGTAATGTGCAATATTTGCAACTAGTTGGTACCTAGTTTTCCAATACAGTAATTCAAGTAACAGGCATGAAGTAGCAGCAGCGTGTGTGTATGTGTGTTTTTTAGTTAGTTCAGTGTGTGTGTGTATATATGTGTGTGCTTTTGAGTCAAGTGAGTGTGTATGTGTTTGTGCTTTTGAGTCAGTCCAGTGTGTGTGGTGTGTGTGTGGTGTGTGTGTGTGTGTGTGTGTGTGTGTGTGTGTGTGTGTGTGTGTTTGAGTTAGAGCAAGTAGAATGTGCAATTCCAGTGTTGAGGGGGGGTATTTGATGATGGGCGGGTTAAGTGTACCCAGAACAAGAAGGTATAAGGAAACGGTTAAGAGGCAACAGACCCCCAGACACTGTGTGTGTGTGTGTGTGTGGGGGGGGGGGGGGGGGTGGTCATACTTTTATGAGGAAGAGATTCGGTGATCCCGTGGGTGGTGTCGGTCAGCGGCTCCCGGGGCCGTTTGGCCATCGGTCTGTTGGCTGCGTTTGGCCTTTCCGCCATTTTCTTCTGGAGGTTTTCTCTGCGAGCTCGAGTTCGCTCCAATAGTTTCTGTCAGCCAAAACAGAGACAAAGGAATCATTACTGTAACAGCCGGATTATATTTACAGGGCATGAACCAAAGAAAAATACACTGAGACGTGTAAATGTCTCTTCATGCAATTACAAGCTAAAAGTCTCATCATGGTCACTTATTATGGAAATGTTTCTGTAGCATAATTGAAATTAAAATATGGTACGGTGTGGGGGAAATCTATATATTTCTTCACTTCACTCTGGTAACTTTCCACTAGTGAATATTTTAGAGGTTCCTTTTCTTTCTCATGGGGCTTTTTCATCTTTCAAGGCCTAGGAGAAAGTCTCCTTATACTTTATCTCTTAATGTTTTATCTTTGTTTGGTACAGGTTCCTCTGTGATGAGAGGCAGACTTTCCTCCTCATCCCAGATTCAGAGAGGGGTATATATTTATGATTTGTTTTACTTCAGAGCAGCTTGTGCCTCACATAAACCACCTGTATGATGGTGCTGGCTGCTTTCCTTTCATGACGTTTTCCCTTTTAATACATTTATATTTCTTACTTCCTCAGGTGGACACAGACTTTTGATTTAGAACAGAACTTCCACAACATACAGAAACACTTCCTTACATGAGGACCAGTGGCTGTAACTGTAATGAGAACATAGCCCACACTCAAAAAACGGGCAAAATAGTTGGACTCTTATGTGTGTTAAGGATTCTACATGTTGGTTGTTTGGTTAGATTATAACCAATTAATCTCCGTATCCCTTGCGAGTGTGGTTCTTTTGAGCAGGTCACCTGTTTGAATACTTCAAGATCCTCCATTCTACCTTAATTGTACCAGGAGATCACATATGATAACCGATTCACACTGAATGCTGATGCCTACTCATTTTAGCTTCTAGCTTGACCAAACCTTGAGGATTTGAATAGCTGCATCTTTGCTGCACAGAAAACTACCTAATTAAAGCAAATTAAATAGACGTTTCAAAAACATCACCCTGATATTCTGACATGATGGATGAATGGATGAATTTTCCATTTTCTACCATTAACAAGTACAATAAATTCAAAGTAAACACAATAATCTCGTGCTACAAAAAGATGGACTAGACTTTCTGTTAACACCTTGAATTCAACAAACACAGAAACTCTGATACTGTCTCAGTTCCTAATAAAGAACCTGCTGGGGTCATCAGGTGGGAACCTCCCATTATCAGCGTTTTATCTAGTTGGACCGTGACGCCTTCAGGAGGCTAGGCCGTGATCACCAGCATCCCAGAGTCACTCCCCTAATACCAGCCATCATCACCATCTCTTCTTCCTCACACTATACCAACCATCTCCTCTACTGCAAACAGTTACGGTACTCCAGCTTCTCGCCAACTTGATCAGTAAAAGCAGGGGTGGGATTCAAACTGTGTTCTGGGCAGGGGGTAGAAATAGAGGTAAATACAAGTAGGAATGGGATACAGACCCTTGTTTGGTTAGAAGTTATGGGAAAGGTGGAAAGTAAACCGTTATTTGTGTTCTGAAAGTGATCACCACTGGGACAAAAAATAATTTCTTACAGCTAAACTTCCCTTTTTGATGAAGTAATTAAAAGAGGAAGAAAGAATTTGAACTGAAGTCTGAATAAATAACAGTTTGCCCCCAAAAAACTGATCTTATAATTAGAATATTTTCTACAATTACAGAAAAGGTGAGTTTTGAATACTTTGCCAATTCTGGCTATTATTAGGCAGAAAAGTCAACCAAACATACCCCTTAGTTTCTGTAAATCTCAAAAAGTAACCAGACAAACTGTCTGACCTCTTTCCCCTATTACCAAAAAAGCCTCCATTTGCCTGCTCTCCCTTTTTCCTCAAGCTTTCTTCCCCTCCCCGAGTCCCTCTGACAAACTATGTGAGCAAGCCCTGACACATTCCTGCTTCTGTACCACAAGCCTCCAGCTTTTCAGCAGCCTGGAAACTCTGACATGCTTCAGGAATGAGCCACGCCTGCTGGCATTTTCTGCAGTTTACGTGTAAAAAAAACTCCTTTGGCCCACCACTGGAGGGAAGAAGAATCCAAAGATGGGCATTCCTGATTTATCTGACCGCATCCAACACATTAGGGGAAAAGGTTATAGCAAAATAAACCAGTACAAACACAAAGCTTTGCCTTAAATGGAGGCTGAGCTCTCCTGTTTGGTTGACGTAACGCTTCGTGACCTGAAATGTATTTTTAACTGTTTTAAAATGAGAAGCTGACCATCTGATCAAATGTCAGACAGATTGCATCCCCTTAAACGGTTCATACTTGTCAGATCTTACGTTTACTCGTCATTTGACGACTGACAGAAACTCAACACGTCACGTTTTCACCACTGTATTTTAGCAATAACGTCACATGAATACAAAAATGGGTTAGGGTTAAGTTATAATCTTGTCACAAAAATGACAAGACTACTACAGCAGTAAAGTAGCATAATCTTGTCATTTTTGTGACAAGATTATGCTACCTTACTGCTGTATTTTAATGGCATTATAGAAAAAGAGACAACAATGTTCTTAGCATTAGCAACTAAGTTAGCGTTAACGTTTTTGCAAAAAAAAAAATCCTTACGTTAGCTAGGTAACTCACCTCGGTAAACGGATCCATTTTGTTGAATTAACACTCACTCGAGGGGTGTTTCAGAAATAAACTACCTCAGGAATTTTTTCGACGTTTAAAAAACAGACTGAGCAGAGGTAACGCAGAGTCTCTCGGCTTGTCTCTTCTCGACTCGCCTTCTCTTCACAAAACAACGTCGGTTCGAATTTGAATTTCAGCGCTGCGCGCACTGCGCATGCGCAGCAACGGCTGCGGGAGCGCTCAGCAACCAATCAGAATCAAACAGCCCTGGAGGGCTGAGACCGACAACTAGACGCGAAATATATGAGTAAATAAACAAATACGCCCCAAATGTCTCATTTGTTTAAAAAAAATAACAAGACACAATTTTATATTCAACTTTAACCTCTACATACAAATCATATCTCCCCATTTAAAATATCACTTTAATTTGCTTTACTACATGTTCTATAATTTGATTGACTGATCATTTTCTTAAATTGATTTTATTTTAATTTGACTGTTCAATAACTGTTTGTGTCTTTCTTTTATTTATAGATGGATTCATATCCTTTATTTCCTCTTCAAATTTTTCTTTTTTTTGCCTACAAGCCTTTTTATTTCCCTGTTTCCTTTTTACATTTCTCCATCTCTTCTTTTTTACATTTCCCTCTGCTTTTCTGCCGCATTTTGCAAATAGTTTGGGCTTCCCGTCCATCGCCTCTGGTCATCTTTTAGCTTTTTTCCAATCAAAATAAAGTTGCAGGGTCCGTTATAAGTTGCAAGCTGTTGTATCCTTGTAATGTGCCTCTACTTGTGCACCTTTCAGTGCCTCTAAAAGTAAGACACACCACATCACAACTCTTGAAAGTTGTGGTGCTAATTCTGATTTGTTGGACCTTATTTTGTGTAATGAGTATAAAGGGAAGAACTGCATGTGATTCTGCTCTTTGCTCAAACTGGCTAGTGACGGGCATGAATGATCAGAATTTGAAATAAAGTTTTTCTTTCTTAGATTTTCTTTTTTTTGCTGGCTAATATTCATGACATATTGTTTAGATTTTAATCATTTCTTTCTCTTTCTAATCCTAGACCACAAGACACTATCCGGCCTTAGACCTTTAGAAGCTATTTCCTGTGAGACGACAAGCTTTCCTCCTAAATCTACCTGCATCTCCCAATTACAGGCATCCTTTTCTAAGCTGTCTTTCCTCCTTACTGCCTTTTTAACTTTCTCTCCTTCTTGGACGGACTCAATTGCCACACTTTTTATCTTAGAACCTCCTAAATGAACCTATTCAGCTTCTCAATACTTGGTTATGTCTGCACAAATACCTGCCTTGTGCAGACTAACCTTACAGCCTGACAAAATATACCTCAGAGTTGCCCTACCTGTTTTCTTTGGCAATACGTCACATGTTGCCCTGATCAAAAATCTAATCTTACTCTCTTCCACAAGGGACAATCCTTTCCAACTAAGCTTTTTCTTATCAACACTTTCTTCCTTAAACCAGTAAAATTGGACTCTGGGGTCATTCAGAACAAATCTGATGCTTTGTCTAAAATACCTTCTGATGCAGTAAATGTGGGGAACGCAAATGTTATAAGGAGCTTAATTTGAAAGGCTAGAACAATAATAATACAATTATATAGATATAACTCATCAAAATGTTGCTGCTTTCAACATTTGAAGACATGAATTTAGTGGGTGAGTCACACTTACTCTGTAAACATCAAATTCAAGTTCAAATGTGTAAATAAAATCACTAAAAAACAAATCTATAATATAAGAATTGAATTTGAAAGCGGCAAAAGACATTAATAGCTAGAGATACTAAAAAAAAACAACAAATAATATATGCTGAATATATGAATATATATATATATAATATATTCAGTTAAAAGCTTCACTAATAAAATCAGGTCTAAATTAATTAAAATCCAGCAGGTGATGCAATTTGAGTCCCAGTTGCAGACAGTCTGGGGACGGACCCATTTCCGGAAACCAGGCGGAGCCAGTGGACGCCCCTTCAAAATAAAAGCTGGCACTACGGTTTAAAGCGTGTCTTAGTAAAAAAAATAAAAGTAATGAAAGAGGCAAAAGCTGGAGTCATTGTAAAACCCATAAATGGTGCTTTAATAAGTCGCCTGCTCGTGTCAATTCCCGTGGACGTGTCTGCTTACGGCTGTCCGCGCGCTCTTATTTTTCAGCCTCAGCGCGCACTTCCGGTCGCCTCCCTCGTGGCGGTGTTACATCAGACGTCGTCTATAAACCGGGAGTCCCCCTCAGGTTAGCTGTTATCTGTCTACTGACCACAGGAACCGGTGAGTACCGTGACCCAAACCCCCCCTCTAGGCCCCGGACAGAGCCCGGGTTTGGGGCTCCATCTTCCGGGGAGGAGGGGGGGGGGGGTTAGAAAAGTTTGCTAATTGGAAACTGTACGGAGGCTCGTTTAGGTCTTAAATGTGGGGCAGCAGCATCTTCTGCCGCAGGAGGAGGAAGGAAGAGACGAATAAGAGGCTGACACTTTGGTTCAAGGCAGATTTGGGCTTTAAACATCTCAAGTGGATCCATATTTTCTATTTTTTGTGACAGGAAGTAGGGTTTTTTGGCTTTCCTTCTCTTGATGAATCCTAACAGCTGGTCCATGATGGGGTGCACGAGCCAAGGGACAAGTTTCCATTAACTAAAGGAAAAAAAATATCTGATTTAATTATTTAATTTAAAGAGAAAGCTCGTTTTTTTTAGGACTTCCTATCAAAAGGGAGACAGACTGCTTGAATCAGGCTCGTGCCCGCTGTCACGCGCACTTAATTGGGGAGCACATGGTTGGCATCAGATCAGAAAAGTTTCTTCCTTGTACAGCCAAAAGGAAGGGCATTACCTGAAATGAAAAAAAGGAGGAGTAACTATCAGTTGGAGATCATTAATATCTGATGGCAATAAAAAATAAAATAAAAAAAAAGACTAATTATCCACACAGACTGCATCCAGAAACTAATCACCACCACAGTCAGATGCCACCAGGGAAAAATGCAATGAAACTATAATTTTGATGTGATTTAGTCTTTTATTTGAGGTTATCTTAAATATGTTTTTCAGGCTGACAGCAGTGGGATCAGCCAGTGACTTTTCTCTGGGAAAAAGTTTCACTTTATTCACTTAACTTCATTATTTTTTTTAGCTTTTTCTGTGAAAAAGTTTCACTTAACCTCTTTTTTTGTGGTACGATCGCAATTTTTCTGCTTATTCAGTGAAAAAAGATTCACTTTGCCTCTTTTTCTCGTGGTATTATCACCATTTTTCTGTGGAAAAAGTTTAACTTTGCCCCTCTTTTGTGGTACTATCATCATTTTTCAGCTTTGTCTGCGAAAAGTTTCACTTTGGCTCTTTTTTTGTGGTACTATCATAATTCTTCTGCTTTTTCAGTGAAAAAAGTTTCACTCTGTCTCTTTTCTGTGATGTATATTAGCATTTTTCTGCTTTTTCTGTGAAAAAAAGTTTCACTTTGCCCCTTTTTTGTGGTAATATCATCATTTTTCAGCCTTTTCTTTGTAAAAAGTTTGACTCTGCCTCTTTTCTGTGATGTGTATTATTTTTCTGTGAAAAAACGTTTCACTTTGCCTAATTTTCTGTGGTATTATCATCATTTTTCAGCTTTTTCTTTGTAAAAAGTTTCACTCTGCCTCTTTTCTGTGATATATATATATATATATTAGCATTTTTATGCTTTTTTTGTGAAAAAAAATTTCACTTTGCCTCTTTTTTGTGGTATTGTCGTCATTTTTCCATGAAAAAAAAGTTTTACTTTGCCTCTTTTTGTGGTATTATCATAATTTTCTGTGAAAGAAGTTTCACCCTGCATCTTTTCTGTGAAGTGTATCATCATTTTTCTGCTTTTTCTGTGAAAAAACGGTTCACATTGCCCCTTTTTTTGTGGTACTGTCATCAGTTTTCTGCTTTTTCTGTGAAAAAAGTTTTTTGTGGTACTATCCTAATTTTTCCACGAAAAAAGGTTCACTCTGCCTCTTTTTTGTGATGTGTATTATTTTTCTTTTAAAAAACGTTTCA
>CAJRST010005557.1:16643332-16654189 GCA_907169785.1 Menidia menidia | reverse complement strand
GAGAAATAAAGACAAATTAAAACAAGGATTTGACCTCCTGAGAGCCAAAGCTTCTGGTGTAAAATGTCTATAAAAAATACAAATGTCTTGACATTTATTCATTCTTTTGCACTATTTTGCACATACAGTGGGGGAAATAAGTATTTGACCCCTTGCTGATTTTGCAGGTTTGCCCACTTACAAAGAAAGCTTATTTTTCCTCATCAGATGGTTATCAATTTTGATAAATTCATATGATGTGATTTTCTGGAATTTTCTTTGGGATTCTGTCTTTCACTGTTAGAATGTACATATGATTAAAGTTATAGATCGTTGCATTCTTTGCAAGTATTCACTGTACTTACTGTGTCTGTGTCTATTTTTGTCTTCTTACAGCAGCGAATTGAGAAGTGTTTAGGGGCATAACCCTGACAAGGAGCATGGTCAAAGTTAGCTGTAGTCAACAGAGGCAAAGGGAAAGTAGACCGTCTAAAAGCTCGCTAGGAGGAGAAATAAAGACAAATTAAAACAAGGATTTGACCTCCTGAGAGCCAAAGCTTCTATCTGGTTCTGCTTTAAATAGATTTCTGGATCAGGAGGAGCTGATAGGTTTAAGAACTGTAGACTTTGTCCTGGTTCAGGTAGTTTTTCTTTAGTGCTTTATATATTTGGATTTAAAATGTGTTAAAGGAGCACGCTCAGAGTTAGCTGTAGTCAACAGAGGGAAAGGGAAATAATTAGACCGTCTAAAAGCCAGATAGGTGGAGAAAGAAAGACTAATTAAAACAAGGATTTGACCTCCTGAGAGCCAAAGCTTCTGGTGTAAAATGTCTATAAAAAATATAAATGTCTTGACATTTATTCATTCTTTTGTACTATTTTGCACATACAGTGGGGGAAATAAGTATTTGACCCCTTGCTGATTTTGCAGGTTTGCCCACTTACAAAGAATGCTTATTTTTCCTCATCAGATGGTTATCAATTTGTATAAATTCATATGATGTGATTTTCTGGAATTTTCTTTGGGATTCTGTCTTTCACTGTTAGAATGTACATATGATTAAAGTTATAGATCGTTGCATTCTTTGCAAGTATTCACTGTACTTACTGTGTCTGTGTCTATTTTTGTCTTCTTACAGCAGCGAATTGAGAAGTGTTTAGGGGCATAACCCTGACAAGGAGCATGGTCAAAGTTAGCTTTAGTCAACAGAGGCAAAGGGAAAGTAGACCGTCTTAAAGCTCGATAGGAAGAGAAATAAAGACAAATTAAAACAAGGATTTAACCTCCTGAGAGTCCAGTTTCTATCTGGTTCTGCTCTGTTCCAGATCTCTGGATCAGGAGGAGCTGATAAGTTTAAGAACTAGATTTTGTCCTGGTTCAGGTAGTTTTTCTTTAGTGCTTTATATATTTGGATTTAAAATGTGTTAAAGGAGCACGCTCAGAGTTAGCTGTAGTCAACAGAGGGAAAAGGAAATAATTAGACCGTCTAAAAGCCCGATAAGAAGAGAAATAAAGACTAATTAAAACAAGGATTTAACCTCCTGAGAGCCACAGCTTCTGGTGTAAAATGTCTATAAAAAATACAAATGTCTTGACATTTATTCATTCTTTTGCACTATTTTGCACATAATTATTTATATATATAAAGTATATATATATATTTTCTTGTCTGGAATATATATATATATGTTGTTTGTATATCTGGAGTGTGTAACGAAAATAATTTCCCTCCAGGATTATTAAAGTATTTCTGATTCTGATTCTGAAAAGCATTTTCAATACTGAAATAATCAAATCAGTTGTTTGTTAGAATTGAAGACCTGAAGTTTTTATCTGGTTCTGCTCTGTTCCAGATCTCTGATCAGGAGGAGCTGATAGGTTTAAGAACTAGACTTTGTCCTGGTTCAGGTAGTTTTTCTCCATAGAGTCTCAGTGGGTTTATCTTTAGATTTAAAATGTCTGTTTACAGATTTAATTCATTTGGTTCTGAGGGTCCAAATGACTTATTTACAACATTTTAACACCACAATAAGAACATGAAAATAAGCATTTTCCTTTAGATTTAAACAGTAAAAAAAAGCAGTAAAAGCTCAGATTTCTGAGCTCTTTGAACACAACAAAGATTTTCCTTCATCTACAGACCCCCAAAATTTTAATTTTCAATGATTTTCCATCTTTCATGATAGGTTTCAAGATACTTTTGGGTGTATTTAATTTTGTTTGATTACAATAGTATAATTTTGAATAGAATAGAATACTTTGAAAAAGGTAAAAAGAACTGTGGAGACATCAACAAGTAAGTAAATGAATGAATAAATAAATAAGTAAATAAATAAGTAAATAACTAACTAACTAACTAACTAACTAACTAACTAACTAACTAACTAACTAACTAACTAACTAACTAACTAAATAAATAAATAAATAAATAAATAAATGTTATTTACAATGCAACAAAATAAATAAAAGTAAATTATAAGTGAGAGCTATTAAAATATAATGATGTGATTATTAAAATAATAAAATAAATGAACACCAATTGACTAATTTACCAATTGACCAATTCAATTTGAATTAAAACGTACTTTTCGTATTCAGCTTAGGCAAATTATAAAATGTCTTTGAGTTTTAATAACCTCCACCAGAAGCTAATGGTTTCCCGGCCCTGTTTCTTTGCTCCTAACGGCCTGGTTCCTCTCTTATATCTTATCTTATCTTATATATCTTATATCTAGACGTGTGAATGGCTCTTACCCGGGGGGGGGACGTCCGTCGGGGGGGCGGCTGGCCCCTGGGGGCCGACCACGGAGCCCCGCCCCGGACCCTGAAGGCCTCTGCTGGGGGGGGGGGGCCCGGGCCCGGGGCCCGGGGGGGGGCGGACCCTCTCCTCCTGGGACTTCATCCAAAAAGGGAAACGGCAGAAACAGATAAATTTACACAAGAAACAACAAAAGGAAAAAAAGAAAAAAACAACAGACAAACCCACAGTTTACCAAAAAAGGAATAGGCCGAAGCAAAGCTTATTCTTGCCTGCCCTATTTTTTTACCTTACAACCTACCAGGATTTCTTCAAATTCAGATTCAAGTACATGTATAGATCTACATAAGAACGTAAGATTTTATGATTTTACATTTTAAAACTCTTTTAAAGTTCACCAGGAAAGGACATAACTTATTATTTAGTTATTTAGTCACAACTGGGCGATTTTTGGGTGTTTTTTGTCCTGTCTCCATGGTTGTCTTGTCATTTCCTGTTTTATTTTGAAAAGTTCCTGCCTTGTTTCAGGTCTCTTGGACCCCCCTGTGTGTCACATGTCTAGTTGTCCCCCCTGATCCCTGATTGGTTCCCCTGGAGTTCCCTTCCCTTGTGTTTAACCCTATAATGCCAAATGTATCATATTTGATTCATACGGTTTCTGAAATGTTTTGCGTCTGACACCTTTTGCATAATTTAATGGTAAAAACTTTGTTCAAAATCCTTTTGTACACAATCAGATACACCTGATAACAGGGGGCAGAAGACTACACAAAAAATTATCCTGACTTATCGCATAGTAATAAATGAATAATATTACAATTTTGTTTTTGTTTTTTCTTTTGACATATTTTATTAAAAGGCCAAATAAAGACTTCAAACCAAAAAAAAGTCATTTTCTGTTTTGTTTTATTCTTGGATCAGGCTTTAAAGGGTTATTTAGTCTGAGTCTCTCCTTGTCTGGGCCCAGTGGGTTTAGTCCTACGTCCCATACTGAGCTATAACAAAACAAAGACTTGACTTTGTTTTATTCCTCTTATGAGTTATTTTGATTTTGTACTTCTTAGTTTTCGTTTCTCGCCTTCAAGTGTTATTATTTTGTACTTTCTACCCAGTTTTGTTCTGCCTCGTTTTCAAGAGAGATTATTATTTTGTCCTTTGCCTTTTTTACTCCATGCAAGCGCGCCTTTATTTCTATTAAAGTTTCCAGACTTGAAGATAATTGGGACATGTATTTTCTTCTTTGGTTTAATTAGAGTTAGTTTGTAGGTTGATGAAGCTTAAAAGGTGGACTAAAAATAACTTTTCCAGAGGCTGGTGAATTTTTTTTATAAAATAAATATAATAATGATAACAACAATAATAATAACAACATTAATAACATTAATAGCAATAATACAAATATATGAAATATGTGAAATAAATAAAAAATAAAATATAATCAATGTTATATAATAAATATATAGAAATCTAAATAATATAATATGATAATAAATTAAATATGTGAAATAAATAAAAATAAAATATAATCAATGTTATATAATAAATATATAAAAATCGAAATAATATAATATAATAATAAATGAAATATGTGAAATAAATCAAAATAGAATATGATCAATTTTATATAATAAATATATAAAAATTAAAATAATATGATATAATAATAAATATATGTATTTCCTAAAAGAATCTGTCAATTCTGCTTTGATTGCATTTCGAGAAATATAATTTGAAAACCAAAATTCGATCATCTTCAGCTGGTGGCATATACACAATATCATTGGTCGGTCATTCAGTTATTCAGCTGATAAATATACTAATTCAAGTGTTTTTATTTTGTAGTTGCAACAATACTGAGCTTGCTAAAAAACATACAGCACAAACAGACCTGAAACTACGGTTTTGTGACGTTTGATGGCTGAAGTTCCTGTTTCTGTTAATGATGTGGGACTATAGTTACCTCCATGTCTTCCTCCTCTTGGATCTCTTCAGATCGGTCGTCCTCAGGAGGATCCGGAGGGACGTCCACAGCGGGAGAGCCAGACGTCGGTAGGAACGTCACCACGTCGTTGCAAATATGCTTCAATATGCTGCTTTCTAGAGCTGAAACAAAGTCAAGAGAGTAGGAAACTATAACATCATATTTCAGGATTAAATAGTAGAGAATTGTAACGTGTTGTGATGTAAATAAACCAAAGAATGAAAGTTTTTGATGGTGTTTTGATTTAAGTTAAACTCTTCAAAGCCACGTAATTAAAGAAAAGGCTAAATAAAAGTGTAGGATGTTAATCCAGAATAGATTTGGTGAATTAGAGAAAGAATAAGTAGAGAAATTGTAATCACTTTTAGATTAGTTGAATATTGTTGGAAAAACAATATATTTAGTGTGATTTTTAGAAGGCCTTGTGTGGAGAGAGTCTTACAGATCAATGTCTTTATTTCCTCTCCTCTAAAAGTATTGAACCCCAAAAGTAGACACTTTTGAACCAGAGGGTTCTGGGTTGCAGTTCCGGGTGAGTGTGTGTGGTTGTTGGTCCTTGTGTGTCTCTGTGTGTCCCTCTGATGGACTGGGGACCGTCCAGGGTGACCCCGCCTCTCCCCATTGGCTACTGGGATAGGCTCCGCCCCCCCGACCCCATTAAATAAGGGATAAGGGGGTATTCAATTCAATTCAATTAATTTCAATTTTATTTATATAGCGCCACATCACAACAACAGTTGTCTCACAGCGCTTTCCAAACAGAGCAGGTCAGACCCTACTCTGAAGATAATTACAGAAACCCAACAATTCCCACCATGAGCAAGCACTAGGCGACACAGGCAAGGAAAAACTTCCTTTTAACAGGCAGAAACCTGGAGCAGAACCATGGCTCAGGGTGGGCGCCCATCATCCCCGGCCGGGTAGGATGGTGGATGGGTTTGTGTTCTTACTGTGCAGCAGTAAATAGATAAAAAATTAGGGGATAAGGGGGTAGGACCTCTTGCTGATTTTGCCGGTTTGCCCACTTACAAAGAATGAAACAATCTGTAGCTTTAATCAACAGTGAAAGACAGAATCCCAAAGAAAATTCCAGAGAATCACATCATATGAATTTATAAAAATTGATAACCATCTGATGAGGAAAAATAAGCATTCTTTGTAAGTGGGAAAACCTGCAAAATCAGCAAGGGGTCAAATACTTATTTCCCCCAATGTAATAGATAGAGTGAACCGAACCGAACCGTGGATTTTGTGAACCGTTCCACCTCTAGTTCTTACTGTGCAGCAGCCTGAAGTCGTCCACCGTCTTTAACAGAACAAGGGTGTCTTTATTTCCTCTCCTCTAAAAGTATTGAACCCTAAAAGTAGACGCTTTTGAACCAGAGGGTTCTGGGTTGGAGTCCCGGGGGAACCAGGACCAGAACCTGCATGTTAGGTTGTTGGACTCCAAACTGCCCTTAGTGTGAGTGTGTGTTGTTGTTGGTCCTTGTGTGTCTCTGTGTGTCCCTGTGATGGACTGGCGGACTGTCCAGGGTGTACCCTGCCTCTCGCCCGTTGACCACTGGGATAGGCTCCAGTTCCCCCCGCGACCCCATCAGGGAATAAGCGGTATTGATAATGGATGGATGGATAGGGGTAGGATGGTGGAAGGGTTTTTGTTCTTCTTACTGTGCAGCAGCCTGAAGTCGTCCACCAGGTGGACGTATTCCTCCTCGGGTTCGGACGCCATGTTCCTCATTTCCCCCCGGAACTCCTGGAACAGCGGGCTGCTGCTGTTAAAAACCCCGACCGCGAACACCTCCACCCCGGGGGCGTCCCTCCGTGGGTCCCTCGGGTCCCTGGGGTCCCGGGGGTCCGAATGGCCATCGGTCAGGACCAGGACCACCTTCCGGGCGCGGGGCCTTGATTCCCGGACCAGGCGGGCGGCGCGGTGGAGGGCGCTGCCCGTAAAGGTTCCCTCCCCCAGATATGGCATCCCCCGTACGGCCGCCCGGATCCCCTCCAGGGGGCGCTGCTGCTCCAGGCCCAGGACCACCTTGTTGAAATGAAATGAAATGAATGAAAGCCTTTATTGTCATTATACATGCGTACAACGAAATTTGGATCGTTGTTAGGATTTGGTTATAAATACTCACTTTAGCATGGTATGTGTTAGACAACACCTTGTTGAAATGAAATGAAATGAATGAAAGCCTTTATTGTCATTATACATGCGTACAAACGAAATTTGGATCGTAGTTAGGATTTGGTTAGAAATACTCACTTTAGCATGGTATGTGTTAGACAACACCTTGTTGAATGAAATGAAATGAATGAAAGCCTTTATTGTCATTATACATGCGTACAACGAAATTTGGATCGTTGTTAGGATTTGGTTAGAAATACTCACTTTAGCATGGTATGTGTTAGACAACACCTTGTTGAAATTAAATGAAATGAATGAAAGCCTTTATTGTCATTATACATGCGTACAACGAAATTTGGATCGTAGTTAGGATTTGGTTATAAATACTCACTTTAGCATGGTATGTGTTAGACAACACCTTGTTGAAATGAAATGAAATGAATGAAAGCCTTTATTGTCATTATACATGCGTACAAACGAAATTTGGATCGTAGTTAGGATTTGGTTAGAAATACTCACTTTAGCATGGTATGTGTTAGACAACACCTTGTTGAATGAAATTAAATGAATTAAAGCCTTTATTGTCATTATACATGCGTACAACGAAATTTGGATCGTAGTTAGGATTTGGTTAGAAATACTCGCTTTAGCATGGTATGTGTTAGACAACACCTTGTTGAATGAAATGAAATGAATTAAAGCCTTTATTGTCATTAGACATGCGTACAACGAAATTTGGATCGTTGTTAGGATTTGGTTATAAATACTCACTTTAGCATGGTATGTGTTAGAATAATGGTACATACAGTAAGTTATCATGCATTCTTCGAATTACATACGTGAGTGTGTATGTAATTTTGGGTTAACTGTGTTTGTGTGTTAGCAAGATTCTGTCTTTCACTGTTAGAATGTACATATGATTAAAGTTATGGATCGTTGCATTCTTTGTAAGTGGGCAAACCTGCAAAATCAGCAAGGGGTCAAATACTTATTTCCCCCACTGTACGTATGTGAGTGTGTATGTAAAGGTTTAACAGTGCTTGTGTGTTAGCAATGAGACCTCAGAGTAGGTTGGAGATTGTAAGGTCTAAGGTCTCCTTGCAAGTATTCACTGTACTTACTGTGTCTGTCTATTTTTGTCCTCTTACAGCAATGAGTTAAGAAGTGTTTAGGGGCATAACCCTGACAGTATGCTATCCCATGATCTATGTAGATTACTGATTGTTTTATTTCTTTTATAACTATATGAAGTCTCTGGCTGTAACCACAGATTCTCTTTGCTCTCTCTTTACTTTCTCTCTTTTCTTTCTCTGCTGCATTAGATCCACGTCTTTAAGTCAACACACACACACATCGTTTGGTACCACATTACAATGTCATCAATATGAATTACGACCTGGCTTAGGGTAGACAAGGATAAGCTTTGCTTCGGCCTATTCCTTTTTTGGTAAACTGTGGGTAACTGTGGGTTTGTCTATTGTTTTTTTTTGTTTTTTTCTTTTGTTGTTTCTTGGGTTTGATGTGGACAATTTACCAAAATAAAGTGATTGATTGATTGTTAGTCTTAGAGGTAACTAACCAATAGGACTTGGTTGTGTCCAGTCCTCCTTTTGAGGGGTGTGCCCAGTTTAGGAGACAAAGACCCATCACCCCCAGATCTCGGGGCTCTTTGCCCACTGAGACCCTGAGAGAGGTTTCCTCTGTGACCCAATAAATGTCATTTTTTACTCTTGATCTAATCTGGTTTATTCTCAGGTGTCCAACTAAAGAATCGGGTTAACCACCTGCTCCACGTGGCTGTAGACCACCAGGCCGACCCGCACCCCCGGGCCCGAGGCCACGCGGCCCACCAGGTCGCTAACGAAGTCCTTCACCACCTCGAAGTTCTCCGGCCCCACGCTCTCAGAGCTGTCCACCACAAAGACCAGGTCCAGAGGGCTGCTGGTGCACTGGAGCCCGCATCCTGACCAGGAGAGGTAAACGGACATTAGGCAGGAAGAGAAAGTAAGGCAACTTAAGACAAGGATTTAACCTCCTGAGAGCCAAAGCTTCTATCTGGTTCTGCTCTGTTCCAGATCTCTGATCAGGAGGAGCTGATAGGTTTAAGAACTAGACTTTGTCCAGGTTCAGGTAGTTTTTCTTCAGTGTTAAAGTTTACTCAGAAACTGGGCTTTGGAGGTCCAAATGACTTATTTACAACATTTTAACTCCACAATCAGAACATGATTGGTGGAACAGTAAAAAAGCGGGAAAAGCTCAGATTTCTGAGCTCTTTGAACACAACTATGATTTTCTTTCATCGAAAGACCTAAAAAAGCTCCATTTTCAGTGATTTCCAGAGATTTCCCCAAAGATTTTCCATTTAAATGGATCCCACACAGTATCCTCTCCTCTAGAGCAAGTTTCTTGACAGAGTCTCAGTATCTATCTATCAAACAGACAAAATACAAAATCCAAGGACAATCAGGTGAAGGAATATTCTTTGTAGGTCTAATTAATGATAATAGTAATAAAATAATAAATTGTATTATTAATACAATTATTATTAACATTAACACTATCTTTAAAAGATGTATGAAATAAAACATAAAGTGGTTTAAAACAACTTAAAACAAGGACTTCCCATCCAGAGAGCAAAAGCTTCTATCTGGTTCAGCTTTATCTATATCTCTGGATCAGGAGGAGCTGATCAGTTTAAGATGTCTAAAAGCATTTTCCTTTAGATTTCAAACAGTAGTGTCTGATAGCGTCTGCTATGAGGCCCAGAGGTCAAAGGTCAGAGAGAAAAGCAGGATCCTGGTACAGAGGCAGAAAGGCAGCGTCCTCCATCAGAACAGGAAACCAGGAGGTTAAATAATTGTCAAACTTTAAGGTGACTGTGTACAGACGTGAGAACTGAGCACACATGAAAATAAAACAGCTTTTTTTCCAACAAGTCATTTAGTCACATAATCTGGTCAGAACAGGAGGGAACCTAAACTTCACATTAAACATGATTTCATTTACCACATATTTCCCTTATTATTCTAGTGACGTCTTCTCTCTGTGTAAAGAGAAAAAAAAAGGGAAACACTGTTACCGCACATGGTCACATAGTCTGCATGTGTGTTGTGTGTTGTGTGTCTGTGAGCTGCTCACCGTCAGCCCAGGCTCCCCCTTCTGTCCGGCCCCCCCCTGTAGGGCGAACATGGGATAAGGGGAATGAGGAGAAGGCACATAACTCAAAGGATGAGCTGATCTGCTTCCTAAAGATTTGTGATCCTACGCAAACTCTTTCTTTTTACTAAATGTTTAGTTTAGTTTAGTTTTATTAGGATCCCCATTAGCTGCCGAATAAATGGCCACTAGTCTTCCTGGGGTCCTCACATGAAGAAATTACATTACATTATGAACAAACCATAGAAAAAAAAATCACATTAGGAAATAATAGGAACATGAAAAGAGTAGAAATATACAACATACAGTACATACACAGGTCAGTTCATCATATCATCTGCAGTAGTTCTGAAGACAGTATCTTTTTTAAGCTTGTTCTGTTCTTAACTCTTCGTGTGGTTATTGGCAGTTGGTTCCAGTGACATATGGCTCTATAATGCACTGTGGATTTTAGCCCCAACCCGTGATTGCTCCAAAGAGGCTTTTACCAGTGAAAACAGAGTGTGTCATAGTACCATTAGTCCATTAGAACCAGGCGTCCCGTAGTCCCCGCTGTCCCCTCTCTTCCCCCGGCCTCCAGGAACCCCCCGGTCCCCCTGTGGAAGCATTAGAGCCCCTCAGGTGACCCAGTCTGGAGCATTTGTTTATGTTTACGTTTATGTTTATGCATTTGGCAACTTACAAAGCGACTTACATAGTAGGCACAATATTACATTTATCATCACTATGATAATAAGCTATATAGAGGAGAAACCCTGATCAGAGTCAGTGGTGAGATAGAGATAGAGGTAGAGGGACTACAGAAGGAGCTGTGGGGGGTAGAGGTACGGGTTAGGGTTAGGATAGGAGCTGTGGGG
>CAJRST010005557.1:16568962-16580556 GCA_907169785.1 Menidia menidia | reverse complement strand
AATTGAACCTTTAACCTGTTTATGATTGTGAATAATAATAATAATAATAATAATAATAATAATAATACTGCTCAGGTTCGGAGTCCCTCTAGCTGCTGACTCGACTTAACACAAATGGTTTTATGACTGTAAATTTAATACTAGACCACAAAACACTTGGGTTTGTTTATGTTTTTTGGGGGTCCGTTGGGGGGGGTCTCCACCATGTTTGTAGAGGGTGGTGAGGCGTTCAGGGCCCTGGCCTGTGAGCAGAGGATAAATCAGCCCATTCAGACCGGCTAAACCTCAACAAGCCGCGTTAGCTAACAGCAAACCGGGCCCGCCACAGCCCGTTAGCATCACGATTCTTTAATTATTCACAGAAAAAGCCGTCGGATCTCTGAGTGCTCGGGTCTCAGGTCCTCAGAGGATGGAGCAGAGCTTCTCCCTCCTCCGTTTCCCCTTTTGAGCTGCTTACCACGGATAAGATCCCGGCTAAAGCTAATTTAAAGCTAATTTAGGCATCCAGCTGAACCTGTAATCCTTCACATTTGGATTGCTCTGCCCCCCCCATCTCTCATAGTAGGCTAAACCAGAGGCTAAAGAGGAGACATGTCAACTTCAGATGAATAAAACTAGCTTTCTGGTCATTGTTTATGCTAGTTTATATCCTCTGGATCCCCTGTTAACACAACGGATTCATGTCAGAGTTCACATTTTAAAGATCAAAACAGTTTTTTGGCCACTAGATGGCGACGTCACTCAACTGAAAAATGGCTCCTTTCTCTTCCTTCCTGATTATACGTCGTACAGTCGGACTCTCGGTATCAAAATGAAGCTGTTGATCTAAACAGAAACCTTAAAGGACTCCACATAGTTTAAATAGTTCAGATTGAATTTAGCTTTAAGAGAAAACTTTGTCCAACGTCCAGCTTTTCAAACAACTCACAAATCTCCAAATCTGAGATAAAACTTTGAATTGTGACTCTTTCTTTGTGAGTCTTTCACTAGAGTGAGTGAGGCGAGTGTGTTATTGAGCAGAGGAAAGTCAAACTTTAAGTTTTAGAACAATTATGAGCAGGAAATGAGAGCCAGAGCAAAGAAAACGTAAATAAAAACTCCTCATAACTCATCACATAGATTTTCTAAGGACTTCACTTCTGTATTGGCCAATGGAAATGTTACATTTTTTAAGTTGGACCGAGAATTTATCCTGCACAAGCATATTTTCAGACACTGAACCAAGCTCCATTGCCTCTTTTTTTTAGTTGTTTCTGTATTTTTTGTATGTTTTTTGTATTGTTTTATGGCTTTGTTGTAAAGCACTTTAAGTACCATTTGGGTAATGTAAAGGGCTATACAAATAAACTTGATTGATTGATTGATTGATTGATTGATAATTTAAGATATTTTTTAAAAAATCCACTTAATTGGAATGTTAGAAATGACAGATTTTATCTAGATGTCTAATCTTTGTGGACGTCTTTAAATTCCATGATTTTTTTATGGGTTTTCTTTCAAATTCTGTCCCTGTAATGTTTCTTGATGCGATTACTAACCAAAACTATTCCGTTTATGTCATTTAGAGTTTGCCCACTTACAAATAATGCAACGATCTATAACTTTAATCATAAGTACATTCTAACAGCGAAAGACAGAATCCCAAAGAAAATTCCAGAAAATCACATCATATGAATTTATAAAAACTGATAACCATCTGATGAGGAAGAATAAGCATTCTTTGTAAGTGGGCAAACCTGCAAAATCAGCAAGGGGTCAAATACTTATTTCCCGCACTGTAAAAGGCGGTGAGCCCCTTTTGTGTGTAAATCTGAACAGTTTTTTTTGTTTTTTCTGCTTTAACCCTTTAGCTGAGGAGCCCAGAAGCTCAGGGGCCCTTTGCTGGTCGCCTCTCCGGGCCGCGGCGACTCCCACATGCATCTATCAGCGTGTCTGGAAGCAGAAAAACCCTCCAGGTGAGCTCACGGGACCCCAAAGATAAAGGGAAAAGAAAAAGGCGAGCAAAGGCCAAAGTTAACCATTTGCTGCCAAACACGTCTATAGACGTAATTTATGTTTTTCAATGCGAGTGGCTGGGGGACGATCTGCTAAAGCTTGTCCGTAAATATCGGCTTCTAGACAGAGTATGTAGTAACAAATTGACCCTCTAGGGGGCAGTGCCACTTTTGATGGGAGATGAGCATAGACTGTAGGCAAATAAGAAAAAGGGAACGGTTCGCTATGAGAGAAATGGCGCCGGTGAGACGCACGTCGAAGAAGAACGGAATAAGGTAGAAACAAAAAAAATTTTCCCGATGAAAGAAGAGAGTCTACTCTTTCTTTTGGTGTGTTCGGTGTTTACATAGTCATAGCACAAACTATTCTGTGGCTCTTGAAAAATCAGTCAAAATGCTCAAAAAACTCTGGCAGTGAGCGACTCTCTGTTCTGAAAATGGCTGCCAGTCAATGAGTTAATTTACAAAGTTCTGAATGGATTAGCCCCACCCACCTCCACTTTCTACCTACATTAGACCTGGCAGACTCTTCCAGAGGAGACTTAGAGACCCCCCACAGAAGAACAACCTCTGGACAAACCGTTCTATCAGTCAGAGGGGGAACAGCCTCCCAACAAACATCAGGGAACGTCCCACTTTTTACACATTTAAAAAGCACCTTAAACTGTTTCTCAAAAGTTCCCAGTCATGCACTCACAAATTGTTGTAATGTCATTGTCTGAACGTGTGTCTCTCTGTTTTAACTGATATTGTATCATGTGATTTTGTGTTGTTTTGTCTTCCTGCCTCAGATGCAAATTAGCAACTATGCTATAATCTGGCTCATTTACGATCTGTATGAGATTGTTCATTAATGTGCACTGTCCTGATTAAATAAATAAATAAATAAATAAATAAATAAATAAATAAAAAAATTAAAAAGAAAATAAATAAATAAATAAATAAATATATATAATAAATAAATAAAAATATAATAAATAAATATAAATAAATATATAAAAAATAAATAAATAAATAAATAAATAAAAATATAATAAATAAATAAATATAAATAAATAAATAAATAAATAAACAAACAAACAAAGAACCAAAAGATAAAAATCTCCACGACACTGGCCAATCGGAGGCAGCCGGGGGGGTTTCCCGCCTACCTTGAGCTCGTCCTTCTCGCCGTTGTCCCGGATGAAGACCTTCTCCAGCTCGTGGTTGATGCCCTCCATGCTGCTGGGAACCCGGGAGATGGACGGCTTCGGCACGGAGATGCTGGACAGCGGCATCTGGGCCGACTTCGACATGGAGAGCAGCTGCCGACAAACACACGGAGCAGAAAAAAAAAACACGTTTTACAGTGGGGGAAATAAGTAATTGACCCCTTGCTGATTTTGCAGGTTTGCCCACTTACAAAGAATGCAACGATCTATAACTTTAATCATATGTACATTCTAACAGTGAAAGACAGAATCCCAAAGAAAATTCCAGAAAATCACATCATATGAATTTATAAAGATTGATAACCATCTGATGAGGAAAAATAAGCATTCTTTGTAAGTGGGCAAACCTGCAAAATCAGCAAGGGGGTCAAGTACTTATTTCCCCCACTGTAGCTACTGTCCAAAGAAGAAAACTACCAGGAGCATTAGGGCCACTTTCAAAGGAATACATGGAGGTATTCTTAATTAATTATGAGGTTATGATCGTCATTAACCTCCTGAGAGTCCAGTTTTTATCTGGTTTTGCTCTGTTCCAGATCTCTGGATCAGGAGGAGCTGATAGGTTTAAGAACTAGACTTTGTCCTGGTTCAGGTAGTTTTTCTTCATAGAGGCTCAGTGGGTTTATTAGTCAGTTAGTTAATGGGTAAATTGGTATTCATTCATTTTGATATTTTAATAATCATATTATTATTATTTAATAACTCTCCCTTGTAATTTACCTTTATTTTGTTGCATTGTAAATAACATTTATTTATTTTTTATATTTTTTATTCATTTATCCATTCATTCATTCATTCATTCATTAATGACTCCATTGTGCTTTTTCCCTTTTTTCTGCTGTAACCTGTAAATTTCCCCACTGTGGGATCAATAAAGTTTTATATTCTATTTAGATTTAAAATGTCTTTTTATATACTTAATTAAATGTTTTTGCACTTGGTTCTGAGGGTTCATATGACTGATAATATATAATATATAATTTATCATATAATTCCACAATAAGAACATGATTGGTGTA
Source organism: Menidia menidia (assembly GCA_907169785.1). NCBI lineage: Eukaryota > Metazoa > Chordata > Actinopteri > Atheriniformes > Atherinopsidae > Menidia > Menidia menidia. The sequence goes on along the minus strand of CAJRST010005557.1, from coordinate 16,576,332 downwards.
AAAATGTCTAAAAGCATTTTCTTTCAGATTTCAAACAGAGCTCTTCTGAGCAGCCCAGTTTAAATAAACCACATAATGTTGGTCTTAACAGACATTATCTCCTGAATGGAGCTAATAAAGACGAATGGCATTAACACAGTGGATGATACAGGTGTAGTTGGTACCTGAGGGTGTCCGGCTGCTGTGTGGACTGTCGGGGGGGCGGTCGGAGCAAAGCTCAGCTCCAGAGGGAAATCTGTCCTCGTCTTTCTGGTTCAGGATCTGGACAAACTGACCACATAAATAAATAAAAAAAAGGCACGAGAGAAGACGATGAAAACAAAAACAAAAACAAAGGTTTTTACATCAAGATACAGAAAATTAAGATGCATTGTTTTTTGCTCCTTTTGTTTTGTTGTTGTGATTCTGGAGTCAGAAAACTTCTGACTTATAGTTACTAACTTTAGAGGGTTGTTTTGTTTTACTTTATTAGCCCTTTAATGCCAAATGTGTCATATCTGATACGGTTTCTGAAGTCTTTTGGATCTGAGACTTTTTGCATCATTCAGTGGTAAAAGCTTTGCTCAAACCCCTGTTGTACACATTCAGATATACCTGATAACAGCCAGTAGAAGACTACACCTAAATATATTTTTGACTTATTGCACGCTAATTTGATCAAAATAATTTCTGTTTTTTTTGTTCATATGTTGTTGAGGGGCCAAAGAAAGACTTCAGACTAAAAAAATCCAATATTCTTCCTATTTTTCTTGGTTCAGGCTTTAAAGGGTTAATAGATTTAAAACTGGATTTCATTTACAGATGGCTTCTGTTCTTTTTAAGACTTATACTCAGACACTGGACTCATGTTGTGTCTATGATTGTACTTCCGCATTTCTCTCTTCTTCATATGAGACTTTAGATCCACGTCTTCAAGGACAAAACACACATTTCTCATCACTTCCCAGAGGAAGAGAGAGGAGGGAGGACAGGAGAAGAAGTCTAATCCAGCATGAGATTCATCACAACACTGAGATCTCTGATCAGGAGGAGCTGATAGGTTTAAGAACTAGACTTTGTCCTGGTTCAGGTAGTTTTTCTTCATAGAGGCTCAGTGGGTTTATCTTTAGATTTAAAATATCTGTTTACATATTTAATTCATTTGGTTCTGAGGGTCCACATGACTTATTTACAACATTTTAACACCACAATCAGAACATGATTGGTGGAAACTGTCTGAAATAATTTTCCTTTCAATTTCAAACAGTAAAAAATCAGTAAAAGCTCAGATTTCTGAGCTCTTTGAACACAACAATGATTTCCCTTCATCTAAAGACCTAAAAAAGCAAAATTTTCAATGATTTTCCAGAGATATCCCCAAATATTTTCCATTTAAATGGATCCCACACAGTATCCTCTCCTTTCTCAGGTCACATGGGACAGCAGCCCTGCTCCCATTGGCCCGTTTGGATCACATGTCTGAAAGCATTTTCCTTTAGATTTCAAACAGTAGTGTCTGATAGCTATGAGGCCCAGGGGTCAAAGGTCAAAGAGAAAAGCAGGATCCTGGTACAGAGAGGCAGAAAGGCAGCGTCCTCCATCAGAACAGGAAACCAGGAGGTTATTTTCTTAACTTAAAGGTTGTCCTTTGCATTCACCCTTGTGAACTGGATGCTACTATCCACTAAATTAATGCGCTCCACATCTTGACCTTTGACCTTAACCGAGGTGTTGTCCACATATCTGAACTGGTGGCTTTCCTTTGGTGGACAGATGGAGGTTAAGGGCAGAAATTATGATGAATTATAAATAATTATTAAATTATTATTGATACTTTAAGACCAATCTTCAGCCCCTGGTTACACTGCAAAAAAAGAGCCATTCGAATTGTTTTATAAAGTCAATTATTTACATCCCACAAATGTATTGTTTCTACAATCTTCCAATTTAAAATGGGTTGATCTTGTAAACTTAAGAACTGCGCAAATAATGTTCAGAGCGTCAACTGGCTCTCTTCCAGAAAATGTTTTAAAACTCTTTCAGGAGCGGGAGGCACTTTGCAACTACAATCTCAGCGGGAAAAATCAATTACACAAACCAAAAATAAGAACTACATTGAAACAAATGTGCATCTCTAATGGTGGTGTCACCCTCTGGAATACTTTAGCGGAGGAACATAAGTGTTGTGGAAACATAAACCGGTTAAAAAAAATATTGGAAGAGAGTGAGTGATGTTCTATGAGGGTGATGTGGTGTAGGGAGGGGAGCATTGGGCCAGTTTGTTGTCTCTGTGTCCTGTATGCATGAGTGTGGATGTGTTGTTTGTCTTGTCTTCGTTTTTTTCGCTTTTCAAGCCATGCATTTGTATAGTTTGTCACTATATGTATTCTAAAATGTGTGCAGGTTTGAAATAAACTTTTGCAATTGAAAAAAATTGAAAAATTTAAACTGGTTTCATCCTCCAGCTAACTAGCTAGCTAGCGTCTTCCTGCTCTCGATTCTTGACAGAAACCAGGACCCAAGTAAAGAGAGATCCCACCCAAAACAGGCCGGCTGCTCCTCCAGGAAACATTTAAAAACCCTTCTAACATTCTTCTGTTTCTCGATATCTTGCTCTACTCCTCATTTTTGTTCCCGTTCCTTCCCCTCCTGGAAGCTTTTCTATCGCTACCCAGGCCGTTTCTGCCAGAGATGAGCTGTCATCCGGCCAGCCGCCATTGTTCGTCCCCCTTCGCTGCAGAAAAGCCAGCTGGGACTCGGCTCGCCGTTAATCGCCGTGGCAACCGTGGTTGGGAGGAGAGGAAACGGGCGGTTATTATCTGCTGCCCCTTTGCAGGAGACCCAGAGATTAGACAAAACACGGCTTCCCGGGCTTTGATTCACTTTCAATACGACAAAAAGTCCCGGAAAAATGGGGAAAAATAGAGAAATGCACCAATAGTTATTGATTAACAACTGTGTCTCCCTATAGGAAACGCATGAATGTAAAACTTTATAGATTCTAGCAGGATTTTCTCCAAACTGGGACCTCTTCTCTTTGCCTTTTTTCTCCACCTCACTGGTCATCAACAGTCTGTAAACTCTATCAACTAATCCTTAATTATTTAAAAAACCGACAGGATGCTGTATAACAACGTTAAAAATTATACTACATATGAGGTTATGCTGACTAGATGGAGAGGAAAAGGAAAGGTGGTGTTACATAATTGGTAGCCATCTTTTTTTTTCTTTCCTTCATCATCGAGGAGCACCTTTTATTTGTGCTTTTATCTTTACTTTAATTGTTTGACCGTGTGTTTTAAGCCGTTACTTTCTGTTTATTATACCATGCAAGCTTTTTACCGTATTTGTTTGTTTGATTGTTTAAATAAAAAACTTGAATAACAAAAAAGGATTATTCTACGTAATTGGAAATGTGTAAAAATTAATATTAAAAAACTCTCCCAATGCAAAAATTTAATCAGCCTCCTATGAGAATAAACTGGAAAAGATGAATGATGACAAAGGAAAGATCTGGAATTATTTCTGGGTAAACAAAAAAGGGACATGAAGTAAATCTAATGACAGCCGTTGTATTTCTGTTTCCGTTTATTATTATTTCTGCTATTTTCTGGACCATATTTTCTGTTTGAGATGTCAAAGTGGCGTATAGGAAAACTATGTACAATAGGACAACGTAACATACTATGTGGACCTTTTTTGTGTGTGTTTAAAGTTTGATCAATAAAAAAAAAAGTAGATTTTTTTTTTTAAAGAAACCGACCTGAAAGAGTTTTTGGTTTATTATTTAAAAGAGAAAATGTTTCACAACCCTGCTGGCCCCGTAAATTGATTTATCTTAATTGGAAACTTGCCCATCCTCCTCCACATATCAACTGGATCCGGGAGGATATATAATATAATCTGAAGCTTCAGAAACTCAGATTTTCACTAAAAGGTTCTGTGTGAAATCATTCAATTCCACCTGGGACCCTTTTCTACGACACACAGAATCTCTTAATTATAATTCTCAAGAACTGGGGGTTGAGGAGGAGAGAGGGTGTTTTATTTATTTATTTATTCATTTATTTATTTATTTATTTATGTGGTTGTTTATGTGTTTATGGCGTTCTGATGTGTATGTGTATATGTATGTATATATATATATATATATTTTTTCCTTCTGATTTTCTATTTTATTATTTGTACTTATTGTTTATCTTTGTTTATTTCCCCCTAAAGAGTGAGTGTTTGTATGTGTGTGAATGCGTGTGTGTTTGTAAAGGGGAGGGTGGGGGTTGCTGGGCATTGTTTTGGGTTGTTTACATACAGTTGTGCCACTAAATATGTCATCTTTATACTTTCTACTCTGTATGTTATTGGTTTAAAAAATGCTCAATAAATATAGTTGGAAAAGAGAAAATGTTTTGGGGCGATCTATTCTTTCAAAATCACAGATATTTCTGGTTGGATTGACCAGAAAGGCCTGAAAACGTGAACAAACGGGGCGGTTTCTTAGCCCTGATGTGGGCTCTTCCTTTTTTTTTTTTTACATATAGTTTTTTTTATTTATGTATATATCTATCTATATCATATGAGGAATTTTGTATATATATATATATATATATATGTATATCAGAATCAGAATCAGAATTAGGTTTATTGCCAAGTAGGTTTTTCACCTACAAGGAATTTGATTTGGTGTTTGGTGCACAACACTTCTATGACAAACAAGAAACGACATACAATGTAAAAAATAAAAATATAAAAATATAGAATAAAATAAAATGAATAATAATAATAATAATAAATAACAAAATCAAATATTGAATGTCCAACGACAAACCAGAAAATGTTGAACGTAGTACCACTAAACCTGTGGTACAGACGCTGTTTTATTTATGGCGACAGTAACAACAATAATTTCCCTGTGGGATTAATAATGTATTTCTGATTCTGATTCTGATTCTGATTTGGGCAGACCATCACATCTTCAGCTCAGAAACTCAGAGTCCCGGACCAGCTCCCGGCTCATCGTTCTGATGCATTCTGGGAAGCTTTAAGAGCTGGAAATTGTCTCCTGTCTCCTCTCTTCCCTTAGGAGGAGCCCACCTGGCAGACTAGCATGATCTGTTATGGTTATGGTTATGGCTCTGACAGGTTCTCCTGGGGGGGGTTTGGGGTTTGGCTCCTCTTAGGGTCCATATGGAGCACCCCCCCCCCCCCACAAAAATAGACAGCAGTTTATTTATCGTCGTGGCTCTTTGTGAGTCTTTAAAAACTGGCTCATCTGTCCAAACTCCTGTCCAAAGACGTATTTCCACTGACATTATTTCAGACCTCGATAAGATTATTGTTATTGTTTTAGTTTTCCTACTTGTTCTTCTGGTTTTGGTTTGCCAGATCGACAAGTAGAAAGTAACTAAGTGGAAATGGCTTGTCCAAAGACGTGTTTCCATTGACAAATGATTGACATTATTCCAAACCTTGAGAAGATTATTCTTATTGTTTCAGTTATTCTACTTGTTCTTCTGGTTTTGGTTTGCCAGATCAACAAGTAGAAAGTAACTAAACAGAAATTGCTTGTTGACTTGTTTGGTCTTTAATCATTAACATGGGTCTATGTGATTATTCAGAAATCATATTCTGGGACCCCAGAAGGGATAAAAAAAACTACAAAATCACCCCAGTTTGTGATGTGAAAAAGAAGAAAATACTTCAACATTTCTGTGAATAATCAAAGAGTTTTTTTATCTCTACACATAATGAAACCATGTGTGGGTTTCTTTATCATGAAATGTAATCCATTTGATTTAATTGAGAAATGACTGTATTAGTTCATTTCTACATTAAAGTACTCATCAATCAATCAATCAATAACTATAAATGGGATGAAAATTGTCTTGAACTGCTCTGAATCTCAGAAAAGACTCGAGAGACCGTTTTATCTGATTTAGCGAATATAAATAAAAGTGAATAAACTGAATTAGAAATTCACAACATAAATCTTTTTTTACTTTTTTTAAAAGTTGTTGGTAGCTGGACCCTGAAAGTTTGGCGGATTTAGTCAAATGTAAAGGTTTAGAAACGGAGTGAATCATAAAAAAAGGTGATACAGAAAAAAATAATAATTGGATAATAATGGTAATTTCTTTTTCAAGAAAAAGGACCATTGAACTAAAAACAGAGAGTACAAATCCTTCTGAATCCTCACGGAAATGGGAATGTAAGCAATAAGTAGAGTTCTGGTGTCTGTTTAGAACCGGATCAGCCAATATCCGTCCATCAGAAGGACCAGTGAGTCATTTAAAGGAGTTTCCGAGGCACAAACGGGTGGTTTAAGAGGCCAATAAGAGGCCCCGGATAGCGGGAAACAGGAAGTGTGAGTGTGAACAGCAGCTGGCAGCTGTGGGTCAGAGTAAGGAGGACGACTTTTCTGAACCATCTGGAGGAATTCAGCACCAGCATCTTCACTACGAGTGGATTCAGAATATTTAGATTATTTATATGCCGTCAGATGAAAAAAGTAATATATTTAGGCACAATTGCACTCAGTTTGTTAACCTGTAATGTGCAAAAAGAAATACTTTTTCAGAATTAAAGCAGTTCCTTATAATTTTAATTTAATAGTTAATAGTTTTGATTGAATTTTAATCGTTTTTTGTTATTAATATGAACAGATTAGGCTAATTTACAACAAAAAAATCTACAAAAATTGAGCTAGGCAAATATTACACAACAGTAAACATGTTCTTTTTTCCTTTTTTTAAACTTTTGTTTTTTTTGTTGTTATACCATGTGCTTTCTTATTTAAAATGAATAAACCATTCTTACTTTAAAAAATTCTACCCACAAGAAAATATGTTTATTAAACCCAGAAAAGTTAATTAGTTTAAGTTTTACTTGTGCACCTCGGATCATTTCTAGATTACTGACAGATTATTATCATTATTAACAATATTCACAACCATAAACAAGTTAAAGATTGCCTGATAGAGCTTTTTGCTTTTTGGTTTTAAAGTAAAATAACAGCTCTAATGCTTTGATCTGTTTTCTGATGAGCTGACAGAGTGGGAGTGGTGGGATTGTTATCAGACATTTCATTATCAATTATCAAACCATTAACTCATTGACTGGCAGCCATTTTCAGAACAGAGTCCCATACTGCCAGAGTTTTTTGAGCATTTTGACTGATTTTTCAAGAACCACAGAATAGTTTGTGCTATGACTATGTAAACACCGAACACACCAAAAGAAAGAGTAGACTCTCTTCTTTCATCAGGAAAAGAAAATGTGTTTCTACCTAATTCCGTTCTTCCTGGACTTGCGTCTCACCGGCGGCATGTTCTCTCATAGAACCGTTAGCTTTTTCTTATTTGCCTACAGTCTATGCTCATCTCCCATCAAAAGTG
>CAJRST010005557.1:16439593-16452671 GCA_907169785.1 Menidia menidia | reverse complement strand
AATTTTCTGAGACAGTCCTGTACAGTAGTGGCTGTTTAAAATCCTGAGGTCATTCGGTCTTATGCTGCCTCTCTAATTGCTCAACATGCCCTTTCCACGAGTTCCACATTCGGTTTTATCCCACCTTCCTGCGTCCGTCTCTTTAAAGATGCCATCTTGGTTGGGGCAAAGCTCACAACTGGGAGAAACTCCGTTCTTACAGGCGTCGCAGAACCAGGGCTCTGTCGAGTTTTCAGAGGCAGAGCTCATTATCGAGTCGCTTTCCCCGTCCACGCCGTAACACCCTGGAACAAAAAGTTCACAAACAAATCTATTTAGGAATAATAACATCAATCACAGCACATTTTAGAGCTTTCATAAGTCACTTTTCCCTCCGTTTTGAAGGTCAGATCTGTGGTTTCTTCTCAAACTGCGTGGAAAAAAGTCAGTTTTAAATAAATTAAAATAGCCTGTTCGCAGTTTGGCCTTTTATTTAATCTATTTGTTATTGGTGCTTCTCAGTTAGGGTTTAATTTGTGCTTTTTTTTTTTAAATGAGTGAGGACTTTTTGGAGCTCTTTGAAGATGGGAAACATCTTTACATTTGCCAGCTTCGTGTGTTAGTCGACACACACCCCGCTGGCCACCGGCGTGATAAAACGCTCCGTTTTTCTGCAACTTCTGCAATATTCTGCATTTCGTATTTGGTTTAGCTCAACTGCACACGGCTCCATTTGTATTCTCCGTTTGGTTCACTGGAGCGAGGGTGGATAAGCGCCCTGTTGCTGTGATGACTGAGATATTTTTTGCCTGCTCCCATCTTAAAACTTATTGAAAATGCAATAAATTAAGGTAGAAGTATTTTCAGGGTATTTCTGGTTAATCTCGAGTCACATTCTGATAATTCTAAAAAAAGTCAAGGTCTCTGGTAGGATGTGTGGGATGTTAGCATGTGTACTAATCACACTAAAGCAGTTTATGTTGGACACAAATCTAACTTCTGTGTTAGATTATTTCAGTTTCCACTTTATTTTGAGAATATATATCCCCATATAGTGATACAAGCAAATTTACTAGGACATTTCTTCTCTCTGTGGCATAAAAGCATCTATATTCTCAAAGCCAGACAATAGTAAATAGTGCACTTAAAACTTGTGATGAAAACTAGAAATGATGAAAATCTCTTTCTGAGTTGGTTACTATGTTATTAGGACAAAAACCAATCAGTATACAGTTATAGAGTGATTGTTCTCCAACACGTAGCAGCACTAAACACGAATTAAGAGCCAGTGGGTCTTAAAAAGAGCATTCGACGAGGAAAAAGAAAAACCCAGAGACGTACGAATGCCGTCCTCTTAATTTTCCGAGGGTGCCTAAACAATTACGTGGCTGATTCAGGTTTCTATGGCAGCTATCACGCCGGGCAAACGCGCTCCTCACTACCAATGAGGGCGGCAATCAGGATTTCTGCCTCCACTGGAGAGATAACATAGCAGCTCCTAATTCCATCAAGCAGCCTTCGGGCTCTCTGAGCAATGGGAAAGACTCCCGAATCAATGGCTTAATGTGTGGTTCTGCCACTGGAGGGAAAGCAGGTAAAGCCAAACGAGCTCGCAGAAAAAGCGATACACAAATTAAACGTATGCATTAAAAGGTGGGACACAATAGGGTTGTCAAAAGTATCGATACTCGAAAAAGTATCGATACTAAAATGTTGATACTCGCCCCTTCTCTCTGATTTACTTATGTATTTATTTACGTTGTTTATGATCATTAACAAGACGTTAGCCTTGCTAGCTGCAGCTAATGGCTAATAATAACATGCTACCATTAATCAAGTACATATCCAACTTCGCCCACATCCAAGTCGGCCATTTTTATTAGGTCACCAATAGGAAGATCCCTGGCAAGAAAATCCTAATTGCTTAATGGCAATATAGACATTAATTTAAAAATAGTTAAATGAATCTTGCAAACACTGAATTAAACTCTATCCATAATATTATGTTAAAATAGTGTATGTTAAATAGGTTTGTACAATAAGTCCAAACAAGTTTAACCCAAAAATATTTATTTCTCACCATTATGAAGGCTGGAGGGTTAGGGTCAGGATTAGGGTCAGGGTCAGGGTTAGGGTTAGGGTCATTAATGTGGGCCACCAGTCACGATAACATCAGTAACAGGTCAGTTTAAAATGAAAGACACAATTCAGTTAAATTTTGGGGTCTTTGTTTTTATCCTTGTGGTATCGAAAATGGTATCGAGTATTTTCCCGAGTATCGGTATCGAGTTGAAAATTTTAGTATCGTGACAACCCTAGGACACAAACATTAGCCTCTTCTGTTTGCAGTTTTCCCAGTTTTCCACCAGTGGTGGCTGAACTGTGGGGCCAATCTTTGGTGTTTCTTTTGACCCGATATTCCCAGCTCAGGCGGATATAAACCAGCTATACGCCGGCTAATAGGAGCTAATCCAACCAATAGTGATGACTACAGGATAGCTCCGTAATCCTGAAGGAAAAGATTATCCTTGTAAGAAGTGACGAGCTCTGGGGGCAGAAAAGGAGTTGACTTAAGCTAGGGAAATTGTTTTACCTATATCCTCCTGAGACCCAAAGAAAAAAAGTGTCTTCAAATTTCTTTTTTGTTGTGATTTTCCACGTATTTGGACCTAAAAAATAACATTACAATTTAAATAAAATAAAAAATGTTTTTAATTTTTTTAATTTCATAGCATGTCCACTGTGGAGGACAACAGGACGATTTGCATGGGAAAATAGAACAGGCTTTAGATAATTAATAATAATAATAATAATAATAATAATAATAATAATAATAATAATAATAATAATAATAATAATAATAATAATAATAATTAAATAATAAAAAAGAAGATGTCTTAGGAAAAAAGTAAAGTTCCCAGCATGCAAACCTATCACATGGCACATCACTGGAAAGCCCAGGATGTGCTCTACAGAAACACTATAGGGCTTATAGGGTAACTCCAGATACTTAGGGGGGTACAGGTGGACAAAATGTCCAATATAATGGACATAAATGAATGGGCCGGGTCTCAGGAGGCTATAGGGATCCAGAGGGAAGAAAAAGACTGTTTTGTTCTGCCCAGATGGTTAAAAACGAGGCATGAATCTATTCAAGAGCAACATTAAGAAATCTTAATCTTACACAATAGCAGACCGATCATTTAATTGGCTTAATCATAATTTTACATAAGCAGTAGTTTGCTGGAAATCATCAACCTTCAAATGTATAGTAATGAGCTTCTTCATTACAATTCTGTTCACAACAATGTAAAGAGGGCAGAACTGAGCCAATTTTGTATTAACCGTCAATTCTTTCTTTAATTCTGATATTTTGACTGCTTTGTTTTGTCGTTTTATTTGTTCAAAATGTCAAATACATGATATAAAAGCTCAAGATCTTTCTTAAAAACAGAAATTTCACTGTACCCTCCTCATTTTTGTAATTAAATAACCCTCCAAGAGAACTGAAAACATTTGTTGGACGTGGAAACTTAAACATGCGACCACATTGAATAACACAAACCAGCTTCAATATAGATATTAAATCATACTAAATCAAAGTTATTCCTTTGATTATTGATAAAATACATAATATAACAGCTCAAGATCTTTCTTAAAAACAGGAATTTCACTGTGCCTTCCTCATTTTTGTAATGAAATAACCCTTCAAGAGAACTGAAAACATTAGTTGGACATGGAGACTTAAACATGCGACCACATTTAATAACACAAACCAGCTTCAAATAGATATTAAATCATATTAAATCATAGTTATTCCTTTATTTATCCATTGATTCCATAAAGATATTGGCCGATCCCACTGTCTGACCTTCATGGGAACTCTCCCCCATGGACAAAACAGCTTTCTTTAGACAAATAAACCAGATAATGGGCTCTGCTAATACCGTTCACTTGTTTGACTGATAAGAACCCGGCAATCAAAAGGCTCCACATAAGAGGGCCGGGGCTCTTTCAGGAGCCTGGAGGAGGTGTGGAGCCGGCCTTTGATCTTCTCCCGCTACCTTTCATGTCTACTAGCTCTTCATCTGAGAGCGAGGACGTCTGGTGTCCAGACAGTGGGAATACCTGAACAAAGGCAGGCCCACTCCACTCCACTCGTTCGGACTGTGGAGGCTTGACAGCGTTTCTCTCATCTGGGGGCTTTAAATTATCCTTTTTTCCCCTTTGTCTTAACCCCAAGCAGTTTGTCAACTGAATCTAGGACTTCTGTATACGATTTCTAATCATTCAGTGGTAAAAGCTTTGCTCAAACCCCTGTTGTACACATTCAGATATACCTGATAACGGCCAGTAGAAGACTACACCAAAATGTATTTTTGACATATTGCACGCTTATTTGATCAAAATCATTTCTGTTTTTTTTCTTTGTCCGTTTCCCTTTGTCTTAACCTCAAGCTTTTTGTCAACTGAATCTAGGACTTCTGAATACGATTTTTTTTGCATCATTCAGTGGTAAAAGCTTTGCTCAAACCCCTGTTGTACACATTCAGATATACCTGATAACAGCCAGTAGAAGACTACACCAAAATGTATTTTTGACTTATTGCACGCTTATTTGATCAAAAATAATTTCTGTTTTTTTTCTTTGTCCATTTCCCTGTGTCTTAACCTCAAGCAGTTTGTCAACTGTATACGATTTCTAATCATTTGTACGTTTTTTTTTCTATCAAGGTCCCAGACATGCATTTATAACTGTCAAAATATGTTTTTTTTATGGAGAATTGCTTTAATTAAATCAGTAAAACAGCGATCAATGCTTGAGATGCCGAGTTAATGTCTCGTAATTATTTAATTTGTCTGAGATCAGTGTCAAAATGGGAATGTATTGTGACTTTTAGAAATATTTCTGCTGAAAAGTATCCTAGAGAGGGCAGCATCCCGCTGTATAGGGCAATAGTTCAATAACTGTAGTATCCACTGTACTGTCTTCCATCATGTGCTTCTGCCCATTTGCCAAAATCCTGCTGGATTCAAACATCGTGTCCCTTTATGTTCTCTCCACAACCGAGAAAATACAGTCAGAGCACAACAACTGTGATACAGCGAACCAAATAACCCCGAATGGGCAGGAATAAAGGTAAAAGGACAGTAGAAAAAGGAAGAAAATGCGTGGAAATTGATTCAGGAGTGACCGGAGTCACCGGCCCTGTGAGGATAATGGGCTGAGGGAGATACTTTAAGGACAACCTGTGTTCGAGGGTTTCTCCCCGGCTGCTTTTGAACTACAGATAAAAACACTCGAGTGTCACAACAGAAAGGCAGTTCTCACATTTACAGACGACTAGAAGAAATGGAAATAATATCTCCTCTTTCACATAAAGAGGAGGATTCTCTTTATCGTTCTATTCTATTAAGTTTAACATTAGCTTTAAGCAGCTACCCTTAAGAGATGTTGAGTTTATGTACATGTATATATTTATATATACACAAAATATATCAACTCTTTTTCCACATTTGTTACTTTAACCCTATAATGCCAAATATATCATGTTTGATACGGTTTCTGAAGTCTTTTGGATCTGAGACTTTCTGCATCATTCAGTGGTAAAAGCTTTGCTCAAACCCCTGTTGTACACATTCAGATATACCTGATAACAGCCAGTAGAAGACTACACCAACATACAGTTTTGACTTATTGCACGCTAATTTGATCAAAATAATTTCTGTTTTTTTTCTTCATATGTTGTTCAGGGGCCAAAGAAAGACTTCAGACTAAAAAAATCCAATATTCTTCCTATTTTTCTTTAAAGGGTTAAAATGCTTTGTAATTGTTGGTCATGCAAACTTAAATTATAATTTAAATGCAAAGTTTAACAACATGATCTGCCAGTTAAATTTAAATAGGCGGACAGGAGGGAGAAACTATTTATTATTTAGTAAATAAAAAAGTGACTGCAAACTGAAAAAAACTAGATTTTAAGATTTGCACATTTTAAATGTTTAGCTTTAAGTTTTGAGAAATATTTCCTTTTTTTTTAGGACAGTCAATGACAGCATGATCACGTTAATATTTCTAAGATTCCCTGTTTGGATGGAAGATGGAGGACACACAATAACAAAGGGCGACTTTACAGTGACTGAGTACATGAGGAGATGAGCAGCTGCTCCAGGGGAGCCGGGGGGGGGCGATAAGAGGCTGGGACCAATTAGCATATTCATAGATCACTGCATTTTTAGGGGAAAGGTGTAACATTATATCCAAGTTACTTTGAGGCTAAAAAAGATTAATAAAAAATGTCATTAGTTTATAACTATTAAAAAAAGATAAAGATTTGATGAATTCTGTTCTGTTCTGTTGACTGTTAAGTCTGCAAACTAAACTATTGACTCGATTATTGATTTTAAACAGATATATATTCAAAATATTAACCTTCATCTATTCAGAATTCATATAAAAAGCGGATTTTTTCTCTGTACAGGGAGTAAAAACATGCAAAGTTTTAACCCAGTAGAGCGGCTTCCAGAGAAAAATCTCTTATTTTTGAAAATGTTAGTTTTTTTAAATAAAATATAGCCTTTAAAGGAAGAAAATATTAAATAAAGCCAACAAAACAGCTTTGCTTTGAGTTATCAAGTACATTCTGATGTATATCATTTTGAAATAAAGGACTACTATTGCATGTCTTGAGAATGAAGCTTAACTGGACGCTCACAGAAAAGATGGAATATTACAAATATCCATAAAGGTTTTTAAGTGAATACTCCATTTCCTGCCAAGCCTGCCACACACTCACTTCACTTATGGCCTGGGATGTAAGATATGGTGGTATCTTGCTGTAAAATGGAAATGAATAATTACCGTCTTTATAGCCCCAGACTATGTTGGACAGAAAAATGAAAAAAGCCCTAAATGCCTGAGGCCTTTACGTCCCCCTCTGAGCCTGGTGAGGGGCTGCCAGCAGCTTCTCTGGAAACTAAATCCTAAACAACTTATATTCACACGGAGGAAAACTGGACCCGATTCGTTATGGAGTCGCTGATCAGACTCAACAGGGAGAAGAAAGTGGTTTGTATCTGGAGTTTGATCGCCAGCTCTCGTTAGTGGGCTTTATCCCCTTTTTGGAGGCCCTTTTCTTTATAATAATTAGTTATCTGTTCAACTTTGACCATCTGACTGAAAAAGGACGACTTATACTATGTTCTGTGGATTAATGATCCATTATATTTATTATAATATATTTATTATAATAATAATATAAAATAATATAATAATGATATAAAATAATTATAATTAATATAATAATTAAATGCTTAAACTGATGTGTGACTAGTGAATTTCTCCACTGTGAGATCAATAAAGCTTATCTTATCTTATATTATCTTATCTTATCTAGTATTTCGACTATATATACTTTAAGATAGTTTACATAAATACAACAATTACATTATCATATCCAATTCGACTGTCAATTACAAAACTCATCCACTGAGTACAAGTCCACAGCATCATGGAAAACCTTTTACAGGCCCACAACAACAGGATCAAATCAAGACTGGTTCCTGTGTGTCAGCATGAATCACAAAAAAAGTACATTTGTTATATTTCCCGCTTTCACCTTAAAGATGTGCATAAATATTAGCCTCTCAGCAAAGAATAAAGGATTTTTTAAACTTGTAATAGAATAAAATAACTTTGTCTAAATGAATTTTGTTCAATGAATTAGTTAAATAATGTACTCGTTAATCATTATCTGAGTTTAGTATTACTTAAACTTAATTAATCAAGTTCTACTGATGGAATGCATAAACCCTGTTATGAGTAATAGAGATGAACATGTTAAATTCATATAGGAATGCTGCTGCTGTTGCATCCAACCAGTTGTCATTTTACTGAACTAACTATCTATTTAACCTTAATTAAAAGTCCTTATTTGAAATTAAATAATTCAAAACTATCTATTAAATTTAGATTCTTTAGATTGAATCAAAATGCACCTGTTAAATCTAGATAAACCTTTACAAATGTGTGCATTTTGTGCGGAAACCACACAGTATGTGTCTTTATTCGGGATAAAGGTTGTTTTTTTAATGATAAGCAGCGATGGTGGTTTGCTGAAATGGGTCTGAATGGGCTTTGCTCTGTTTCCTGAGATGTTTTTTATCTTTTACCGACCCGGTTGGGTGGCTCACCTTCATGCACGGTCACCCCACAGTTGTCGCACTGGATGATCTCGTCTGCGTCCTCGCTGTTGTCTCCCAGGCAAACGCAGCAAATGAGGATGTGCTGCGTGTTCCAGGTCTGGGTGCGGTCGAGCAGAGCGTCCTGGACAGAGTTTGGGGAGTAACGGATTACATGTAACGACGTTACGTAATCTAATTACAAAAAAAGAGTAACTGTAATTCGTTACAGTTACAATGAGAAAATATGTAATTCAGTTACAGTTACTTCAGAAAATATTAAGAATTACAAATTTGGTTGCATTTTTTTAAAAATATAAAGAAAAACCTTTGCAAAATATGCAACTCACTGATAGACGAAGCGTATTGATTTACTAATATTTGACTGTTTGGTGTTGATGCATGACAAACGTTTATTGATGTCTATGACCTAGCCTAGCCTACCTAGCCTACCCAACTGTAGGGTGACCAGACGTCCTCTTTTTCCCGGACATGTCCTACATTTCAGACTAGGGTTGTCAAAAGTATCGATACTTAAAAAAGTATAGATACTAAAATGTTGTATCCGGATACGACTGACTTGTCTCCGATTTATTTATGTATTCATTTACGTTGTTTATGATCATTAACAAGACGTTAGCCTTGAACTGCTAGCTGCGGCCAATAGCTAATAATAACATGCTAAAATTAATCATGGGTCAATACTCATTAAAACCTTAAAGTAATCAAAAAGTAATCAAAAGTAATTAGTTAGATTACTTTTTAAAAGTAATTGAAAAAGTTACAGTACAATTACATTTTAAACAAGGTAACTTGTAACTGTAACGGATTACATTTTTAAAGTAACTTACCCAACACTGTTCCTGGAGAATAAGAGGAGAAAAGAGCCCCAGTAAAGCCACTTACCAGTGAGCTCTTCCTCTGTTGCTCACGCAGATCCAGGGACAGACACTTTGTAAATCCCATAAAACAATGCTCATGCGGAGTAAGTAGATTAGACCAAAAGCAGACACATTCCCCTGGAACTGGGCTGATCATATCTAAGCGCCCCGCTGGATTATATACGCCGAAGCCATAATACCACCAAACAACACGAGTCGCAAAGTTTCCAGTTTGCAGGCCGGCTGCCTAATTCATCTTTTAGTGGATTAGAGATAAATAGGCCAGAACCGAAAGCGGGGAATCTGCCGAAGCTGTGCAAAAAGACAAACACAAACTTAAGGGTTTGGGATATCGACCTGATGTTTGAATGGACTAAATCTCTTTTTCAGATCAGGACGCTTCTCAGAGGAGAACAAGTGAAGAGGACTGAGACTCTGAACTTAAAAGCCCTTTTAAAACCCACCTCTACACCACATATCATGATTTCATGATAACTTTTTATATCTATACATATTTATCTCTATATTCTATATCATCTATATTCCATCTGTTTTTTTACCTGTTTTTTTTACATGATTTCATTACTTATTTTATTTAATTTCAACTTATTTTATTTCATTTCAACTTATTGTAATTTCATTTATTCTGCTTTATTTCATCTTATTGGGTTTATCGTGTTCACCCTAAATTTGTGCTATATACATAAATAGGATTTGACTGGTACTATAAGAACAGAAACCACAGAGAACATGCAAGTGACGTTAAAACACTGTCAAATTATCATTTTTATGAGTGAGAAAACTCAGTTTTTCCATCTTCCAGAAGCGAGTTATGGGCAAAAGTTTCACTGTAAAATACATGAAAACTCAGATTAAGACCCGATTGAGGAGATATAGTCTATCCAGTCAACTTAAATAATATTAAAAATACAAGAGAAAATGAAAAAAAAACTAAAAAAAGATTAAGATTATAAGCAAAAACATAAAGTCATTAAATGTGGTTTACTGAATGTTAGATCTCTCTTTTCCAAGTATTTGTTAGTAATGCTCTGTTTCTAATGCTGATGTATTTTGTCTTAAAGAGAGCTGGAAGCAGAAGCCACTAATAATGAATCTGCTCCCTCAAACCGCTGTCCTCTAAATGTTCACATTCCTGGAACAAGGGGCGGAGGAGGAGGAGTGGGATCTATCTGCAAATCAGGATTACTAATCAGTCCCAGAGCCAAGATTAGTTTGGCCTCTTTTTAATCTCCGACTCTCCGTGTCTCATACAAAGTAGAAATCAGTAAAAGCTCTTCTGAGGGCTGCTGTGTTCATTCTGGGTTTCTGAGTTTCTCTCTGAATTCTCTGAGTTTTTAAGTCAGATATACAGATTTGCAGATATATTCACAGCAGCCGTTGACTTTTACATACATGTCGATGGTTTAATTGATTAACATTGATTCTATATTAGATTTGGTTGTTTTTTTCTCGGGGCGTACACAGATCTACTTCCTCTCTGAATAGCTGGAGGGGATATGCTAACAATCTCAATTAGAGAGATTTACTGGTCTTTAATTGAGAGGATGAAGCTAAAAACATCCACAAAAAGCTAAATAATTTGGACTAGCCAATCACTTTCCTTCAGTGGTGCTGTCAGAAGTTGTGGAAGCAACCAGAGAAAAGATGTCAGGTCAAAAATGTAAAAAATAAGAGGAAAAGGTAGGAAACAAGAGGATTGAACCCTAACCCTAACCCTGACCCTAACCCTCCATTGTACAAACCTATTTAACATACACTATTTTAACATAATATTATGGATAGAGTTGAATTCGATGTTTGAAAGATTAATTCCACTATTTTTACATTTATGTCTATATTGACATGAGGCAATTTCCATTTTCTTGCCAGGAATCTTCCTATTGGTGACTTAATCAAAATGGCCGACTTGGATGGGGGCGTAGTTGGATATGTACTTGATTAATGTTGGCGATTTATTATTAGCCATTAACCGCCGCTAGCAATTCAAGGCTAATGTTTTGTTGACTCATTGGCTGCCAAAGACGTCTATAGACGTCTTTTATGTTTTTCAACGAGAGTGGCTGGGGGACGATCTGCTAAAGCTTGTCCGTAAATATGGGCTTCTAGACAGAGTATGTAGTAACTCTAGGGGGCAGTGCCACTTTTGATGGGAGATGAGCATAGACTGTAGGCAAATAAGAAAAAGGTAACGGTTCACTATGAGAGAAATGGCACCGGTGAGACGCAAGTCGAGGAAGAACGGAATAAGGTAGAAACAAATGTTTTTTCCTGATGAAAGAAGAGAGTCTACTCTTTCTTTTGGTGTGTTCGGTGTTTACATAGTCATAGCACAAACTATTCTGTGGCTCTTGAAAAATCAGTCAAAATGCTAAAAAAATTATCTGTTCTGAAAATGGCTGGCAGTCAATGAGTTAATGATCATAAACAACGTAAATAAATAAATAAATCAGAGAGGGTGGGGGAGTATCGTATACGGATCCAACGTTTTAGTATCAATACTTTTTGGAGTATCGATACTTTTGACAGCCCTAGTATCTATTATCCGGCCTGAGGCGGTTAGCGTGCGGCTGTGGGTTTGCTCTCACCTCGTTGCCCTTCCCCTGGGACATGCTGTCGTTGGTCAGCTCCTCGTCGAAGGCGTGGCTGCTCTTCACCTTCTTCTTGCTCTTCTTCACCTCCTTCTCGCTGTCGCTGCTGCTGTTGTTGTTGTTTTCCTCCTCCCCGTCCTCCTTCTCCTCCCCGTCCTCTTCGTCCTCGTCCTCATCTTCATCCTCATCATCGTTATCGTCCTCGTCTTCGTCGCTGCCCCCCTCCTCCTCCTCCTCCTCCTCCTCTTCCTCGCCCCCCTTCTGGGCGGCGGCCCTTCCCTTCTTCCTGCCCGCCGCGGGCCTCCAGTCGTTGTCGTCCTCACTGTCGTAGTCGTCCATCTCGTTCAGCTCCTCCATGGTGGTGAAGTCCAGCAGGGGGCGATTCCGCCTGAAGTTCCACTTCTTGGGTTCCACCGAGGACTCCTCGGGGTTCGGGTTCCCCCCCCCGGACGTGGAGGAGGAACCGGTTCCGGGTTCCGCCGAGGCCTCCGATACACCGGTTTTCTTACTCCTCCGTCGGCCTTTGGAGGAGGGTTCGTCTTTGGGGGGTTCGTCCCCCCCGGGGGGGTGCGGTTTGGGGTTCCCCTCGTCCTCCGTCAGGCTCCCGTCGGCCGGGGGTTCCTTCGGTTCCTTCGGTTCCTCCGGGTCCGGTTCCTCGTCCCCGGAGGCGGCGTTCTCCGCCTCGCTCTCAGACCCCGCCGGGCTCACTTTGGAGCCCTCGTCATCGCTGCCGTTTCCCGTCCCGTCGGAGCCTGGAGCACACAAAACCAAATACACACACAGAGAGGAGAAGAAACAACACGTTAACTAAACATTATTCCAAAACAAAGGTATTTTCCATTTACATGTTCTGCATTGAAACACCCAAATCTAAAGACCCGTTCCTGTCTTAACCCTTTAAAGCCTGATCCAAGAATAAAACCAAAACAGAAAATTACTTTTTTTTGGATTGAAGTCTTTATTTGGCCTTTTAACAAAACAGAAATACATTTTTAATATTAATAATTTATTACTATGCGATAGGTCAAGATGATTTTTTGTGTAGTCTTCTGCCCCCTGTTATCAGGTGTATCTGATTGTGTACAATAGGATTTTGAACAAAGTTTTTACCATTAATTTATGCAAAAGGTGTCAGACGCAAAACATTTCAGAAACCGTATGTATCAAATATGATACATTTGGCATTACAGGGTTAAAGAGGGTTCTTGAACATAATGGCGTTCGAGTAACATTTCAATAAATCCTTCAACTCCTTCCATGTTTAATCCCCTAAAAAATATTAAATACAAACCGTCTGAGATGCCAGATACTTTCCTTTCTAATTCAAAAATCTAGTATATCTTTTATGACTTGACAAACTGAGGTGTGAGCTGCAGTGAAAAGATAGATAGATAGATAGATAGATAGATAGATAGATAGATAGATAGA
>CAJRST010005557.1:16174625-16187711 GCA_907169785.1 Menidia menidia | reverse complement strand
CCCCCCCCCTCTACCTCACTAATTTACCCAATGCTTTCAGCATTTTCTGGTCTGTCGTTGCAGATCAACATTGCACATTTCAATTGTTAATTCGCACATTCGAATCTATATTTTTTAAAGATAGTTCATTTGTACATTTTTAAAGATTGTATTTTTCAGTTTTATCATTCTGTCCTATATTTTTATTTCTACATTTTATTTCTTGCTTCTCATAGAAGTGTTGTGTTGTGCACTAAACACCAAGGCAAATTCCTTGTAAGTCGGAAAACCTACTTGGCAATAAACCTGATTCTGATTCTGATTCTGATTCTGAGAGAGGCAGAAGTTTGGGTCACTCTCTGTGTCTCCGGGCAGGTTTTGGGATCAGTTCCCACCATCTCCATCAACAAGACGGAGGGCTGCCAGGTGTACCTGAGTAAGGACGCCCTGAGCTGTGACATCGTCAGTGCCAAGAGCTCCGAGATGAACATCCTGATCCCAGGAGAGGAGGACTATGTGAGTGGGGGGAAATGAGGAAATTAGGGACATTTTTTACTTATCTATATCCTCCTGAGACCCAAAGAAAAAAAGTGTCTTCAAATGTCTTTTTTGTTGTGATTTTCCATGTATTTGGACCTAAAAAAGAACATTACAATTTAATTTTTTTTAAAAATATTTTTAATTTTAATTTCATAGCATGTCCACTGTGGAGGACAACAGGACGATTTGCATGGGAAAATAGAACAGGCTTTAGATAATTAAATAATAAAAAAGAAGATGTCTTGAAAGGGATATTTACCTAAGAACTCTTAGGAAAAAAGTAAAGTTCCCAGCATGCAAACCTATCACATGGCACATCACTGGAAAGCCCAGGATGTCCTCTACAGAACACTATAGGGCTTGATAGGGTAACTCCAGATACTTAGGGGGGGGTACAGGTGGACAAAATGTCCACTATAATGGACATAAATGAATGGGCCGGGTCTCCGGAGGATATGGTCAGCACTACTCTGCAATGAATGTGCAATAATCCAAGTCAACTACTTTGTAGTCTTTACTGTGTAGATACTTTTTTTTAAATGTTATATTTTATTTTTTCAAAGTTTTCAGTACAACATTAATAACACAGAACGGTTCGACATAGAGAGCAGTTGGCAAAAATGCAGCTTGTTGAAAGTAGCGATGAATCATGAACCATTTTGAAGCACAGCACACTTTACCCTGTAGGAGTGCCATTTTGACCAAAGTTTGTGAAAAATGTCAAGTTTCAAATGAATTTTAAAAGCAATTTGTTCCACGTTTCTTATTTCAGTCATGATTTCAATCCAGTTTGAAATCGACTGTGTAGATACTTTATATCTAAAGGAAACATATACATCTGTACCATATACACACTTTTTTATATTGTCTCTATATTGTCTTTTGTACTCTTCATAAACTGGAACCATAATTTCCCTGAAGGAGTAATCCCAAGGGATAAATAAAGTTGCGTCTAAGTCTAACCCTTTAAAGCCCGATCTGAGAAAAATAGGAAGAATATTGGATTTTTTGGAGTCTGAAGTCTTTCTTTGGCCCCTCAACAACATATGAAGAAAAAAAAATTTATTTGGATCAAATTGGCACGCAATAAGTAAAAAATATATTTTGGTGTAGTCTTCTACTGGCTGTTATCAGGTGTATCTGAATGTGTACAACAGGGGTTTGAGCAAAGCTTTTACCTTTAAATGATGCAAAAAGTCTCAGATCCAGAAGACTTCAGAAACCGTATCTATCAAATATGATACATTTGGCATTATAGGGCTAAGGAGAAGGAAGGCAACAGCTACAGTTTAGACAGAAGCTGAATTTCACTATGTTATATTTGTCTTACAGAGGGAGTTTCCCGTCCCGGAGCAGTTCAAGACGGTTTGGGACGGCTCCAGACTGGTGACCGAACCCACAGAGATCGCAGGCTGAAAAACACCAACTCACACCTCCGTCCAGATGATGTCCTCATCCACGCATACAAAAGGGATTATAAAACTCTCATAATGTATTTTTCAGACTTAACCTTTGACTGTAACACAAACCCAAACTGGAATCCCTTAGGTTTCAGCACTCCAACATGAAAACACGGACCCTTTAGTGCCATAGCAACTCAGGCATTTGAATTAGTTTGTAACACACATAGAATAAGTAATAACACCTTTCTCACCAATCCCCAAATTGGGAATTATACATTACAAAGCACACATTCACTATATTCTGCAGCTAAACCTATAGACTACTTTAAGATCTTAAGAACTGTGTTAGTCACTTCTTTCAATGTGTGTCATATGGCGTTTCTCTAAGTGAGCTCCAGTTTGGGCCACATTGTTAAAACATTTCTCATAAATAGCCACAGAATCCATGTAAACTATGTTTAGTGTAATGATGAATAGACCATGTTCAGGAGGAGGCTTGAAACCACCATTTAAGAAGAAGAATTCCTCGTGAAGAAATGATCATCCTCGACAACATTCACACTTTTTGTATACCACTTTATTTTGTATTAAAATGTAGCATCTGGCACCAACAGCTAAATCCACAAATCTGTTTAACTCTCACCAAAACGTGTATGTAACGCTGGATCTTTTTTCAAATAAAGTAAAAACGTCTCACTTCTGGCTTGTTACTTTTGTCTGGCGTGAGAGATTAAAACAAGGAAAGCATAAGAAAATAAAGGACAACATGAGTGACCGCAGAGAGGAAAATCCAAGAGGAGTTTGAGGAAAAACAGAGACCAGAAAGCAACTTGTACCTCAACTTGTGGCCCTAATTGTTGGAGCCATTTGTGGAGACGTCGGGAACGTGTTTCAGTGTTTGATCACCGTGTTTCCCTGCGAGTCTTGAGTAAACAGAACCTCATCGTCCTCCTCGTCAGACACAGATTTGTGAGCACAGGCTCTCATTATCCCAACGCTTTGATTACTCTGGTCTTTAAGTGGGCTCCTGGGAAGCAGACCTCGATGTGCTATCACCCTGAAGCCCTCCGAGTCCTGAGTGAACAACATGGCCAAACTGTCCTCCTCCACCTGCCGGCTTTGCTGTTTTAGCTTTTTAAGAGGAGAGCTGCTCAGTTTGGTCCCCTTTGAGTCTCCATCTCTCCCAGCTTTGCTCCGCAGCTGGTCTGTGTGTTTTAGTGGTGATGGAGGTTTTGAAAAAGTCCATTTACTCTCGGAAAGATATCCAAGATGAGAGAAAGCCGAGTGCTTATTGGGGGAATTAAGAGACAGTGGCCTGGTGTTTTCTTTATTGTTCTTGGTTATAGGAGATGGAGGAGTTTCCACGGGTTTTTGAGTTGAAGTTCTTCTATATGAATCATTCCAATTTCCAAAGCCGCCCTCACATTGTGAACTGACAAGAAAACTTGACCCAGAGCTGTTAAAGCTCATTGCATTGGTGGGTTTATGATCAGTTAGAAAGAATTCACTTCCTGGGTCCTGGCTATAGGTCAGCAGTGGATCCTGACTCCATTCTGGTGGAGGAGGCTCAGAGTCAGCCTCAGTAAGCCTCCTTCTTCTTTGAGGTGGTTCACACTCCTCTGACTTGTCTTCTATAAACTTGAAATGAGTTTCTACTGTCGGTGAAATGTCTTCTTCCTGTTTCTGCCATGAATCCCCCTCAGAGTCAGGCCCACTTTGGGTGTCCCGGTCACAATCCAAACCCCTCTCTGTGCCACAGAGGTCAGATTTTTCTAGCCTATGGCCTCGTTTTTGCATAGACGCCACAGATGTGAGTGAAGGTGAGGCGGCTGGATCAAGGTTTGTTACTTCAGAGAAAGACATCCTATTGACGACTGTTCAGGGAAAGAATATATAAAAAAAAAAGACAAAACGTGAATACAAACTTTCATTGTGTTAGTTAAACAAGTTAATCCTTAAGGTCACAGTAGTACTACTAAAACTGAAAATGTCCTTTCAGCAGAGCAGTTGTCACTAACCTCTTCGCTGGGGTGTGAAGAAAGTGGAGATGGAGCTTTGTTTGGTTTTTGGCATTTCCATTTTGGTCTGAGTGAAGTTCAGGGCCACAGCCAAACTGTATCCCCCCCCTTCAGCGAAGGGATTCAGCATTTTAGAAATAGGACGGGCAGATCGTTTCTGTCACAGATAAGACATACAGGGCAAAACATTATCCAAACGTGTCTGTTAGTCACTTCAGTTCATCACATGGAGACGAGGCTCCTGTAAAACCTTTACTTCAAGTTGTAATTTAGCATGTGCTTGTTTTTTTCTTCTGTTACCTGTCTAGCTTTTCCCTTTAATTGCAAAGTGTCAAGCCAAACACCACATTCCTCTTGGGCAGCACTCTGAAACCCTGACTTTGAGGTCTTCATGATTCAAGATCTGCACATTAAAAGGACGATTTCATGAGTAGGCACAAATACACCACAAATTGCTTGTAATTGAAAGCATATTTTTTATATTAAAAAAATCAATATTAGTGTCTGTAAAGACCTACTGTAATGACTGGTAAAATGCATTATTTGTAGCCGATCTCGTAACAATACACTCCTCTGTCTGTATTCATTTTGCTAGCAGCTAAGTCCCATTTCGCGCCTCAAATTAACGAAGCATTCATATACTTTGATACTGACCTTAATGTGATTTACAGCAGTCTTTCAGTTGTCCTCTTATTTCAATCTTTATTGAATTTACCTGACTTTACTAAGCCAAAGTAATTACACATTTTCTATGAGCAACTCGAGCGGTTTGTTTGAGTCTGCCGCCTTGACAACGGTTGTCCGTGCCGATTGCCTATTTAGAAATGCAATATAATTTATCACGAATTGAGAGTAGCACATTAGTATTAAGTACTATATACAACCTAACACTTATATTTGCTTAAACTGCTACATGCTATATACGGTAATTTATCTCATATAAATACGGTTACTCTTTTCAAATTAAATGACATTTACTAAGGCGCAACGGACACCTAAAACGTTGACGTCTGTTGGTCCTAGTCATAGGGTGTGTTTACATCAACGTCACAGCAGTTTGCCGAAAGGGTAAGTGAGCTGTGTTTGTTACTGGTTATCCTAATGTTTTATTGAATTGCTACGAAAGATTTATGATTTTGTAGCCTATAAGCAAAGTCAATGTTTTAGACCAATTATTAATATTACTCATGTATATACTTGTCGTAAATAGTTAAAGAAATCCTTAGAGGAAGTGCCTACAAGTTAGCCTCTATAGCTAACTTTAGGCTAATTAAATCGTCAGCACAATCGATGACCGACTCTTTCCTACGGGAATGTTTTATATTATATTTCTTGGTAAAAGTAGGTTATTAAGTAAGTAAGTTTAAACTTGGTCTTGCTGATTTGAAAGATGTATGTAAACCTCGACTACAGCCAAATTTTTATATAGTAGGCCTGTTTTCGGGCAGAAAGCCATTGTTTGTTTGTTTCCTAAATATGGAGAACCTAGTGTCACACCTAGACAAACTGAAAACTGAATTTAGGTTATGTGATCTATGGTCACCTGAAATTAATTTAGATCTATTGTCATTTTGATGCCAGCATCGTGGTTTGAAATGATTGTTTCACTAGGATGTGTTCTACACATTTATTCCTTAGTCTGTTACTACTTGTGAGGCACAGAAGAATATTTTGAACATTTTATATATTACTTGTAATTAATTTAGTACTGTTGTTAACTGTATAATGCAATTTAAACAACAGCTCACTGAATGTGTTGAATTCATTCGATTTAGAAACCAACTGTAACAAACCTTTTTCAGATCAAGTTCTGAGACATCAACATTATGTTCCATGGGATAGCTGGCACAGGAGGAGTAGGAGGGGGTAAGACATTTAGTTTATTCAAATGAGCAGAATGAAGGTGTAGGATGCATCATTTTTGTCTTCCACTGGTTAAATTAACATTATTTTCTGCCCCACAGCTCCAGCTAATAAACCAGAGTTGTACGAGGTAATAGTTTTTTAAAATTAATACAACTTAAACAAGGTGCGGGAAATTATTCAACAATTAAGTAACACAAAACAACTGTATTATTTCAGGTGTCCAATTTGTCCCTGCAATTAATCTTTAAAAAATGCCCCATGTCTTTCTCGTTAAATGGAATGCTTCAGCAATTTTATGCTAAATCTATGAGCAGGATGAATTATATCTAATGTTTCAATTCAAATACCATGAAAAATAAATCGTGTCATTTCAGGAAGTGAAGCTGTACAAAAATGCGAGAGAAAGAGAAAAGTAAGTGTGAATGTGTTGCCTGTCAATAATGTAACGTTAGTGCCTGTAAAAACATGGACCCCTGAGTGTCTCATCTGTGCCGTTTCATCAGGTATGACAACATGGCCGAGTTGTTTGCTGTTGTCAAGACTCTGCAGGCCCTGGAGAAGGCTTACATCAAAGACTGCGTGACACCTAATGAGTGAGTTACACGTCAGCTAAAACACCCAAAAGCTGAACCGAATATCTTTACTAACCTGGAGTCAACATTGTTTTCAGGTACACCGCGTCCTGTTCCAGGCTCTTGGTTCAGTATAAGGCTGCTTTCAAGCAGGTGCAGGCCTCGGATGTGGGCTCCATCGATGACTTCTGCAGGAAGTACAGGGTGGGGGCTCCTTTGCTTTGATTTATTTCCTTCCAAATTGATGTAATTTGATTAATAGTTTTTTTTATGTTCTCGCTTTTTTTATTTTGTTTCCTAGCTTGACTGCCCGCTGGCCATGGAAAGGATTAAAGAGGATCGGCCAATCACCATCAAGGATGACAAGGGCAACCTGAACCGCTGCATTGCAGATATAGTTTCTGTATGTCTTCTCTGCACCTTTTTAATCAAACAATTCATTCAGTTGCTTTAAATGGGAGAGTTATGGCCATGTGCCAGTAAGGAAAAGGTTAAGTGTTTCAACTTTAACTACATTTTTCAGTTTTCAGAGGTTTTCTCATTCGGAACTCAGTGGGGATATTGACATTTGTGTTCCACAACAACTTTTTATCTTACTTTGAGAAGCTCGAAATGGGCATTCAGTTTCCAGGAAACGATTTAAATATCTGACAGTTGGGAAACAAGACTTTAACTTATCACAAATATAATAATTTTCTCTCACCTTCTGTGATCTTCAGCTCTTCATCACTGTGATGGACAAGCTGAGACTGGAGATCAGGGCCATGGATGAGGTAAATGTAGTGTTATTCTTAAATTGTTCCAAATACGTGCATATTAGTTCTCACACTGATTATTTTGTGTGGGCTCAGATCCAGCCAGACCTGAGAGAACTGATGGAAACCATGAACAGAATGAGCAACATGCCTCCAGACTCGGAGGCTAAAGACAAAGTCAGCCTTTGGTAAGTCATAACGAGGGTTTTAATCAGATGGTGCACGTTTCTTTTCATGTTTAGTCTCTAAAGTGAGTAAATAATGAGGAAAGAGGTGTTTTCTGTGGGGATGTTTCCAGGTTAACCACCCTCAGCAGCATGTCTGCCTCAGATGAACTGGACGACAATCAGGTTCGCCAGATGCTTTTTGATCTGGAGTCGGCCTACAACGCCTTCAACCGCTTCCTCCATTCCTCTTAGAGCTCCCGGAGGTCATCAATCTCTTCGTTTGGAACTCCGACACCAGCTAAATTAGAATTAAGTGGCTCGTTTTTTCTTTATCGTTCTGGGAGGGAATAGATTTATGTGTGGGTTTGTTTTTTCATCTCATTCCCCCCCCCCCAGTTCTTTCGTTTTTCACTGTACGTGAACTTCCTGTGTTTGTCGGTGGAGTTGTGTACAGCTGGAGCTGCACACCTTTTACACAGCTCCTGCTTTCTCTAGTACATCATGCTGCCTGCAGCCTTGCTCTGTGAACTCCTCCTTTAAGCTGCTCCGCTGGCCTTTTTTTATACAAAAATCTGGGGAAAAATACTTTTTGGCTCTCTATTCTGGCCTTGACAGAGCAGTTGACTCCTAACTTTGTATTGTAGCATCAGATAAGATGTAATTTTATAACTAAGTTTGGCAGAGCACAAAGAAGCATTTTAAAGTCTGCATATCTGGAGAAGGTGCACAGCCAAAGTCTTCGTATTATTCCAACTGTATTCACGTTTGTCATCCATTTTCATTCTGTTTCTCATGTTTCCTTTCACATAGATTTTTACTGTACTATCCTGTGATATTGTCAATAAATAGAGGAGAAGAACATGACAGGCCACAGTTCATCTTCTCTGTCGAATCCCAGCTGAAATAATGGTACTTGGACTCCAAGTTGATTCGACTCCACTTCCATTGGAAAAACAATTTTGAAGATAAGGTTGAAGAAACACTTTATGTTGATCAGTTGTTTTCCTCTCACTGTACTTTGTTAACACGTTTAATCCAAATTACTTTTAGAAGGAAGGGTTTGGCCACATTGTGAGTGGGCAAAGTTCAGGCGGGACAAACTGCCTCTTTTCTGCTTGCTGAACATGATCCAACCTCCAAACACCTTTAGGGAAAACATATTTATTAAAATGTATCATTGTAAATAATAGTGTTGCCTTTTAAATGAAAGCATGTAACACCTTTGTAGAAATGAATAAACAAATCTACAACTAATCATCTTTTGTGTTGTGTGTGTGAATAAGACCTTCTGAATGAATTAATGAATGAATGAATACTTTATAGATCTCACAGTGGAGACATTTGGTGTTCAAGGTTTATGGAGAGTTTGGTTTTATTATAGACTTGTGTCATTTGAAATGATGGAGCTTTTCTATGCATCGGTTTTATCCAGAGATCAACCTTTAAACCTGGGATGGAATTAAAAAGTGAATTAGGGACATCAGGGAATGTCCCACTTATTGCACATTTAAAAAGCACCTTAAACAGTTTCTTAAAAGTTCCCAGACATGCTCTCACTAATTTTATTGGTGTAATGTCATTGTCTGAACGTGTGTCTTGATTGATATTGTATTATGTGATTTTGTGTTGTTTTGTCACATCATCAGTGATGTTACCTGGTCTCATAGAGCCCGAAACACTCTATGAGATCAGGTAACATCACTGAGGATGTGTCCAGGTTGCATCACTAGTTGATATATGCACAAAGTGTCTTCCTGCCTCAGGACGACAGATGTAAATTAGCAAATACGCTATAATTTGGATCATTTACAATCTCTACTGAAGTGTAAGATTGTTCATTAATGAGCACTGTCCTGATTAAATAAATAAATAAATTAGGATATTATTGTTTGGGTATTATAAGTCACTTTTAGCTATTGCTGAATCTTCCCCAGTTAGAGGACACATTTGGGCTTAACATGAGCTACTCCTGCTCCTTAAAGCTAACTTACAGAGCTTCACAGGCCAGATGTGGACCACAGGCCCGGAGCTAACCTGGGGTCATGGCATGTGTTTGACCCAAAGACTGTTCAAATCTGGACACATCTTGCTGGTCTTTAGGCGACTTTGGGAAGTAATACTCAGCATGAGTCATCAGTTATTGAAGGCCATAAATAGGCCATCTTTAACTGCCTTTATACTTTAGTGACATATTTACTCTGACTTTCTGTAGCATTGCGGGTTTATATTCCTAAAATATGGCATCTGTCCAGTGATTCCCGGAATCTGGGGGTGGGAGATGCTCGGAGCCCCATACGTAATCCACAGCGTCGTCTCCATGACAACAGGCGGAAGGACGGGTTTTCCTCCGCGGCGCCTTTAAGAATGGGGGCAGCCCCGCGTGCGTTGCCAGGACGACCAACAGCGACAAAACTCAACGGCCCTTCAGAGGCACCAGAGGACGCGGAGTGCGGAGAATGGAGAGTTGACTTTTTTAGTCATTTCCAGCCACCAACCAGACATGAATACTAAAGAGAAACGCTGACCCGGAAGCAGGTGGACCGGACTGACCACAGCTCACCTGAGGGGTCGCCAGGTAAACCCCCCTAGACAGCTGCTGAGTTAATAATACACACAATAGTTGTGTAATTGTTGTGTCGAAACTATTCGGATCTTGCAGCTTCACCGGACGTCTTTCAACGCCTCTTTTGGAGCAATTTGGGGATTTTTTTTTTGTTGGGGAAAAACCAGGAGTGTTGTGATGCTTCGTGCATGAGCAGAGGAGCAAAGTGAACTATAAAATGAGCAAAAAATATGAATCAGCAAACATCTCAGAGGTGGAGGACCACATTTCTCTCAAATATGAAATCAAGAAGAGACTTGGCAAAGGGGTGAGTACGAGTCTTAATGAAATGATGTGTATTTCATTTTTTCACTGGAAATTAAATATAACTTTCACCAATCAGAGAAGATACACTTCATTTCACTTTATGATCTTTTGTTCTAACAAAACAGTTTTTTTTGTGCCTTTAACCTATCTGTTCAGAGGTTTACCTTTATTCCTCTCACCAGTTAAGTTGCCTCTGCATTCAGAAAATTCCCCACATTCTTCGGCCTTAAGGTGCTCTGTGGAGGCCGGTGTTGTAAGCGAGAGCTTTGTTTATTTTGGCAGGACAAACTCTTTCCTTACAGATCAGCTGATGTGTCAGGGCCCTTTGCGGTCCAGACCCTTGTGTGTTTTTTTTATCCCTGCTGGTAACGGCTCGTTGCCACAGGCCTGCACCTGGGACCTTTCCACAGGCTGTCCACGGAGATTTAGCCCCGTTTGAGTCCACCAGCTGGAAACCGCCGCCTGCACGCGTCATCTGGCTCCGGCTGGACTTACCTCCATGTGCCTGTGACTCATGTTACACACATATTCAACCTATTCAACCTGTTCCACTGCGTTTTTTTTGCTTAAAGGGACCAAAAAGCATAGGGAAGTGTCATTTGAAAGGGACTAAATTCTTTTAGAGTTACAAAAAGTGGCAATACATCATTTTTTGTTTTCTCGAGCGAGGGTTTGTCTGACCCAAAGAGTCTCCAGCACATTGTGAACTTGATCCACTGGCCTCTCCACAATACGTGTCCTCTGACTCCTTGCCTTACTCTTGACTTTGTTACGCCTGATTTCCCAACTACGACAGCTCCCTGCCTGACGCAGGAGCTGAAGTCATCATCAGACACAACAACCAAACAAAAAAGAAACAGTAACCAGAAAGCAACCGAGTTGGAAAGCAACTGAAGTGTCTTTAAACACGTGACTCATCCAGAGTCCCTTTGTTTGTCTTTGGCTGTCATTGTTTGGCTTTCGTGTCAGGTTTATGGACCGCTAAACGTCCATAAAGTTAACTTATTCCTGCCAGAGGAAAGTATCAGGGCACAACACGTTAACCATCATGTTGGATTTTTAAAATTCTTTTTGGGTTCTATATTTAGCTAGTACTAATGTCAGTACTCCCGATTAATCTTTATGTTTAATTTAATTATTTTTTTCTTTACTCTTGTGCCTGTTCCACTTCCTTGCTGTCCTATTTGTCCATATAACTTCGTGATAAAATCCAATCCTGATGAAATGTTCCCTTCTATCTTCTTCAGGCTTACGGCATTGTGTGGAAAGCCACTGACCGGCAGACGGGGGAGACCGTGGCCGTGAAAAAGATCTTTGATGCTTTTCGAAACAGGACCGACGCTCAGGTGTGTATCCAGTGCCATAGTGCTGCCAGAGAAAGGAAAGTGATCTAGATGAGGAAAGAAAAATAAGCTTTTCATGTCAACAGACATTCATTCACAGTCATTTTTCTGGATTTCTTCCTTCACCTTCAACAGGAAGCTGGCTAATGATTAATTCGAATCTATGGCTTCAGGCTATTCTAGTTCATGGCTGCATGTTTCTTTTCAAACTCACATCTCGATTATAATGTTTACTTGTTTCTTTTTTTTTTTACAGAGAACATTCAGAGAGGTCATGTTCCTTCAGGTAAGATTCTTGAAAAGGCTTGAACTGATCAATACCTATTACTGATCAGCCTCCCCTGACAACACTGTCTCAGCCTAACCAACTGAACTATGTGTTCCTTTATTGGTAAATTACTGCCTTTGGGAGCCGTCTGCTGGGCCTCTGTATGTTCAAGTGCTTATGCCCCCTTCATTGAATCGCTGTTATTCCTTATCTGCTGACCTACATCGACACGTTACTCATTTGTTCCACCAACTGTTTTCATTTCCAAGTAAATACCCAGACCTCTGGTCAAACAGTTTAAGATTAAAAAACCTATGTATTTGCGCGTCCTTGTTATATTACCTGTCACACGGTAGCTGTGTGCGTTTTGTGTGGTTCCTGTGTTTGAAACTCTCACTTTTCGTGCAGGAGTTTGGAGATCACCCGAACATCGTCAAGCTCCTGGATGTTATCCGGGCACAGAACGATAAAGACATCTACCTGGTGTTTGAGTATATGGGTGAGTGTCGGCAGCCTATCTGCGGTGGGCCTGACCCCTTTGGCTCGGCCCTGAAAAGCTGCTTACGCAAGTGCTGTGTGAAAGAGCTTTTGCTCTCCTTGGCTGGATGGCTGCGTAATACTGCTGAGCACAGGGGCCACCGTGCCCCCCCCCCCCCACACACCCACACACCCACACCCACACACACACACACACACACACACTCACACACTCACACACACACACTCGGCACCTGAATGTCTCACTGAACTGCAGCATCAGAGCAGGACTCCATTTCTGTTCCAGTCAACTTCCTGTGTTAGATATTAGAAATGCATGTGTGAACCGTTCAGTTCCCCACCCGCCCCGACCATGGACTGTTTCCCCCCCCGGCGTCCGGCAGCATCTTCTGCAGAACGACCAGACTACTAAATAGTTTCTTCCCCCTGGGACTGCTTAACGCCACATAACACTCCTCCATCCCCACACACACACTAAAAACCGTCCGCCATTGACATGGACAATACACGCACCTTAGTTTAGTTTTGTCCTCAACATAATGTTTTCTTTTTGCAATAACTCAGTGCAATATTTATTGATGTTTCTTTTTGCAACTCAGTGCAATATATATGTATATACATACTTCTTTACCCTGTATATAGCTAACTCTTAGCTCTTAGTTATAGAAAACATATTTATTGTGTAGGAATAAGGTCTTAGCTCTGTTACACTGGTAGCCAAGTAATCGACATTTCGTTGTCAAGATTCACCTTGTGTTTTTTGTGCAATGACAATAAAGGAAGTCTAAGTCTAAGCCTAAGTCTAAGT
>CAJRST010005557.1:16154788-16167557 GCA_907169785.1 Menidia menidia | reverse complement strand
TAGCCCAAACTATAGGCCAGCTCTGGTGGGTCCCAGTCAAAACTATAGGCCAAATCTAGTGGGTAGGGGTCTAGACTGTAGGCCATCTCTGGTGGGTCCCAGTCCAGACTGTAGGCCAGGTCTAGGCGTTTTTCTGTCTGCATCCTTTTGTTGAAAGCCACTTTATGGTAGACTATTCTCTATATAGCCACTGAGTTGCAAATGGTTTAAGATAAGAGCATTTAATTTGTCCCGGGGCAGCACTACGTCTGAACGCACCATTATTCCATCTGTAACAGACACTTCTGTTTCTTTGGCTTTTCTAAAGAGCTACGGTCGTGTTGTGCCTGTGTTTTACATATTCATTTTCATGGAAAATGAATGGGCAGCGTTTTTAAAGCCGTTTTCCTGGTTGTGCAGTCCAGCACACGATTAGTGCTGATGGGACACCATAGAAATGTTCCGCTAAACTACTTGTCAATGCTGTTATTGTCTATGAAAGAAGAGCTGAAATACTCTTATTTATACTCTTTAAAACTAGTGAGAGCGGATACATGATTAATTTCTTGTGAAACCTACATATTCACTGCAAAAATACTTAAACATATTTCTTTATATGTAAATTTCACATTGATATAAATTAAAATGTAATATATGTTGGTGTTTAAAGTGAGTTATCACAACTGATATAGTGCAAGTTCAACAAAAATGATGAACAATGATTTTTTTAAGGAAATATATATACTTCTGTGCATAATCTCTTTACATAACAACTTTACATAAGAAATAATATTATCTGTAAAGTCTTCTGATATATTTTTACGTTTTGACTGACTCTTCTCCATCTGTCTCTTTCAACCATCCAACATCTAAGTTGTTGACTTCTGATATCGACTTAAGTTGTGTTTGTTAGGTCTGTCTGCCTGAAGTGAAACTAAAGGACAATGTTGATCCTGTTACGCGCGCCCTGTTGTCAGACCGCGTTCTGATGTCATGTGGAGCTAAGAAGTGCCCTCTCTTAAAGGCTGTAGTTGTTACTGGTTGTACCCATGTCTTATTTTTCTATCCTCCGGTTCTGTTTATTAATGCAAACACACTATATGTGCTCCTGCTGACCGCTTACATAAGATACGGATGGGATAGTTGGCTTTAACTATAACTAAATAATGAGCTCTTTTCCCAACAGTCAATCTTTTTTCATTTTGTAAGAAACTAAGTAGGTATTTAGTATAAACTGTAATGTTAATGTTTCTATGATCAAGCGAAACATATAATAAGTCAAGATAAGTCACCTGACTGCCTCGCTGGCTGCCCGGAAAAGTGAAAGCACAGCCATGGAGGAACCAGTCTGCCCTGTTATCGGATCAACTGTTTAAAGTTTTGACAGCAAATGTTAGAACTGTACACACAGTTTGTCTGTTTAATTTTTACTCCATGATCAGAAGAAAAGTTTACAACTTTTCTAAACTAAGCATCACCCCTTTTTCCGTCATGTGATCATAAACAGACTTTTTGTTTTGATTTTATAAGCCGGTGAAGTTGATTGAAGGTTTGAGAAAATACTGTTTTATACTTTCAAATAGTCAGATTATTAGTTTGGATTCTGGATAGATTTGAAATCAGTAAGTTTGTATTGGGACATTAAGAGGCTCTGACATTTTGGCTATAAAACTCGTGGCAAATATCCCCCAGTTTTTTTTACATTTTCTTTTAGACATTTTTTGTGGTCAGTCCTGTTTTGTCTGTGCATTTCCTGATCAGCCAGGCATGCAGTTAGCATGTTGTCCATTGGGCAGTTGAGGTATTGTGCCGTCCTGATTGTGTTAACTAGGCTTTCTGGCAGTATTGACTAGCTCACTGAATCTGTCCCTTTAACCTAATTCCCCCAGTGATAACCATCAGCAGAGGCCGGGGATAGTGGCTCCGCTTCTGTCCACAGCGTCTCCCCTAAGAGGATTTGAAGTCTCCCACGTAATACTCGCAAAGCTGTATGAACTGTGTGTTGATCTGAGTCCTAAAGAACAGAAACCCAAGAAAAATTAAGGGCGGGGGGTAATTTATACGTCTGTTCAGACATGGAAGTGAAGCTGATGTGGTTTTGCCAATTTCAGCTCAGAGAGGGCACATAATTTCACTACCTTTTAGTTAAATTCCTCTCATGTCACTTATCTATTTTTGATAAACCCTCTGCTTTCCTATTTAAGATGCTTCTGTTTTGATGAGTTCAGGTGCTTTTCTAATAACGCCGCCATTTATACGTCTGAACAAAGTGTCCAAAGGGCCGTGCCTTCTGCTCTGATGTAGCTCTTTAATGGTTTTAGTATCTTATTCTTTGTACTGTTCTGTGTTACTTTAGGTTGCATAAGGCCATCCATCACACAGATGGTAAATGATATGAAAAAGTAGATATGGATGCAGCATTTTAGAAAAAGCACGCTGTAAAGTTACTTCTGTTACGTCAATGCAAAAGTACACGTGGTTTGTGTGATATTTAATTAATTCATAGTACGTAATTAAAGATTAGTCCCAGATTAGTCAGAGGTTCTGCATGTGAAACCTCCTAGACATGATTTCACTTATAAGATTAATTCATTTTATGTGACGAAACAAGAAATCCAACAACTACTAAATCAATTTTGTTTGACAAGCTTGATCATACTTAAAATTTTTTTTTTTTTTTCTAATATCATGTCTAAGAAAACATCCAGCAACACCAACAAAGGTTTATTTTTTCTCGATGCGTGCTGAGATGTGTGGCATTATTTATTCTTCCCCAACATTACTGTGACATTTATGATTTATAAACCAGTCAAAATGACTCGTGAAAACTCGTGACAACTGAATTGCCGACCGTGGACGTTGGACTGGGAGGAGGTCACATGGCTGGACTGCATGTCGTATTATCACTGTGTGACTCTTGAGTTGTATGTTTTTTATTTTATTTTTTTAAAGTCTTTTTTTAAACACTGGAAAAGTGTTTTATCTTTTCATTACACAGGGTCACTTACAATTAGAAAGAAATGATGGAGACATGGCGGATTTTAACATTAAAATGTGAAATCAATGATATAATAAGATACACTGGATTTTTACATATAGACCTAATAGATAGGAGCAATGACTCAGTCAATTTGAGTTGGTCTTTACAGAAATTAATCTGTTTTATGTAAACCAACATTGATGCTTCAAGACATTGAGCTGCAAAGGGACACTTTGCATGGAGATCTTTCCCCTCTAACAGGGCCATCTTTGCCCACATAAGTCTTTGCCTCCTTTAGACACTGATCGGGATATTTCAGGATCTCAGCAGCCAGCTGCAGTGCCTCACTGCGCCGTCCAGCTGCTGCCCAGACGGGATTCTCCGGGGTCCAAACGCTTTGGCGAGAGCAGAAAGGAGCACAGTTGCATAACGCTCGCTGGTAATTCAGTCTGGCCTGGAAAGAAGGAGGGGAAGGAGATTAGGACGTAAACGAGACTGTCAGTGCCCCTTTTTCCTCCTGAATGAATGTTCCTGCTCATTGGGACGCTTTTGTAAAGGATGTGAAAGCGTAACTGTGTGTGTAGAAGGTGTGTTTGCATCCACTCCTGTAGCAGGATGAGCCTTTGTGGGACGTTCAGGGCCCCTCTTTAATGTGGACTCTCCCTCTGTTTGCTCTTGTTTTGAAAATAAAAAGTCTCAAACGACTAGAAGTGCTTCCTGGAAAATAAAACGAATGGATTTTCCCTTTCAATCCCAGCTACTGTTGACTCTACAAATAAGTAGTATTTGTAGTATAACTAATATAATATATAATATAGAAATAAAAGGTATTTGAATTTGAACTTTTTTTTCTGTCTTTAAGAATATTTTCTGTCATGTTCATTCATACTTCTGTCAGATATATGATGTGATCCTCTCTTCAAAGGTTAAAAAGTGAAAAGCATCTAAAAGTAAATGCTGTTTGTTTCCATCCCTTCTGAAGCAGATTGTTGTACATCTGCATATGTTTTTACTATAAAAGTGTCTTATCTCTCTCTCACCTTTGAGAGCTGCCAGGCTGCCAACAGCCAATGAGTGACAGATTATTGACCGTGTAGCATCGACTGCCTGCAGTGGAGCTGTCCTCTGAGATCTCAATCATTCACAAAAATCAGATATCCTGCTTGCTTTTTTCTAAAGAATCGAAATTTGAAAAGACATTTCATAGACTGTGTGTTTGTGAACAAACAACCTTATCCTGTTGACTCCTTGTCATCTATTAATGCAGCATTTAAAAAAAAACAACTATCACCCTTTTAATCAGGCAGATTCTTTGCCAGTTTACGCTAAATGTTTTCTTATTCTTATTTCTTTTCTGCTTTCTTCATGGAAGTTTGGGATGCCTCCAATGCAAAAGCTGAAATTCACACACGTTTAGTGTTATTACAGATAGACTGAAGCAATAAATATTGTATAATTCTGCTTTTTTTTTCATAGGTTTTTGAAGCAGTCCGCCGTCTTCCACAACATGTCCCACGACAAAAGTGGATACCCCGTAATGGGGGAGAACAACCCGCTCCACAACAGTGTCTACGGGCCCCCTCAGCCAGGCTTCGGCATGCCCCCCCCCCAACTACAGCCAGGCCCCCGGAGGCCCGTATCCCCCGGCAACCGGCTACGGACAGCCCGGCTTCCCCCAGGCCGGTCCGGGTTTTGCTCCCGGCCCCTACCCCCAGATGCCGTACCCCCAGATGCCCTACCCCCAGCAGCCCTACCCTCAGGGGCCCTACCAGCAGGGACAGCCGGGGTTCCCCGGTGACCCCATAGGTGAGATGCTCCACACATCAGAATTACACCACAACTCTCCACTGGCTGAATTAATAAATGGGCTCGAGGAACAACAACAGAACGAGGCGTCTCATTACAAATGAGACCCACATTTTAGCTACTAAATTTTATTAAACAAATTATTAAACAATGAAATGCTCCATAATACATTTAAACCAAAGAACAAAACCTTGTTACAGGCCCAAACATTTGTTTAACAATTAAAAGTACAGTATAAACGTTTTATATTTTATAAATAACTACTGTACTGTAAAATAATAATTTTAATCATCAATGCAAACTGAAGGCTTCAAATTGCGGAG
This sequence comes from Menidia menidia, assembly GCA_907169785.1. Taxonomy (NCBI): domain Eukaryota; kingdom Metazoa; phylum Chordata; class Actinopteri; order Atheriniformes; family Atherinopsidae; genus Menidia; species Menidia menidia. The sequence goes on along the minus strand of CAJRST010005557.1, from coordinate 16,162,469 downwards.
ATCAGCGCCGGCCAATCCTTATTAAAACTAATTGCTGCTGTCGTCCTGTTATTTTCCTCCTTCTTTATGGGCCGAACGGAAGATTCATTAATTCCGTAATGGTGACCTAAAGCCGCATAGCTTCTACCTTCCTTTAGCATGTCCAGAGGTTTGACTTTTCCTGCCATAGTTAGCTTCTTCATCTGCCTTTCGGGCCCGACCGCAAGGGCCTTTGTCCGTGCAGAACGTTTTGTTGACATTACAGGTTTTAGAGAAACTTGAAATTACAAGAGAATTGGCAAACTTAAATTTAGCAAGCAGGTAGAGAAGAAGCTGTTTAGCCAATCAGAATGCAGAACACAATGCATGATGCAAATCCGTGAAGCACCGAGACCGTGAAAGGTGAACCGCGATATAGCGAGCGTTCACTGTATTTATCTTTTTCTTTATTTTTCTTACTGCCATTATGTTTCTAATCGGTTAAAACCCCTTTGGGTTTGAGCAGTGGAGCATTTCAGGTGAACAGGCAGTCGGCGAGGCTCCACTCTGTCCACTGAAAACCACAAAAACTCACAAAATCGCTCGATTTTCCTGCTGCTTCGTTTATCGTTTAACACCGTCGCCCTGTGATTGTCATCAGGAGCCCCTGCAAGCAGCCCTGGTTACCACGGTGACGGGCCCCCATCCTACTACGACAACGAGGAATTTGGGACCTCTGGCTTTGAGGACAAGAGCATCCGACAAGCTTTCATCAGAAAAGTAGGTCGATCTGTGTTCAGGAGGGGAAAAAGTTAAGACGGCTAAAATCCCCGATGCCACCAGGACTCAAAATGGCTCCTTTTCTTCCCTCCCAAAGGTCTTCATGGTTCTCACGGTGCAGCTCGTCGTCACTTTCTCCTTCGTTGCCGTCTTCACCTTCGTGGACGATGCCAAGTACTTTGTGCGGCGTAACCCCTGGACGTACTACGTGTCGTACGCCGTGTTCTTCGTGTCTCTGATCGTCCTGAGCTGCTGCGGAGACTTCCGACGCAAGCACCCCTGGAATCTGGTCGCCCTGGTAGGAACATTTACAGATATTTCCAGATATATTATTCATATTTTCTATTAGATTTTCAGTGACAACATTCTCTGTTCAGGTGTACATATTATGTCCATCTCAGGATTACAAGCAAATATAGACTAAATCAGAACGAGAACCAATATCCACTCCAGATTATGGGCATTAAACAGATCAAATATACACATTGAAAAGTTCATATATAGTAGAATCTCTACATAAGGATTTAATTTGTTCCGGGACCTACTTCATGTGTTAAAATATTGGTATGTTGTTTCAAATTTTCCAATCAGAATACATTGTAATTCCGATAATTCGTTCCAAAAACCTACGATAACTCCTTGATAAATACTGCAGATAATTACACATCGCAATAAAACAAATCCATGATATAAGAGGGATGTCAAAAGAAATGAATTATAAAGAAATAATCAATAAAAAGGGGATTTTATTGGCACAAACGGAGGTAGAGGTGGAGACTGAGATACAGGACGTACCATAACTTACTCTGACATTCACTACATCAGTGTTTTTCAACCACTGTGCCTCGGTACACTAGTGTGCCGCGAGTGATGGTCAGGTGTGCCGTAGAAAATCATCTCATTTCACCTCATTGGTCTAAAAAAAATTTTGATAAGGAATTAATTTTCTGCAAATAATATGCAATTTTTGAGTGTCTGTGCTGTTTTAGTAACTGGTGGCGTGATCATGTAATAATTCCTTATGACTAGATTTTGTATATAATTTTGTATATTGAAGTGGACATGTTAAGAGCAATTTGAAAGAAGAAATATGAAATATGATAAAAATACATTTTTGTGTTTATTTGATTCCTATTCGAGACACTTAAGATAAGATCAGAATAAAATAAGAATAACTATAGTGTTACGCAACTACAGATTTGTTTGAAATTTTGGTTGGTGGTGTGCCTCGAGATTTTTTCAATGAAAAAATGTACCTTGGCTCAAAAAAGGTTGAAAAACACTGCACTACATGAACTTTAAACCAACTTGGCTTATTTATTTTACTTAATCTTTATATATATATATTTTTTTTTCTATGACTTCGTCATAATTTACTTTGGGTGTTGAGTTGAATATTTCATCGAATTCCACTTTGTATGTTGAAAAATTTGTATGTTTAGGCATCGTAAGTAGAGGTTCTACTGTACACACATATAGAAATGGGGATTCAGGGGCCCCCCAAATTTTGATTTAAAATTTAAAAGCATAAAACAGTTTTGCCCTGCTAACAGATTGGAGGCGTCCAGATGTAAATCAGCTGTCAGTTCACAGCTCACAATGTGTAACATTCAGAGATTGGGTTTAGAGGTATGAGCTCACATTAGTTTTGTTTTTTGTCTTTCAGTCCATCCTGACCCTGAGCCTCTCCTACATGGTGGGAATGATCGCCAGCTTTTATGACACAGAGACGGTCATCATGGCCGTGGGCATCACGGCCGTCGTCTGCTTCACTGTGGTCCTCTTCTCCCTGCAGGTCAGCACCATCCCAGACCTGCTGTTTCACTGTTTATACACACACACACACACACACACACACACACACACACACACACACAGACAGACACACACACACACAGATGTCCCCCTTAAGGGTCTTTAACCCTTTAAAGCCTGATCCAAGAATAAAACAAAACAGAAAATTACTTTTTTTTGGTTTGAAGTCTTTATTTGGCCTTTTAACAAAATATGTAAAAAGAAAAAACAGACATACATTTTTGATATTAATGATTTATTACTATGCGATAAGTCAAGATTATTTTTTGTGTAGCCTTTATGCCCCCTGTTATCAGGTGTATCTGATTGTGTATAATAGGATTTTGAGCAAAGTTTTTACCATTAAATCATGCAAAAGGTGTCAGATGCAAAACATTTCAGAAACCGTATGAATCAAATATGATACATTTGGCATTACAGGGTTAATCTTAGACTGTGGGTTTTTAACCTTTCTGATGACGCTGTGCTCCCACGCAGAGCAAGTATGACTTCACTTCCTGTCGGGGCGTGCTCTTCGTGTGCCTGATCGTGCTGGTGCTCTTCTCCATTCTCTGCATCTTCATACGCCACAAGATCCTGCACATCGTCTACGCCTCGCTGGGAGCTCTGCTCTTCACCTGCGTAAGTGCACAGCTCCCGTTTAAACCGGACAGAGCTTCACTTCCTCATGACGTTAGCATCTCCGGCTCTATGCCTGTTCTCTGGCAATATCGTGATGCATGGTTTGCTCACAAGTAATCTCTAGTTTTAGGTTAATTCATCTTTGATTTTCCCATGAACATCGTCCACAGACGAAGGTTTTAACCCCGTCCAGAGAACTTTAGTAAAGGAGCTAAATGTCAGTGTAAACAAAACTGAAGTGAGGAAGAAAATACACTTTTTTTTAACGATAAAAAGGCTAAATAGGTATTAAAGCATTTCTCTTTTAATCTCCTTGGATGCCAAATATTAAGGTGATGAAATGACTAATGTTTATCTTTCTGCATTTAAACGTTTTTATCCAAAGCGACTTACAAAGTAGACACTATTTTACAGTTATAATCAATATGACAGTAAGTTCTCTAGAGGAAAATCCCCAGTCAGAGTCAGTGGAGAAAGTAAAGAGAAAAAGGGAAGAACAGAAAGAGGAGTAGAGGGAAGAACAGAAAGAGGAGTAAAGGGAAGAACAGAAAGAGGAGTAAAGGGTCCAGAGGTCTGGGGAGGAGTTAGGATAGGAGATCTGTGGAGAGGCGGGTCCTTATCCACTTATTTCACCTTTTCCTCTGCAGTTTTTGGCTGTTGACACCCAGCTTCTCCTGGGCAACAAGAAGCTGGCCCTCAGTCCGGAGGAGTACATCTTTGCTGCCCTGAACCTCTACACCGACATCATCAACATCTTCCTCTACATCCTGGCTATCGTGGGGCGCTCCCGCGACTGAGGGGAGACGGAGGACGTCTCCACCCATCGTGAAGTGTTGCTAACATGCCCCTTTTCTCTCTCTGCCTTGTTTAACTTTCCCCCTATTTGGTCCCTCTGCCATCCCTCACACACACAAACACACACAGAGCTCGGCTTTCTCAGCTGGTTGGTTTTGCTGCGGAGAACACGCAGCGTCCCATTAAATGCAACTGAGAAGGGGCACTATTTATCCACTCCATGTCAAACTCTGCCACAGATTATCGAGGCATGATCGACTGTCCTATGTTCCGACCACTCTGCTTGCTCTTACTGTCGCCTGCTTCCTACTAACACAGATGGCTGTGTCCATCATCCACCCCACAGCCAGCAGCTGGCCAAAAGAAACCCGCTTTCACCACGCTGCTGAGAAGAAACCGAACAGAACACAGCTTTTGGGTGAGGGGTGGTAATGATGCAGAAACCAGCTTTGCCTGAAGTTAGTGTTAGATAGAGATAGCCTCCTCTTTCATATCCCCCCCCCCTCCCCCCCCCCCCCCCCACTCTGCTGGTGTGAACTAACTCTGCATGGCAAAATCAGAAACGGCTGAAATGATTACCTAGATCTACCAGAGGAAAAGCTCTAGCTCCCCATTCACAGCTGTCCATAGTCGAGTGTAATATTGTATATGATGCCAGTAATTCCCTCCTCCTACCTCTGATGGCATGCTGGAGAGTTTTGGACAGATCTGTCGCTTTTTTGGGGAAATGTGCTCTGATGTACAGAAGTGTTTTGATGGCATACGAATGAGCATCTGCATTGGATGTTTATGGTACACATCAACATAAACAAATCTATTATTAACACGTATCCTGATGGAGTTTATTTCCAAAAAGAAGATTTATTTCTTAATTTATTGGTGTATTTTTTTCTGCTAAGATCCTCTTTTAATATTTCTTTATTTTTCCTTTTCGTCTTCATTTCTGTTTGGTCATTAATGTAAAATGAAAACTGTTATTTATTTTGTCTCATTACTAATGCTGTTATTTGCTTTTATAAAACATAAGAAGGTGATCTTTTTTTCAAACTATGAGCTAAATGGACACTGGACTTGGAGAAAGTTAGAAGTGATTTGTTCAAACTTGAAAACAGGGTTCCTTTGATAATAGTGGAAAAGAGATGAAGAAAGCCAGAGCCTGCTGTTATATAAAAAACAACATTTAAAAAATAGTGTTCATTTTCCATTCATGAAGGTTTTTACTAATCGGAGACTAAATAAATCTATCAAACATGCACTAAGATCAAAAAATCATTGTAAATTCAAGAAGGAAAATTGAAGGATTTATTTAACAATGATATTTTAGTTCTATATTTCTTTTCTATTGACACATCTTGCATGATCGTCTCCATGCATGTGCTGATAATGCACATATTGTTGTTTGGCAGCCCTGATAGGACTTTTTTAAAATGTGTTTGTATTCCACTAACATGTAAGTGTATATAGAGCACTGTTGTGGTTTGATGTGTATAGATGAAGTTTGGGCTTTGTTGGTCTGTTCGCATTGTATATTTGCACCAACTTGAATTGAATTCCTCACAGCTGTTCGCTTTTCATTAAAACCTCTACATTGTAAAGGTATGAAAACCAGTGTGTTTCATTATGTTTCAGCTGGTTGACTTTACAGGAAGTATGCATTTGTTTCCATGAGGAATTTGTTTTGATATAACAAAAAATTGGTTTCTGTATTAATGTCTGGATGTATAGATATTTCTTTTTTATGCTGGACATTATTCTTACCAATCATGAACAGGGAACTGGACAAGTTTGGGCGTAAAAAAATAAAAAAGACCAATGAGGTTAAACGGTTAACATATATAAAAAACATGGAAGGCAATTCTGAATGCATTATGTCAACAAAGGAGTTTTATAAATGGTATAGAAAACGTCTCCACTTATTCAAGAAGCAAAGCAATCAGCCACAAAATGGACCAAAATAAGATGAAACATAAAATTGCATTAGAGTTATTCAACGGCTAATGAAACGGACAGTTGACATTTGAGCTCGTGCTTCCTGATCAATAATCTGTGGCCCTCAGCATCCGGTCTGAAGGCAAAGTGGGCAAATGAGCAAAATGGAAGGTAAACGAGGCTTAATCTGATGATTAATATGCAGCATATTTCTAGTTTAACGTCGAATCCTTAAATAAACTGACTTTTATGTCTTACGCTGTCTAGTCGAACGTCCAACGGTCAAACTAAGCTAACACTGTCAGTTAGCTAATTTATTAACGGCTGTAACGGTGCAGGAGTCATTTATAGCTGGTTCCTGCTCCATTTATAAAGCAGGACGAAACCTGAACTGCAGCTAAAATTATTGGACTAATTTAACCCACTCTGAGGTTTTAATACTATGACTTTTACAGACAGCTCAGTTATAGCAGAAAACATATTAACTTGGTTAGAACCTGCTATTGAAAGTCAATTGAACTCAACAGAAATGAGGCACGTCGTTTCTTACTTAATTTAAACTTCCCTGTTCCTCTATCTGTTTAAAAAACAGATTTCAACATTGAGGAAATGATTAATTCTACACCTGTGAGAGAAGGTAATCCAGTCCATCCATTAGATAAATCACTTCTTCAAATATTTAATGTATCTGTGCTGTTTTGCGTGTCAGATGGAGAATTACGGGAGCCTACAGTAGAACAACTAATGGGAAAAGTTAGAAGACTGCAACAAGGTAATTCTACCCCGTTTTTCTATTAAATTTTTTCAATTGTCATTAGTTTTTTGTTCGTAAAATATAGAGTTTCTTTATCTGGAATCGAAGCGCGGCCCTGCCAATGAGGCTCATTAGCACCACCTACCGGACAAACCGGGAACGTGTTCAAAGTTTGCAGCATGGTGACATTTACTAAGCTTATAAGGAAACCGAGCAGTGGCTTTATATTTACCATGAATGCATGTTTAAATTTGTGCTTTAATTCAATCAGTCTGCGTTCTACATTGACTTCACCTGGGTTTTTGCAGTGTATAAAGTAGATGAATTTGGCAAAATGGGGTTTCGAATGACGCTTTGCTCCCGCTACATGTTGCTATGTGGCTACAAGAACTGCGCATGCGTGTTATGATGATGACGCAAAACAAGTCAAAAGTCATCATAGTATTTTATTATTGTGATAAACAGCGACTAATAAATTGTTATAATGCAACGTGACCCTGTCTTAACGTTTGAACTGGTGTTAAAAAAGTGAATCTGGAGGCTGCCGGAGGCCATTTGATTTCGTCTCTTCTTTATGACGCGACACTTTCCGGTTCCGCGTTGTTGTTTTCTATAGTTATTTCAATCCCAAAACGCTCCACAGCTGCAACGTTAACTTCTGTACAAGTATTTCCCGTAGTAAACCGCACATGTAGAGAATAACATGAATCGGAGGGCCCTATTTGGGCTAAAATCGTGATTGATGTGTGCACCAATGAGAGACGCGTGTTTTGGTGACGATATGCTAATAGCGTGCATTTCCACTAGTTTGGAAGAGAAAACGGGCTTTAAGCAACAATTTAAAGGTTTTAAACGATTAGTTGTAGCAATAGCATATGGTACGTAAATGCCTGTTAAACGTAATCTTTAGATATGTAAACTTATGTAAAACCATGAGTCAGATGTCTGTTGGTGTTGTTTATAAACTACCCGGCGACGTTACAGCAGCATTGTCAGTGAGGTACATCCTTACCTGTTACTCCACACGTG
>CAJRST010005557.1:16142251-16154778 GCA_907169785.1 Menidia menidia | reverse complement strand
GTCATGTTGGGAACTGCAACACCCTTCATGGCCCATTCTGATTTCACATGTGATAAAAATAAACTACAATTAAAGGGTATTTGAAAAGAGATAATAGATTTAACACAGGTAAATAATGTATTCATCTTTTTGTTGTTTCTTTAGTTATTTCAATCCCAAAATGTAAAACCATGAGTCAGATGCCTGTACGTGTTGTTGATAAACTACCCGGCGACGGGAACACAGCATTGTTAGTGAGGTACATCCTTACCTGTTACTCCATACGTGGAGTTTCAGAACATGATGAATGGAGAGCAATGAGAGATGATTAAACTCTCTGCCATGTTGGGAACTGCAACACCCTTCATGGCCCATTCTGATTTCACTTGTGAAAAAAATAAACTACAATTAAAAGGGAATTTTGATATGAGATGTTATATTCAACACAAGTGAACAATTTATTGCTCTGTTTGGTTATCATTAGGCAAACGAGAGTTGGAAGATGACATCAGAGAGCTCAAATCTGTCAGAGACACACTGGAGAAAGAACTGGAAACTTGTGAGACACGATTATTAATCATTTAAATTTATCCTCATTGTAACTAAGCCTCAGGAAGGACTCCAATTCTCTTATTAAATGGCATCATGTTAGGCATTGAATTTGTAATTCATCTAAAATGTTTGCTTCATAAACTCGTCTACTCTGTGTTTTCTTGTTTTTCTTTCAGTGCAAACTGAAACTTATCAGCTGGAGGGAATCCATAAAGGAAAAGAAGGTACATGCAGCAGCTGTCAGACAGAATGAGTCACGCAGCATTTCACTTTCCTTTTACTCCCCGAGCTGACGTCAGGGCCTTATCTGACCTGAGCACAAATGTGCTGATGGTGTTTTTTTGTCAGATGTGTACAGGAAGCTGCAGGTCCAGTGTGAGGAGTCTGAGCAGGACTCTGACAGGTAGCTTTCACACATGAGAGGAGTTTCCCACTCAGACACGTGCCCATGTGATTCAGTATGTGAACACTAGATGGCAGCATCACAACCTGTAGTTTAACTTCTGTCCAGACCTGTTGGACTCCTCTTATTAGTCTGTACAGCAGGTGTCTGCTGTCACTGGAGAGTTTGCAGTATCTGTTTATTCAGAAACAAAATTATTTATTTTTAATATTCTATATTTAATTAAAAAAAAACACATTAAGCAGCAAAAGGGACAGATCAAGTCCATTTGTGGGTTGTATTGCCTCCGTACTTGTGGTGTATACATACATACATACATACATACATACATACATACATACATACATACATACATACATACATGTATATATATATATATATATATATATACACACACATCAAAAGCAACCTCTTGTCGGCGCTGAATTGAAGTTAGCAAGTTAATTAATTAAACCAATTGTACTACATTTTTTAATCCATATGGACACATTCACAGGATGGAATACGTATTTGTCTTTAGAACATTTTTCATCTGGGCGTTTATCTGATAAAGTTGTCATTATTTAACCAATGTGAATAATGTGGTATGGCTGGTAGCTGCAGCCACACCTTCCTGTGTCTACTTTATCTCTTTATCTTCAGCTGAGATGTGCTGTATGGTTTCAAAGCGGAGGTTTTAAAGCTCGTGCCTTGTCTGTACTAACTGGAAGTCTCCGGTATGAAGTGGTGTTTTCTAACCGGTTTGTGTGGGCTGTGCTCTGCAGACAGCTGAAGAACAACAAGGCGAGCGAGGAACTGCTGGAGCGCTACAGATGTGAAATCCAGGAGCTCAGGCTGAAACACCGGAAGCAGCGGTACCTCCGTGCAGCCCGATGATCGACGCCACGATTAATGTCATTCTGCTTTACCAAAGTCACCTGTCAATTCAACAGGATGAGGTTTGAAAACCAACTTCAGCTTCTGATAGAGCAGCACAAAAAACTGCACGCTGTCTTTGTAAGTTCCTTTACAGTAAGAATCCAATCAGAACACGATAAGGCTTCATTTCCCACAACCATCCTGACTAAAAGGTTACATTTTGTCTTGTTTTTTTTTGTTTTTGTCCATTAAATGAGTGCTCAGGCTCCAGAGAGACTCCCAGACGAGTTAAAGAACGCTGAAAACACAAAGGCTCAGCTGCTCTCTGCTGGTTAGTAGCTTCTGTTTCCCTGTAAGATGTGGTAGAAAAATAATGTGTCCATACATATGTGCACTTTCCCTCCGGTCTGATTTTGTTTGGTGGTTCTCAAAGAACAACAGAAGTCGGCTCAGCTACAAACACTCGACGAGGAGCTTGAAAAAGTGAAGAATAAGCAGGTGGAGGAGGAGGAATAATCCTGCATCCCCAATCCATCCGGTCAGTTTGACAAATCTGCTGTTAAAGACACACCTGGACCGTTTGCAGCAGCTTTCTCAGCTCGTTCCCCCAATTTCCGTTTTATTCCAGAGCTATTGAAGTCGTTATATTTCCTGTTGGATTTATTTTTGCTAACTAAAAATCCGTTACATGCAGTAAATGGTGATTTTCAGAGGGAGGAATGTCAGCAGTGTGTTATTTGATGTTAATATATTACAAAGTCATAAAGTTTTGAGATTGTTTGTTGTTTTTTTTCCCCAGAAAGTTTACAAATCCTTTAATTTAAAACAGAATGACATTTCAGAATGACACACCTGCTCATATTTGAGCCACAATCTACTCAATTAAAAAGGCATTTCATACAATACTTTTTGTTGTATTTCAAAGACAATGTAATACTATTTGAAGTTCCATACAACAAAACAACCCCAGGCAACTCATTTACCCTGATTAATGCCAATTAGTTTTTACAAGGTAGACTCACAAAGTAGTCAAAAAAGGCACAACCCCATTTCTATATAAATATGTACAGTAAAATGTGTGTAGAAAACAGTGAGAGGTTCAAAGTTTTCTTTAGGAGGACTTCAGACTTCATCCAGTCTGGAACGATAAACGACTCGATGTCTGGCTGTCCAGCAAGCAGCTTTTGGTTTTAAATTTGTTTAAGAGCAAACAAAAGAGCCAGGATTTCTCCTGAGGAAGCCAGCGAGTTATGTAAGCCCTGCCCAGCCTCTTTCCTTTTTGAGAGCTAATACCTCCAAGAATAAGAAGAGAATCGGACTTCAAACCGTTTTCACGGTGACTCGGCTACTTTAGTTGCTTTCCTTTTTTATTTACATTTCAGAAAACAAAGACGGGAACACAGAGTTTTCCCAGACCTCCAACTTGATGGGAGGATTTGACATCTTCAGCCCTGAGAAGTGGTCCACACCTTGATGGAAAAGTACTCTACACCCTCTTAAAGGTCAAGGTTCACTACAACCTCAGCTTTTTTTTTGTTATTATTGTCAAAAATCGTCTTCTTCTGCAGCAACATTGGCAGTTCTAACATATTTACACATACTTTTTATAGATTCCCATCCTCCCCTTTTACCCTCCAGCTTTGGTAATACTCTCAATGGGCCATTGGCAAATAGTAAAACCACAACAACACTTTCTCCCACTCAGTTTTAAAACAGTCCCAGACACACACACACACACACACACGTTCAGAGAAACACAACACTGGTTGCAAACACCTGTAGCAAACACTGCCACGATTTCTGACTGGCAAGTAGTATTTCCTCTCCCTCAGGTACAGCATGTGCTTTCTTTATTTCCCCCTCCCTACGTCCCCTCATTCAGGTTTATACAAGCTGGGTTTTGTTGAATCATCCTACCTTTTCTGTGAGGTGAAGCACTAGCACTGGCAGACTGTGTGTGCTGTGGCAGTCACCATATAAGGGAAAAAAGTAGTACCAGGGTTTGGCAAAGAGGCACATTTCCAGCTCACTGGATTTCAGCATTTATAGTCTTTTTCAAGTCTCTGTTACTTCTTGGGAATGGCCACAGTGTCGGGCTCCAGAGGGACTGACTGTTGATGGCACATTGGTTGTTTTTGATCATCTTGCATAAATAGTTTCCGCACAAAAGGTCCTCGTTCCTCCATCTGTCCTCATGCCAGGCTATTCCCCATCTGTTAACAAAGCAACAGGAATTACAGTCAAACCGAGAAGCTTTTTCTCCTCCCTGTGATACCTCAGCAGAGGTCTGCTCAGCTTAGCCAAACTCTCCTTTATTCGGTTTACTCACAACAAGAGGAGTGTGTAACTATGTGTAAAGCAGTAAACGTTAGCTTTTTCCTCACAATGCATTTTGTTTTCCTCATACAAACCTAAACTATTCGGCCTATATACTAAGAATCTGTTTCTCCTTTCAGAGCAAATGAATGACCGTTAAAAACAGGCAGAAATTCTCAGTTTGTTAACATGAACGACGAAAATCTTTAATGATTTTGATCTTAAAGAAAGAAGCAGGCAGAAATTCTCAGTTTGTAAACATGGACGACGAAAATATTTGATGACTTTGATCTTAAAGAAAGAAGCAGGTAACATTAAACGCGTCCTATTAACTGAGGAGCAGTTTCCAGCCTGTGATGATGTAGGATGTAACTTTTAGAGTCACACCCAACTGGTTTATACTCAAAATGAGCTTCAATTTTACTCAGATCTTTTTTCCATCTAAATCGCTGACGTCAACTACCTCAAAGCGGCTGTAGACCTTCTTCTCTTTCCTCAGACTCTCTATCCTCTTCAGCAGGCCCTCCCTCTCCTGGGTGATGCCCTGAGGTCGTAGGAAGCGGTTTTTCTTCAGGGCGCTCTGCGTCTCCTGTCCTTTCTCCGCAGAGGCGCCGTCTTTGCCCCCGGACGTTTCCTCTCGCTCCTGCCGGTTCTTCTGGCTGTTGGCGGAAATTTGTTCCAGAATGACTTTCGTGTCGTCTCGCAGGTTGCTGCTAAACAAAACGGAGCCTCCAGGAGACTGGTACCTGGACGAGCCCGAGGTGGCCGTGGAGGGTTTGTGATTGGCCGAGCTTTGGTCTCCCGCTGAGGAGCTCTGGTTTCTGCTGGGATCGTCAGCCACTTCTCTGACCGTGCTCATTCCCCTGTCGTCCCCTGAGCTCTTCTTGTCTTTGTCTTTGGGCCCCAGGAGTCCCTTCAGCCTCTGGGTCTGCTTCTTGAGGAAGTCGAGCTTCTTGCCGTCGCCCTTGCTCTCGCCGATGGTGTTGATGGACGTGTTGGACCCCATGAACTTCGACCCTTCCTTGGCATCCTCGTGGGACAGAGTGGAGGAGCTCATAGAGCGGCTCTTCTTCAGTTCGCTCTTCTCCGCGTCGGTGGCATCCGTGACCAGGACCTCTTCCCCACAGGAGATGCGACGGGGATTCAGCCCTTTGAGCTTCAGCGGATCCTTCTTGAACAATTTCGGTGAGGGCAGAGGCTTGAAAGATTTCAAAATGTCCTTCTTCTGGCTCTCGGACACGGCCTCCTCCTTGCGAGGTTGCGAGGCCTCGGACGTCTTCAGGGAGCTCACGAAGGGTTTGGCCGTGATGATCGGCGGTTTGGAGGAGCTCAGCGAGTATCTGCGAGTGAGGTCGGCCAGTTTGGACGAGATGTCCGGCTTCTTCTGCTCGGGCTCCGCCGCGGTCTTCCCCGGGTTCGGAGGAGGCTTGTCAGAGAGGTCCGGCTTTTTCCCGGCCGGCTCCAGGTCTCTGAGAGACGGCGCCGTTTCCATTTGGAGCGATTTCCTTTTGGCCGCCTGCTCGTTGAAGTGCTGCAGCCGGCTGGCCGCGTCCATCTTGTACGTGTCGGCCTCAGATTTGTCTGATTTGTCTCCGCCCTGCGTTGGTTTTACCTCTGCGTCTGCCTTTTTGAGCTCCTCCTTTGCTTTGCTCTCCTCTTTAAGCCGTGCTTCTCTTTCCCTTTCCCTTTCCCTTTCCCTTTCCCTTTCTCTTTCTCTTTCCCTTTCCCTTTCTCTTTCCCTTTCCCTTTCCCTTTCCCTTTGCTGTTGCTCTTTCTCCTTTTCCTCCTTCTCGTTCTGCTTGTCTCTCTCCTCCGTTTTCTTTCTCCACTCGAACGGTTCCCGGGACAGGGACCTCCTCTTCTCCAGGATCTTGGCCACGATGGAGGTGGTGCGTCCCGAGTCCAGCTCCTCGTCCTCCTCGGTGGCCGCCTTCAGGCCCAGGCTGCCGCTGTGGACCTCGGCCTTGGAGGAGGAGAAGATGAGGGAGGATCGCAGCCGCGAGCTCCGCTGCAGCAGGGGGTTGATCCGCGAGCGGAAGGACTCGTGCCGGGTCAGAAACAGGTCTGCGGACTCCTTCACCTCCATTTCCTCCTCTGGTTCCTTTGCCGCGCTTCTCCCAGGGTTCCTCTCTCTGTCCTCCTCGCGGTCTTTCTTCTCCAGAGCAGAGGACTTGAAGTCGCTGTAAGAGTCCTTGTTGATCTTATCGGGCATGTTGGGCTTCCCAAAGCGCCGGGACAGGATGTCTGGCCTGGGTTTGGGGGGAGCCGCCGGGGGCTCCTTTATGCCAAAGTATGGAGCCGAACCTTCAGCCCGGGTCGGTTGCTGAGAAGATCCCGGATCTTCAAAAGCGTCGCCCCCCATTGGCTGAGGCAGGCCTTCCTCTCCGCCGTCCTCATAAGCGCTTAGATAGGAGTTAATCCTCCAGTCCCTCAGGCCGTGCTTCAAATTTGCATCTTGGTCGTACGCTGAATCGGCCTCTGTGTGAGTCGGCTTCTTCTCCGGGAGGTGAAGCTGTGTTGGGGACTTCTGGCAGGCGTAGGCCTGACCTGCGGTTGGCCTCCTATGGGAGGAGCCTCCTCCATATCTGCCAGCCAATGGAGGAGCCTGGAGGCCCTCGGGTCCTCCCAGGTCCTCAGAGGAAAAGTCCCTGCCGTAGCTTCCAGGCGGAGGCTCCAGATCGGAGCGGTAGCTGGAGTCTGAGTATTGGTCGATGGGGAGATGTGGAGGTCGACCTCGCAGCCTGTCGTAGTGTCCGTGGCCAGAACCCGGTCCAGGTCCCTCAGTATAGAAGTGGCTACTCTGAAACTGGTCCCTGTGAAGAAAATAAAGCATTTTGGTTAAGTCTTTTAAATGTTATTTATTAAGCCATGTTTAGCCTCCTGAAAGCCCGTTCTGCGGGAGAACGCTTAATTTCTGCCTCTCTGTACCAGGATCCTTCTTTTCTCTTTGACCTTTGACCTCTTGGCCTCATAGCAGACGCTATCAGACACTACTGATTGAAATCTAAAGGAAAATGCTTTCAGACATTTTCCACCAATCATGTTCTTATTGTGGGATTAAAACGTTGTAAATAAGTCTGTTAACAGACATCTTAAATCTAAAGATAAGCCTCTATGAAGAAAAACTACCTGAACCAGGACAAAGTCTAGTTATTAAACTTATCAGATCTGGAACAAAGCAGAACCAGATAGAAGATTTAGACTCTCAGGAGGTTAAAAATATGATAACATAACACCAAGTAACAGTATTAAATCACAATAACAGAAAAAGTGATGACTGAATGAATGAGTTACGGATTTATAGAGTAACCACCTGTGGAAGTCCGTCTCCTCCAGGTTGTTCATGACTCTGTGCTTCATGTACTGCCTGGAGGACGAGTAGTTTTCCTGGGTTCCCTCTGCGTAGCTGTGCCTCTTGTAGGAGCTGGAGCCCACCTCCATCTGCCGGGACACGATGGACCTTCCCTGCTCCAGGAACGACTGCTGCAGCCGGAACTGCTGCTGGGAGTATTTCCCGATGGAGATCCCAGGGTTCGGCTCCACCCGGAAGGGGTCCTGTCTCCGGAAGGGAAGAGCTTGGTTTCGATCGGAGTCTCCGTAGGGAAAGCCCAAGGGAGCCTCGGGCTGCCTGCGGAAGCCCGCCGGGTTTCGCAGAGACTGCGTCCTCTTCAAACCGAACGGGGCGTTCAGGTACCCGCCGGGCTCCGGGACGGCCAGCGCGCCGCCGTCCAGGACCAGGGGCTCCGACTGGGCGAAGAGGATGCGAAACTCCTCGTCGAAGGTGGAAACCAGCTCCCCCAAGAACAGGTGAGCAATGCAGCGGTGGATCTTCTCGTAGGACCACATGAAGCTATTAGAAAGACGAACAACAGAGCCAGGTTTTTATTAGGTTACAGGGTAATTTGCATTGTGAATGAGGGGCGTGGCCTTTAAAGTATATTTGTTTATACAAAAATACTGGAAATAATGTATAAAGCATTGAATGAAAGTCTTCCTTCTGGTATTCAGAAATTATTTAAGTTAAGAGAAAATAAATATAATTTGCGAGGTTTGTTTATATTTGAATGTGCAAAAGAAAAAAGTCAGATAAAGTCTAGATGTGTTTCAGTTATTGGTGTGAAACTGTGGAATGAATTGAATGATGAATTTAAGTTATGTCCTTTCTTGGTGAACTTTAAAAGAGCTTTAAAATGTAAAATGATAAAATCTTACGTTCTTATGTAGATCTATATATGTACTATGTACTTGAACCTGAATTTGAAGAAATCCTGGTAGGTTGTAAGGTAAAAAAATAGGGTAGGCAAGAATAAACTTTGCTTCGGCCTATTCCTTTTTTGGTAAACTGTGGGTTTGTCTATTGAATTTTTTCTTTTGTTGTTTCTTGTGTTTAATGTGGACAATTTACCAAAAGAAAGTGATTGATTGATTGATTGACAGGACTCACCTGTAGTTCCCGCTGAGCACGGCCTTACAGTCCGTCAACAGGAAACAGTCTTTCACCTGCCCTTTAAAGGAGGCCCCGGTCCGAGAGTAGTAGGTTATTCCCGCCACAGTCCGGATTCGCATCATCTAGAACACATATGTCAAAGTCAAGGCCCGCGAATTGATAATCTATGGCCCGCTGGATAATATTTAATTATTATTAGAACCGGCCCGCCGGCCACAGCCGCCCGCTGGTGTTTTGCACGCACCAACACTACATTTCCCACAATGCAACAGTAGCCCGCGAAGTCACGGCAGCGCGCACAAACGGCTTCATTCGTTCAGAGCAGAGATCGACTTTTTTAAATGTTTGTATTTTATTTATTTATATTTATTTTTCAGTTGATTTGACACATGGAAAATTGCAGATAGGAGCCATGAGAAAGAATACAACTGATTTGGTTTATTTTTTAAATTTTACTATTTGAAAGCAGTGATCAGTAGATCATAGAGCAGCACAATAATACACTTTCAGTTTATAATGCATGCACTTTTAATTATGCATTTATCTTGATATTAAGAAACACATTTTGTTTTTAAAAACAATTTAATTTTTTGCTGTTTGGCTGTTGAAAATGTTTTCCCTTGAAGTTACCGACAGAGCCATAACAAAATATTTCCATATTCATTTAATCATTGTGAATATGTGTGAATACACTGTGTTAGGTCTTAGTTCAATAAGCTATATGCAATCGTTTCGATATGTTTTAATAAGCATTGAACCAGTCCGGCCCTCGGCTTGTTGCAAATTTGTTTTTTTGGCCCTCGGTGTGTTTAACTTTGACATCCCTGATCTAGAAATTAAACATTCAGCCACGTTAAAAACACCCGACAACAAATAACTAACAAAGCAGGTCAAACGTTTCCCAGGGGGAAGAGTTTCATCTGAGGAAATACGCCGGAAAATCCAACTTACGTGACTTAAGTGTGGGTTTACTTTGTAGTTGATCATCATAGAGGCAAAGTGGTGAGCGTTCTGCTCGTCCAGTAAGATGTAGACAGGAACGTGGCGTGCTGCCGCCTCCAGGAGGTCGGTGAAGATGTCCACGTCTGTGAAAACGTCCATGACCACAGCGATCACCTGGAAAAGCACAGAGCCTGTTAGAGCCTGGAGGCTCAGGCAGTTTTTATGGCTAGATCAGTCATAGATCATTCACAATGAGCTAAAAAGGGGTTAGAAATGTTTTACTTTTGCTTAAGGTGAAGTAGATTTGGTTGTTTTTAATCACCACCAGAAAATAATAAGTTAAATGCTGATATATATTGCTCTTTATGGGAAAGCTTCTTTCCTAAATGAGGAAAAAGGTGTCAGGAAACAAAGGAAAATACACTCACTTTGGTTAGAAGAGTAATTTTAAAGTCTTAAAAAATTAATCTACAATAAAATTATCCTACAAATTGCACTCCATTTGGTTAGAAGAGTCTTAAAAAAGAGAAGAAACATGTTTGTTTCAACCTGGTACTTCAACCATATAATGTCGGCTACAGTAAAACTAAATGTAATTAAAACAGTTGATGCAGGAATGCAGGTCTGCAGAACAGTTCAGTCCCAGGTGTTTATGAACAGGTTGGACTACTTGTCACATTTAAAAACTACACTCCAATAAATCATTTTCTTTATATAGAGCTAAAGGCACTCAGCGGGAATTCAGACTTTGGTGACAAAGGTGCTAGAGGCAGACAAAAAATACGACCGAGCTCTTTGAACTCCGCTCTCACAAGTCCTGGCAGCTCCTAATCACATTTACTCCAACGTTTTGTAACGTTTTTCTGTCGATGGGAAGGCAGAAGAACGCCTCGTTTTTAGGGGGCGTTTCCCCGAAGGTAGAGCAGGATTTACCTGTCCCCACTAGGGTTGTCAAAAGTATCGATACTCAAAAAAGTATCGATACTAAAATGTTGTATACGGATACGTTACTCATTTTCAAAAGTATCGATACCACCGGGCCCCTTCTCTCTGATTTATTTATGTATTTATTTACGTTGTTTATGATCATTAACAAGACGTTAGCCTTGCCAGCTGCGGCTAATGGCTAATAATAACACGCTCATATTAATCAAATACGTCTGGCTGCAAACTTCGCCCACATCCAAGTCGGCCATTTTGATTAGGTCACTAATAGGAAGATCCCAGGCAAGAAAATCATAATTGCTTCATGGCAATATAGACATTAATTTAAAAATAGTTAAATGAATCTTTCAAACACTTAATTAATCTCCATACATATTATGTTAAAATATTGTATATTAAATCGGTTTGTACAATAAGTCCAAACAAGTTTAACCAAACAATATTTATTTCTCATAATTATGAAGGCTTGAGGGTCAGGATTAGGGTCATTAATGTGGGCCACCAGTCACGATAACATCAGTAACAGGTCAGTTTGAAATCCATCCATCCATCCATTATCAATACCGCTTATTCCCTCATGGGGTCGCGGGGGGAACTGGAGCGGGCGAGAGGCAGGGTACACCCTGGACAGTCCGCCAGTCCATCACAGGGCCACACAGAGACACACAAGGACCAACAACCACTCACACTCACATTCACTCCTAAGGGCAATTTCCCAAATCTCCAATCAACCTAACATGCAGGTTTTTGGACTGTGGGAGGAAGCCGGAGAACCCGGAGAGAACCCACAGACACAGGAGAACATGCAGAACCACCCAGAAAGGTCCTGGTTCCCCCGGGACTCCAACCCAGAACCCTCTTGCTGGTTAGCGACAGTGCTAACCACCACACCACCGTGCCGCCTCAGTTTGAAATGAAAGACACAATTCAGTTAAATTTTGGGGTCTTTGTTTGTATCCTTGTGGTATCGAAAATGGTATCGAGTATTTTCCTGAGTATCGGTATCGAGCTGAACATTTTAGTATCGAGACAACCCTAGTCCCCACTAGGGTTGTCTCGATACTAACCAAGTGTTTGAAAGATTCATTTAACTATTTTTAAATTAATGTCTATATTGCCATGAAGCAATTAGGATTTTCTTGCCTGGGATTTTCCTATTGGTGACCTAATCAAAATGGCCGACTTGGATGTGGGGGAGTTGGATATGTACTTGATTAATGTTGGCGTGTTATTATTAGCCATTAGCCGCAGCTAGCAAGGCTAACGTCTTGGTAATGATCATAAACAACGTAAATAAATACATAAATAAATCAGAGAGAAGGGTATCGTTACTTTTGAAAATGAGTATCGTATCCGTTTACAACATTTTAGTATCGATACTTTTTGGAGTATCGATACTTTTGACAGCCCTAGTCCCCATCTAGCAAGGCTAACGTCTTGTTAATGATCATAAACAACGTAAATAAATACATAAATAAATCAGAGAGAAAGGGCTCGCGCGGTGGTATCGATACTTTTGAAAATGAGTATCGTATCCGTTTACAACATTTTAGTATCGATACTTTTTCGAGTATCCATACTTTTGACAGCCCTAGTCCCTCTCACCTGGCGCGCGTTCTTGATGAGCCTGCGCGCCTGCTCCTTGATGCTGGGCATCTCCGGGTCGGTGGGGTTGACCAGGGTGGTGACCTCCGTGGGCCCGGCGAAGCTGTGCTGGGGCAGGGGCCAGCCCAGGTCCAGCCCCGGGGCCGCCAGGTCGGACTGCACCGGCCAGTATGTGTCCGAGGATCCCTCCTCCCCCGCCGGCCCCTCCGGGAACATCAGCTCCGGGACGCCCGACGGCTGGGCGGGAACCTGGAGGGTCGACTTGATGTATTCGATTTCCGGCTGGGCCAGGAAACCCACCACCTCTTCCATCTGGAGGAACTCATAGTAGCCCTGGAGGGAACGGACACAAGACCAGGTCAGACAACCGGAAAAAGGGCGGTTTGTTTCTGTTCTCTGTTTGTTAGAAGCCTGTTAAGATGTTTATGTTTATGCAGTGTTTTCTTTCTCATTTTTCAGATTTGGAGCTCAGGAAACCCA
>CAJRST010005557.1:16109702-16133655 GCA_907169785.1 Menidia menidia | reverse complement strand
ATGGAGACTTGGGGGAAGGGCCTCCGGTTATCACTTCTCATGGAAGCTGCTCCCAGTTTGATTGTTCGGCCTTCAAAATTGGAACAAAAATTCTCCTGGTTGTTGATAAACTTAAACTTTGTGGTTTTAATGTGGACGACCCTGAACCGGAATTTCAGTCTCAGCTCTGAATGTTTGAATCCAGGCTGAAAACTGTGAATGTATTCACTCTGAGACCTTCACTTTTTATCTATTTAATTTATTTTGTCGGGTCATTTTCTTTGTTTTCTGCTTTTGAACTCTTTGTAAAACACTTTGAATTGTATTGCACACAAAATGTGATGTAAAATAAACTTGCCTTGACCTTGCCTTCGTCTACTTGGCTCTCCATAAATTAACTTTAGTGCAATTAGCACAGAGTCATCGAAGGTTTGGCTAATAAAAGACGTGTAAACTCACCCCTGCCTGTCAACAATTAATGCAAACATTACACACATTCACCAGAGCAACGCAACACAACAGAAACTAAAGGAAACTGAACTTTAAGTTGAATTAAAACATTTTATAATGACTGTGATGAAGGTTATTTAGTCGTTTTATCAGCTTTTGTCCTGGTATTTGTCCCACATGAAAGAGAAAAGATAGAGTTGAGAGTTAAGAGAAATAATAGGGTTAAAATAAAGCTAAGAGGATTCAATCACTAATGAGAATCAACAGAAAAACGTGGATCTGAGGCAGAAAGATCTTCTAATAAAAGACGTGTAAACTCACCCCTGCCTGTCAACAATTAATGCAAACATTACACACATTCACCAGAGCAACACAACACAACAGAAACAAAAGGAAGCTGAACTCTAAGTTTAATTAAAACATGTTATAATGACTGTGATGAGGGTTATTTAGTCATTTTATCAGCTTTTGTCCTGGTATTTGTCCCACATGAAAGAAAAGATAGAGTCATAAGAAAAAATAGGGTGAAAATAAGGCTCAGAGGATTTAATCACTAATGAGAATCAACAGAAAAACGTGGATTTGAGGCAGAAAGAGCTTCCTTCCCTCTGTCTGAGTCCCTGTGAGCTCTCCCAGAATGCTTTTCTCACGCTGTAATCTCACACCTGAGTATAAGGTGACTCCCTGGAGCCCGACGCTTTCAGGTCAACTTTGCACGGCGGTGCCGGGGGAGCGGGGGGGAAACGGCGTCCAGAGCTCATCACTATCAGCCATAACTCCTGGTTTCATCTCCATTCTGCTGTCATTGCTCCATAGGTTGTGTTAACAGACAATTGGTTTGAATTTATTGGGCAAAATGGGTCAAATGAAGATGTCTAAATGGTTAAATGTTTGAAGTTCATGTCTGTAAGTGACTGAATTTACAGCCATTTAAGTTTGAAACGCTTCTGTTTAACTTTGCAAATGAAAACTGGACATTTTTAATCAGCAGCCTTCACTTTTTATCAATTTTTTTATTTTGTCGATTCATTTTCTTTCTTTGTTTTCTGCTTTTGAACTCTTTGTAAAGCCCTTTGAATTGTCTTGTACACAATAAATGCTGTGAAATCAACTTTCCATGCCAATTTCTTTGTCTACTTTGCTCTCCATGCATTTATTTTAGTGTCATTACCAAAGAGTCATCGTGGGTTTGGCCGAGAAATGACAAACCGCACATGTTTTTTAAGCAGCTGTAAAGTTGTTAAAACAGATAACACCAAAATAATCCTTCTCAAGTACTTCTAAATGAGTTCTGACCCGGCCATTAGCAGTTTGTCACGGACGTGCTGCTCACAGCTTAACCCTATATTGCCAAATGTATCATATTTGATACGGTTTCTGAAGTCTTTTGGATCTGAGAGTTTTTGCATCATTCAGTGGTAAAAGCTTTGCTCAAACCCCTGTTGTTCACATTCAGATATACCTGATAACAGCCAGTAGAAGACTACACCAAAATATATTTTTGACTTATTGCACGCTAATTTGATCAAAATAATTTCATTTTTTTTTCTTCATATTTTGTTGAGGGGCCAAAGAAAGACTTGAGACTAAAAAAATCCAATATTCTTCCTATTTTTCTTGGATCAGGCTTGAAGTAGAACGCTGGTCACAGGGAGGGGTGGCAGAGCAACAGTGAACAGAACAGGTGAAAGGAAAGTCCCCACAGAGTGAGCAAAGGTTTCCTTTATCTACAGAGAGCGATGGCATGTGTGTGTGTGTGTGTGTGTGTGTGTGTGTGTGTGTGTGTGTGTGAGGCCTGTCCCTGCATACTTTGGACGGGTGTTGTCACTGTAATGCTATTATTTCTGCTGCCGTGAAGAGAAACTGACGATTACTGAAGCAACCAGCTTGATTTAATCAGGAACTAAGCAAAAAAAAAAAAAAAAAAACCCACAAGGAATTGCTTTGTGGTAATCTCCGTCTCAGTTTTAGGTCAGACTATATGTTACGCACATGACAAAGTCTCATGTGAAGGCTTGTTTTTTGGTTTTTAACGTTGAACTTCACCTTCATTTCAACCTTAACCAGACAGGAAAGATTCAGTTTGACCCCGGGCAACGCTCCCAGCTCTAAACCTGAGAAATGCGGCTGGCGCTGAGCAGAAACTGCTCACGCTTTCAAATAACCGGCCGAGTCCCCGAGCAGGTTTCGGCTTGAAAGGGCTTCAGTTTTACAGCTAATGACACCTTTCCCAGGCACCTCCACGGGAGGAAAAGGCTGCTGGATGCCTGTTTGCCTCTGAGAGGAGCAGCTGATAAAGCCACTGAAACTCAGATAAGGACACAGATCAAACTCTCAGGCCTCAGACCCCCTTGTTTTGATTCAGGAAGCACCTTTAACCTTTTAGGATCAGCAGGCCGAGGCTGCTCTGTCAGCATGCAACGCGTTTTCTGTACCCAAATTTGTTGTTTTGTGTTGCTTTTTCCAAAACAAGAGAAACTGATGCAATCTATTTTTTTTTTGCAAAGGGCTGGGAATGGTTATCAACACGAGCTTTTAGTTGCATTTTCTGGTTTAGACTTTCATTTCCATGAATCACTGTGATCAAAAGCTCACATCCCAACAAAAATCAGGGAATGTCCCACTTATTGCATATTTAAAAAGCACCTTAAACAGTTTCTTAAAAGTTCCCAGTCATGCACTCACTAATTGTATCGTTGAAATGTAATTGTCTGAACGTGTGTCTGTGTGTTTGGACTGATTTTTTATTTTGTGATCTTGTGTTGTTTTATCTTCCTGTCTCAGGACGACAGATCTAAATTAGCAACTATGCTATAATCTGGCTAATTTACAATCTGTACAGAAGTATAAGATTGTTCATTAATGTCCACTGTCCTGATTAAATAAATAAATAAACAAGAAATCCCCACGTGATGTGATTCTTATCTTTAAATGCTGCTCCATCAGATTTTGCTGTTACTTATGCCATAAGAAGCAAAAAATAAATAAAATCCAGACAGTTTTGAATTACAGTCCTGGTGTCTACTGCCCCCTGGTGGCCTGGTGGAGTCATTGCCGGAATAACTCAGTTGCCAGACTAAAAATAACAAATTTAAGTGTAATTATTGTGTGGAAATCAGATATTTGACTTTTGCAAAAACATGAAAAAAGTACTACCCAAAAATAATCCAAGTGAACATAAAAAAAGATGAGCGACAACTGAATTCAGCACCCAAAAGACGTTATTATTTTGTGTTCAAAGGCATCTGATACATTTACCTATGTATTTATTTATGTAGTGTTTCTGTTTCTGTTTCCTTTTTCTTTTTTCTTTTTTTTTTTGCTTGCTAAACATTATTTTACAGCCAATCATCTGCTTTAACTAACTACCAAGGAAAATATTGACTGTGTCAATACATTATCAAACTATAAAAACACACATCTTTAACAGCGATAAATGGGAATTACAACAACAGCTTCGCTTGTTTATGTGATCTGGTGACGTTTTATGATCCGGTGTCACTGAGCCGTGAGGAGCAGGAAACGAAAGCGATGAGTTTCGTTTTCGAAGTAATCGCTGGTTCTGGGATATAAACAGAGCAGCTGTCTGCAAAAAAGCCAAACAGCCTGCAGAGCTCCGGACAGACAGACTGGACAGAGAACCGGACAACATGAGCAAATACGGTAAAGCAGGATTATCCTGGCATTCATTTTCCTGTTTTTTCCACTTCTATCTGATGTAACTGAGACTCTGTATTTTGTTCACATTAAGTTTATTGAAGCTCGTTTTGTGCTGTGAGCATCCACGCAGTTCTCTGTAATCTGAGGGATTTACATGAAACTCATTATCTGAAGTGTAGATAAAGCTTAAGATGCAATAAAATAGCACGAGGAACCCGATTAACTCTCATCCATATTCATTACATCCATTTCCGATTTGTAAATAAACGCTTATTAACTACATTAAGGACAAGATTTCCTTAATTGATAAGGGATTTGTTTTTCTTATTTGCTTGAGGAGCATCAAAAGAATTAAAGTTGTAGATCATGACCCTAGTTGACCTCTTCCAGGGACTTTTACTCTGTATCTTAGTTCAAATGTTTTTTCTCTGAGGATTAGATGTCTAATTTTTAAACATGCAAAGCATTTCATCAGGGACAAAACATCAGTAATGTTTACTTTGTTCGGTTTGGATTTAGGAGGTTAAATATTTTACCCAAATGAGAGTTTTCCTGCTGCTCGAATGTCTCTATAAATATCAGATATGTTGCTCCCCTAGTGGCGTTTTACCTCCCAGCTGTGCTCTCTGGGTTTGTTTTTCTTTGTGACGCACTTAAAAAAGGCCTTCCCACATCAACAAGTTCCTTGTTTGCCTTTTTCGATTAAAAAATGGGTGTGTGAGTGGCGCTTTGCCCACAGGAAACGCCCAACTTTTGTGCAGGCTGGGGCACTGTCAGGCTTTATAGGCCGATATTTATATGATATATACACTTGTCATCATTCATTCACATTTAACAGTGTTTTCCATGCTTCAATGCTGTCCTAAAATATTTTCCAATGTCTTTTCTTTGGTTGTGCTCGTGCAGAATGGATTCCTTCTCTTTGGCTCGAAACCTTCGGGGAAATGCTTAATGAAGACAACGAGCTGGACTATGGAGACGACTGGAATCTCACCTTCAACTACAGCCAGACGGACCAAATAACCAAAGAAGAAAGGAAGAGAGGCTGGAAAGTGTACTCACACTGTGCCCACGCAAAGTACGTGTTGTTCTCTAATCAGCCTTAAATGTATCATGTGACTGGTTTAACAATAACATAGTTCCTTCTTTTGTCAGCACAATATCCATAGTTTGTCAACTTCATATTTTTTTAATCATTATTGTGCTCATGTTCTGTGATGTCATGATTTTGTGGTAAAGAGCAACTTCTGTAAACTTGTGCAACACTGCCACCCTGTGGAGACAACCGGTACTGCAACGTGGTGCTTTTAGGATGATTCACATGAGCTTAGGATGTTATTTAATCATTCAATTAATTATGAATTGTAATAATAGCATTTATTCCTGTCAGATAAAACCGATAGAACATCAGGAAACATCTTTAAATAGTATTTTAAAGTTGAAAGAGCAGCTACAGAGCTTAAAGCAGGCTTAGGGGAGAGTGTTGTCCAAACGGAGATCCATCATGGACAACACCTCTCACCCCCTGCATCGGACTGTAGAAGAGCTGAGCAGCTCTTTTAGTAAAAGACTTAGACACCCTGTGTGTAAAAAAGAGCGATACCGCAGGTCTTTCATCCCTGCTGCTACCAGACTGTACAACTCTGCACTTTAACAACTTCTGTGCAATTGTGTTATATTTATTGACCTGTGTAATATGTGTACTGTGTGTGAGCCCTCAATGATTGTATATATTTTAATCACCCAAATCTCTGCGCTGTGTAGCTTCCTTGTATATTTGCTTGCTTTTGCTGTGCTTGATGCACCTTTTCCTCCTTTTGAACTCTAACCGATGTGTGACCGGTGAATTTCTCCACTGTGAGAACTATAAAGCTCTTATCTTTTCTTATCTATCTTATCTTAAATAACTGGTTTTAACCTCAGTTTTCAGTGTGGATCCTGTGGAAAGACCTGGTCTTCGGCCCGGGTGGTGCTGCTGTTCCGCTACCGGCTGAGGGGGGGGCGGGGCACGGTGATCATGAGGCCGTTCGGCCAGGCCTGCCGTCGTTGCCAGGACGACCAGTTTGACCTGCCCGGCTTCGTGGAGAAAGAGGTGGAGAACGCTCTGCAGAGGCTGTTTTCCAAAATCCGAAAGAACTGCTACGCGGAGGAGGACGACAGCGACGGCGGCAGTTCGGCGTCGTCCATAAAAGTGAAGACCAAACCTCACGAGGCCTCGCTCTGCGAGGGCTGCAGGATGGGCATTTGCTGCCAGGAAGACTAGGAGGAAAGTTTGTGTCGGTCTGAGAGGAGCATGCTTTGCATTTTGCACAAGGACGTTTTGTAAATATTTTAAAGTAGGTTAAAGTATTTTTTCATGGTCACAGATGAAGATTAGAAATACTGCAAGCTTTAAAACCAAGGAACTCATTGGTACGTGGTGCACGCTAAATTTGAGTGCCCTTTTGTCCAATGGACTTTTCTTTTTTTTTTTACTTTGTGCTTCTTTATAATCAAGCCATTATTTCTCAGATATATACGAAACTTTTCTCCTTTTTCTACTTGACCAAGTAGTCATTGACATTTTAAGAATGCTGTGGTGATGCTGTTCAATAAGCAAATAGCTTTTATAACAATCTGTTATTAACTGTGCAAATGTTAAACTTTATTTTAGAGTGTTCTTATCTGTAAAATGAAAGAAAAAAAAAAGCTGAACCAAGCCCACTGATTCAGGCTCCATTATATCCATGTGGATGTCTGAGTTTTTAAGAGTTCATTGCAACATCTTGTTTTTTTCCCTGACGTTCCTCACATTTGACATTGAGATGTTGCACTTTTAATGATAGTTTTTTTTTACTTTTCATGCTCTGGCCTTGTGGTAAACATGAAGGATCTCCATCTGGGAATACTTCATTCTATCTTGAATGTTTTATATTTATATGGAGTCTTTTATAAAAATGGATTGTTTGGAGATTGAATAAAATGTTTTCCTATATGTGACCTGAATATTCCAGATAAACCCACCTTTATCAAGGTGTTCACACTCACTGATGATCAATTTAAATAGAATATTTTACAAACTGCGTCCACTTAGCACTTATACTACTTGGTTTTTCCTGGGCTACCTTTTGGTGTTGTCTTGCTATTTGTTAAATGGATTGTGGCATTGTGTAATACAGTATGTGTTGCTCATCTGAGTTTATTCTCAATAAATAAATAAAAAAATGTCAAGGAGCATGTTTTTTTCTTTCTAAACTGTGTGCCCAGTTATATAAATCATTAGAACTTAAATAGGTTGAGTTTTCGGTTTCGCATGAATGTATTCCCCTTCAGCTTCCTAATTATTCTTCACCCTTTACAAGACAGTTTTACCAAGGCTGTTCAAGTTATTCATTTATTAAGTGCCTCAAACACTTGGTGTTCTGGGTCTGTCAAAATGAGCCAGCACTGCCGGGGAACCGACCAATAGGAACGCAGCACTGTGCGGGCTGCCGCGCATGCGCGGTGCGTGGCTTCTCTTTGGCAGCAACAACAACACACCGACGCCGGAGCAGCGGTCCGTCTCGCCCCTCCGCTGTCAGCGACTCCGCCGTGGCCCCTTGCCCGGTCCGGACGCAGAGAGGATGAACCAGCGGAACGGCAGCCGGGGACGCCAATGACAGCCGCGAAAAAACAATGGCCGAGTTTCCCACCGGATGGCTGGTGATCAAGTGAGACGACCGCGTAAGTGGAGCCGCGGAGGCTGAGGTTTCCCCCGCCGTTCGAGCTAACGTAACGCGCTAACGTTCACCGGAAAACACGCACGGAGGCACCTCTGCTAGCGTCGGTAACGGCCGGGAAGGGCTGGCAGCTTTTTGGGGGGTCTTGTCAACGTCTTTTTATTGCGTTCCGCCGCAACCAGCGGCTCCAACGGCCGTTAGAGCCAACGGTTTAGATAGAACGTCGCGTGGAGCCCTCAGCGTTCCACGCGCCGGGCGGTTGGGGCAGAACTGTCAGTTTGCCCGAACAAAGGAGCCCCAACCGCCGGGCGCGTGGACGCTCACTGTTTTGTGCCGTGCTCCAATTCACTTCACGCTGACACACTTTGGAGGACGACCGCGCGAGCCCTGACCTGAATATTTAGCTTATTTAGCTGCGAGCCAGCTAATTGAGGTAAAAGTTAATCATTACGCGGCCGTTTTGTTTTGGGCTCCGACAGGTTGCGAGTCTCCTCTGGCGGCTGGACTTTGTCCCCCAAAGGCGGGATAATCCAAACTGTGCCGGAGCCCACGGGAAGTTGTGGCTGCCCGGGGTTGTTGTTCATGTTTTTCTTTCGTTTTTGTCGATTTGGGATCAGCCACACGGCTAAAAAACGCTCAAATCTGATACCCCAAATGAGGCTGACATGAATGCCCTGATTCGGTGGACTGAAACCCTGGTAGAGCTCGAGTTAATGATTGCTCTCATTAGTTCTTAAAGGATTAGTCAATGAGTTAATCCGCAGAAAATTCATCCTAAGCGATTTTTCATAACAACTGCTCTTTTTTTCCCCCCCATGTGAACACATGAGCTCCCTAACCCGCCCAAACCACTTCTATCTTTTTAAAGTTTTCAGTCAGTGCAGAAATGCCTAAAGGCTGGAGGTGAATGTGTACGGTCGGCTGCACCTGTTCAGTCCTGATCGTATCTTCATGATTATTACTCAGACATAACTCATTCCTCTTCTCCTGGCTGGTTTTAAGACTAGTATGATGGCGGTCTGATAAACAGAAAGCAGTGGGATTCCTTAGGTTCCACCAGACATCCAAATGATGTCCTCACTGGTCGATTTCACGCTCGTGGATAATTGCACAGAGCAAACCACACGACTTGTAATCCCTGGAATTCCAAAGTTCCCTCATGTCCAGACTTCCTGTCCTTATTTAGCATGAGAAGGAGAGAGACCGCCGGATATATGCAGAGGTGAAGTGAACTGGAAGTAAACCAGTTCGCACAACACCGAGGGGCAAGCAGACAGACTGGCCTATTAACCACGGCAGCCCTCCCTCGCGGCGTCCCGCCTCCAGATACGCACAAAAAAACCCCAGCAGATCTGAGCAAAACTCTGAAAGCGTTTGCCTTTGTTCGGGCACTGGGAGCAGCTTCTGCCGCGCGGCCCTTATGTCTCATCTGTCAGCCTGTATTTTCCCCGTCTGTCACTGCGTGGAAGAGGGCGGCTGAAGAGGGGAGGCAGCCAGCCGCGCCATTCAAACGCTCCCAAGCCCGGCCAGCCAGCGGCCAACTGTGGCCGGCCTAAAAGGAGCCCTTTGTGAAGGCCAGACAGATGGCCCTAGAATGAAGACTGTAATGATAGCCTCTACAACCCAGTACACGCACAAACACATGCACTCATTACTATCCGCTCATTACAGGATGTAATGGTGTGTGAGTTTAAGACAGACCAGAGCGTGTTTGTGAGGGCAGAAGAGGGAGAGGTGGGGAAAATGAGGAAGGAAACTGGGCAGAGGACGTTGATGAAGACAATGATTATATGCATGTGACCAGACGGAGAAAGAGCAGAAAGCCTGGTGGGTTTTGTTTACCTCCTCCCATCTCTTAACACTGTTGAAAGCTCCCCTTACCCAAAGATACTGGTAAGATTAAAAAAGACAGGAAGCTGTTGACGTGAGAGGCTGGACCCTCCCCAGCAGACAGGGCTGTGATTTTTGTAATTCTTTGGTTTAGAGGCAGAGTCAGACTTGTTTGACTCTGGGTGTTAGTGCTGCTCTGTATAACTCCTCGGTAAATAGCGTAATTTGTTCAGATTCTTCTCAGTGTTCTGCTCAGTGGCCAGCTGTGGTCATGTTGACCATGCTTTTCATCAGCTGACTAACAAATTGATGGCCTGGATATCATTAACCCATCCCTCCGGTCCGCTCTTTTTATAATTATCAGTCCATCTTTCTGGCCTCTTTCCTCTGTCCCTGTGTTGTTTTCTCCTCTGTTTCCTGTAAGATAACATCCTGGCTGCAGCGCGTCAGCTGATCGATCCGTGCAGTGATTGATTGAGACCGTCTCTCACTATGACTCCTTCTGTCTCTGCTCCTAGATTTCCCTTAGTTCTATCAGGTTATTCGTTTCCTTTTCTTTTCTTTACCCTTGTTATATTACTCCCCACCTGATTGAATATTTTCCTTGCCAGGCACCCCTCGTGAGCGCCATCATTTTCCTCCGATCGATACTCTGCCTTTCTCTCTCTGCTGTGCAGGAAAGGAAAAAAAAAGCCCTAAACCATGTTGCTCTGAAGTGTGACCTGTGGTGAACGGGGGAGGAGGAAGAGGAGAGGAGGAGGAGGAAGACGGGCTGGCAGACACGGGTCCGCCACAGCTCCCAGTAGGCGGCCCCTTGGAAGCGTGACGCAATGGGCAACACGGCCACCAAGTTTCGCAAGGCCCTGGTGGGTGGTGACGAGGCCCTGGCCTGGCAGCTGTACGAGGGGAACCCCCAGTTCCGGGAGGGCCTGGACCCCAACGCCTCGTACGGGGAGCAGTACCAGCACAACACCGCCCTGCACTACGTCTGCCGCCACGCCATGACCCGCCTGCTCAGGTAAAACTCCGAGGGGTGTCAGTGAACGCAGCACAGGCATCTGTGAGGCTGCCGGTGAGCGGTTACCTAATCCAGACACAAAGGCGGTGAGTCACCTGAAACGGACTTGCAATCAGCGTCTGTCAGGTTTAAGAGATTTCTGCGAATCGCCATTTTTCTCACGGCTTTTTTTAAAACCCCTGCGAGGCAACTCTGTGCGCAGGGGGGGTCCGCAGAGGCCGGTCACTCAAGCTGCCACAGTATGTAAATGAAGTGAAAGGCCACTGCGCCCTGCATTAGCCCAGAGCAGCGGCTTTAATGGGATGCAGTCAGACCCTCACCAAACACTCGCTGCGCTCCACAAACAGCTGCAGAGGACACCTCCCGAGAAATGACCGGTGGCAGAGTCAGAAAACGGAGCCGTGCCACAGCCTCATGCTCAGAGCAGCTCTTTCACTTTGTCACGGCCAACAAGAAGCTAAAACCCAAACAAACATGTCTTTAGTGAGGCGTCTACTCTGACTAATCTAATCTAAGTAGAGATTAAAACGAAGCTTTAGTGTCGGCCTGACATTGAAGCTCCGCTGGTAAGGCGATTAGTTTATTATTAATTTCTTTTTCCTTGCTTTTTAATGCCTTAAACGACTAATTGGTGTCCATTGAGCGTTACGGGCTGAATGCCATGTGGGACTGTGTGCATAAAGAGCGGCTGCTGCTTTTCTGAGTCGATTATGTTCCAGCTCTCAAGGTCCAGATTTGATTCAATCAGGAGATTCACGAAATCTCTTGTTTTTACACGACCGTGAAATGAGTGTGTTGTAATGCGCACACATGCACACAACAAACGTTCATGCGTTTGCTGTGACCTCGTTTAGCTGAAAGCTAGTTTAAAAGCACACCTCGTGTCCATCATCTCCTGGTTTCAGCATTTCTCTCTTTATTTTTTGTCACTTTGAGCAGAAGATCGGCACAATTCAAAGAGACAATGCTGTGATTTGTCAAGCCTGGGTTTGGAGTGCTACTTGAGAGGTTCTACTGAGTGTGTGCTCCAGACAGTCACTGCTCCGCCGCCCGTTTAGCCCCCTCTGCCCGGACCACATTGGTACCATTGTCAGTCACAATGGCCTTCTCTTTGTTTGGTAACTCCTACTCTCACAGTGCCTGTGGACAGTGTTTCAGCAGTAGTGCTCGCTGTGTAGCTCGTTTGTGCTCTCCTCATTGGTGAGGTTAGGGACACAAGTTTGTCATCATTGTTGGTTTGGGAGGAAAGTGGATGGTAAGAGCTCTTCTCTGGGTGACCCACTTTCACAGGTTGGACGTTAAGGTGTGTTGGAACTCGGCTTTTCATCGTAACTTCACTGTGTGTTCCCTCTGTGATGAGATTAGGTCGGATTCTGTGGTGCCTGGGTGATGTCACCTCTAATGATTAAAGATATGTCTGTTATTTTCCAGTATTTTACTCCCATGGTTTGGCGTGGCTTTACTTTTGTCCAACACTGCCTCATAAATCTTTAAAGCTGTACTGTAGTGGATGCAGACTTCTTCTTTAAAATTGATGGTTTGCTGCCCTCAGTGGAGAAAATCTCCCACCATGTGGACTAAACTGAAGTGTGGCAACAAACAAATCTCCGACACCTCATGAAATCGACGGGTTGGAGGCTTTAATTTGATTTTGGTTCTACTGTTGTTCAACAAACTATATCAGATAGTGAGACAAACTGGGCCATTACTTAGTTATAAATGTCCAGAATACAGGAGATGGAGCTTTAAACAAAAAACTGTTTCAGAACACAGTTTCTTCCAAGTATTACAAGTTTACCCAACTCTTAACTGCGTTTTCGTGGTTGACTGGCGGGTTTAAGTGAAAGGGAGGACTCATTAAAGTCTCATTAAAAAGGGCTTGGTAGGTTTTAGGCCATGTTATTCAGCCTGTGAAAACTGGGGAGAAATATTCTCTTGCGGTTATGTAGGGAGTTTTCATGAGTCTGGAAAAATAACAAACAAGGAGACAAATGAGGTCATAAACATTGTTTCAGATGATGTTTGAGATTTGGAAAAATGTAAGCAGAAAGTCTGCGTTAGAAACTCAGGATGTGGACAAAGACTTGATCTAATAAAAGCAACACATGCATCCGGATAGAGCAGATCCAGCACTTTGGGGTCTTGTCTCTGTCTGAGAACAGCTCACTGAAACATAATAATAATTCCTCCTTTATATAGATTTGGAATCTTGGCAATGACCGTGAAGTGCCACTGACCTCCTGGAGTACCGTTCACTGGTCGTTATTTTAGTTAAGGTTTCCTTCACGTGTACCTGAAACAGGTGTGCACAGACACACACACGCATACGAGCATCCTTGGCATCGTCAGAAACCTCCAACCAGACAGGAAGCAGAACGAAGAGCTGCTAAGTGGTGCTCCACCTAAAATAAATCAAAGAACTGGAGGAACACATGGCGAGCAAAACGCCAGAAATCTTCTTTTTTGTTCCTCCTGCAGAGCTAATTAAGCAGGCCGTGTCAAGACAGCTGATTCAGTGACTCAGTAGCCTTCCTATCCTCCTCCTCCTCTTCCTCCCCTTTCTTTCTATGATTATTGAGGGGGGTTTGGTGGGGAGGGACATAAAGGAAGCCCTTTAAAAAAGACCAGTCATTTATTTGTGTATTTACATGCGTGACAACAGTCAGGTGTTTTTCTGTTGTCCTTTTTTCATGGACTCCACAAGTCCGCTCTGCTTAATGTGTCTGAGAACATTACTCAGTGAATCAATTGGCGTGCTATTTGCGTTCCTTCCCACCATCTATAACGGGCCAGAGAGGCGCGCTGCATGCGGCGCTGTGCTCCTGATAAGCATCAGAGGAAATGCTTCTTTGTTCCAGCCGTTCTCTTGGACAGAGACAAGTGGAGACTTCTCAGACGGAGTAAAAACCAGCAGAGGATGAGCGTGGGCTGGTAGATGTCTGCTGCTCAGATTATTCACCTGCTTCCTGCCCGTTCACGCTGTTCTCCACGTCTCCACGGCTGGTTGGATTGACCTGGAATTCCAGGAGATGTGAGAAACTGGGAAATAACAGGAGCACCTATTACTGGAAAAATGGGTGTTTTCAGGAAGTGTAGCCCTTCCTCCACAACAACAGAGTGGGCCGTCTCAGAAATAAGTAAATAACTTAGGAACAAAAAAAAAAGAAGAAATTAGGGTTAAAATAGGGTCTTTTTTCTTCTTTTTTCAAAGAGCTTTTAACCCTGTAATGCCAAATGTATCATACTTGATACATACGGTTTCTGAAATGTTTTACGTCTGACAGCTTTTGCATAATATAATGGTAAAAACGTTGCTCAAAATCCTATTGTACACATTCAGATATACCTGATAATAGGGGGCAGAAGACTACACACAAAAGAATCTTGACTTATCGCATAGTAATAAATTATTAATATTAAAAATGTATTTCTGTTTTTTCTTTTTACAAATTTTGTTAAAAGGCCAAATAAGGAATTCTTGGATCGGGCTTTAAAGGGTTAAACACATACAACAAACTTGGCTTTATCCACACAATTAAAGTTGGGCTTACACATTTTGTCCTGAGCGCTCGCTAAGAAACGGTGAGCTCTGAGCAGCGTTTGTGCTCAGTGACAGCAGCAGAGAGGTGACCTCCCCCCGCTCACCGTATCCAGCGGACTGATATTAGTGCCATTCATCTGAGCGTGGGGCTTTGTGCCTGCGTATCTGTGTGGAGGAGGGGGGGGGGGTATTGGAGTTGAGAGGGAATAATTAGTGATCATTGCAGTGCGAGTGAATCGGCAGTCCACTGTCATTAGAGCAAAGCTGCAGGGGCTGTTGCTTTTGCTGGCAGGGGGAGAGGGTCAGAAGGGGAAAAGCAGGGCTGCACAGATTTAGATTTCATTCAGACTCTGATTCAGTCGTGTTTTACCTTCCCTCCAAGAAAGAGCAGCACTTTTTCAACCAGTGGCATCCTTTCTTTTTGTGCTTTTTGCTTCATACTCATTCAGATAAAAAAGGTGGTACAAATCAATCCGGTTTACACCTTTACAGGGTGTTTTTTTAAAAAGACATTGGGATTTGCTTTTTAAAAAACTGGAGGCAGAATGTGCAGAGCCCAGTAAGAGTGGAGAAGTAATCAGTTAATGGTGGCCTTGACAGATAAACGACTGAAGAAAAAACTGGCCTAAACAGAACCTCACGCCACGTCTTGGCTCCCGGTCTAAGCAGCACATCCATCACCTGCCACCGGTTTGTGAGTCCACACATGCGCCAGCCATCACGTCCATTAACTCAGACTATAACAGGAATGGGGGGCATTCGGCCATCTATGCCCTCCTCCCTCTGCCTGCCGTTTTTAGCCACAGGCACTTATTTCTCTCCAAAAGTGTTTTATCCTGACATCTCTGAACCATCCACAAATATGCTTCTCTTCCTCCATTCGTTTTTTTACTCTCCTCATCCACCCTCTGAACCCCCTGACCTGCTTTTTTTGCCAACAGCTTGTGTTTAATTCACTCCTTTCTCTCTTGGCTGCGTTCAAAAGGTCGTTCCTGTTCAGCAAAGAGGGAAACCCCAACAAGAGAAATGTGCACAATGAGACCTGCCTCCATGTGCTGTGCCAAGGCCCGCAGATCCTGCTACTGCCAGAGGGGGCGCTGTCCCCCCGGCTGGCCCGGCCGCAGAGGGACGAGCAGCGCCGCACCGACTGCCTGCAGGTACGCACACATCAGCCGCCGTGAGCGTCAGGCAATGGGTTCTGGGAGCTAACACACACTAACGTGTGTGTAGGGTTGTCACGATACTAAAATGTTCAACTCGATACCGATGCTCAGGAAAATGTTCAATACTCGATACCATTTTCGATACCACAAGGATAAAAACAAAGACCCCAAAATGTAACTGAATTGTGACAGGTTAGTGTCTTTGGTTTCAAACTGACCTATTACTGATGTTATGGTGGCCCACATTAATGACCCTAACCCTAAACCTGCCCCTAAACCTGACCCTAACCCTGACCTTAACCCTAAGCCTTCACCCTTCATAATTGTGAGAAATAAATATTTTTTGGTTAAACTAGTTTGGACTTATTTTACAAACCTATTTAACATACACTATTTTAACATAATATTATATATAGAGTTTAATTCAGTGTTTGCAAGATTAATTTAACTATTTTTAAATTAATGTCTATATTGCCATGAAGCAATTAAGATTTTCTTGCCTGGGATCTTCATATTGGTGACCTAATAAAAATGGTCGACTTGGATGTGGGCGGAGTTGGATATTCATTCTTGGCTTCCTGCAGTCTGCAGCCAGACGGACTTGATTAATGTTGACGTGTTATTATTAACCATTAGCCACAGCTAGCAATTCAAGGCTAACGTCACGTTAATGATCAGAAACAACATAAATAAATAAATAAATGAGGGTGTATCGCTGTAGTATCAATACTTTTGACAGCCCTACATGTGTGTGTTTACGTCAGATGATCCTGAGCTGGACCGGCGCCAGGCTGGAGGGAGGCCAGTACGAGAAAGCAAATGTCAACGCCACAGACAACCACCACAGCACCTGCCTGCACTACGCCGCCGCCGCCGGGATGAAGAGCTGCGTGGAGGTGAGTGGGGTCGAGTCCCCCCGGCGTCACTCTGACGTCTGGGGAGCTGCTCTTCCTGTTGTGCCGACCCGTCACAGGAAGGCCGTCCTCAGCAGGAGCACTTACGGACATTCTCACATCAGCTGGATCTCCTTTGTTTTTAAATATCTTACTGCCGTTTTCACAATCTGCTCTCGCTTCCGTTCCTTTGACTTTTCGTCGTCACTCTTGTTTCCTTTCCTCTGCATGTCTCCCTCCGGTTGCCATCTTCCTGCCAGGCATCTCTTTGTCAGCTCGAGCTTTGTTGCCTTTTCTTGGTGAGCTTTTTATCCTGTTTGACTCCGTTAAAAACAGCTATCCATTGTCTTCCGTCCCCGCTAGCTGCTGATCCAGAGCGAGGCCGATCTTTTCGTGGAGGATGAGGACAAGTTGACGCCGTGCGACCATGCTGAGCGGCACCACCACACCGAGCTGGCTCTGAGCCTGGAGTCGCAGATGGTTTTCTCCTCCGCCTCGGCTCAGCAGTCCAACGCAGACACACATGGCGAAACAGGCCTGCTGCAATACAAGGAGGTGAGACCACAGTTTTCAAATCTGAAGGGTTCCTGCTGATTGGAGTTATTTTTACCCCTTTTTTCCTGTTTTTCATCATTGGATCGTTCGCTTTACATCATTTTCACTGGATTGTTGGGATTTATATCTGGGGAAGTATTAAATCCAACATGGAGCATTTAGATTGGGACAGTTTAGACATTCATTCATTTGAGTGGCTGACTTTCTGACTTGATTTATTTTAATGTTCTCCTAATTCTAATAAGCTTAACTGTCTGCTTTCTGCAAATGAGTGGAAACTAGCATAAATGTCAAAAAGTGGATTAAACTGAGTCGGATCTGATGTTTAAACTTTTAGTCATGGATGCTAATCTTCATCCTCGTGTTGAGTCATGCGCGCAACATATCAGCTTCCATTTGCAAAGAAATGGGAACAAAGCCACCAACACAGTTGTTTTTCTCTTTTGCACAAGTGGAAATCAGGTAAAGACAAGAAGATAACAGACTGAGTGTGTTCATGATAAGATTCAACAGGTATTTCAGACCCTAAGGGGCACACCGAGAAGCACATTAAAGTCCTCCAATGTGGGATTTTGCATTGTGCTGATTTCAGCCGGCGCATTAACTCAAACTCCATCTGGTTCAAACCTGTTTTATTAGTGTATGTTTGCCTTAGTGCTGGCTCATGTCTCAGTCTTCACTCCCAGTTTACAAAATAACCTCTGTTTTTGTATTTGCTTGCCACCAGTCACAGCTTAGTGGTTCACTGGTTTGGTAATGAGCACATACACATGCACACACACCTCACATCCCGTTTCTTAACTGCTTCTTGCAGCACAGAGGGCACGGGCACAGCAGTGTGGCAGCAGCTGCTGCCAGCTGATAACAGTTTGATCTGCTTTCCTGCAGCCAAATCTGTGCTAATACATCATTTCTCTGTCCCACTCCCATAACCACACACCACTCTCTGCCTCTCATCCCAGTCCTTTTCATGTGGCCCTTTTTACTTCCTGAAACCGCCTGAAATCCAGAACTTTTGCTGTGTGTTTGCGTAACAAAGCTTTCTTTCTCTGTCTGTCATAGAATGTCACATGGTCACATTCCATCTGAATATCTGGAGTTTTCCTTCTGTCTGTTTTCCTCCCCTTTAATGTTTTTCTCTCTCTGTGCTTTCAGCCTTATGAGGGCCTGAAGCTTCAAGACCTGCGCAGGTTGAAGGACATGTTGATAGTGGAGACTGCAGACATGCTGCAGGCCCCCCTCTTCACTGCCGAGGCCCTGCTTCGGGCGCATGGTGCGTGTTTCTCCAACAATGGAGAGGGGGCTTTGTTACTCTGATATTATAATATTTAGTTTTGTTTTCCTCCCTACACTCTGAGCTAAACGCACAACTTCCTCCTCCTGTCAGATTGGGACAGAGAAAAGCTTCTGGAGGCCTGGATGTCCGATGCTGAGGGCTGCTGCCAGCGCTCTGGTGTTGCCATGCCGACCCCGCCGCCTAGCGGCTACAATGCCTGGGACACCCTGCCCTCTCCCCGCACTCCCAGGACCCCACGCTCGCCCCTAACTCTCACCCTCACATCGCCCACAGACAGCTGCCTCACACCCGGGGAGGAGGGCCTGGCCACGGTGAGCAGGGCTGGAAGGTTTCAATGTACTGGGAGTTTAAGTTATTCCCTTACTTCATTTGAAGTGAAGTAAAGGAATGGAAGTATTGTCTTCTAAATCTACTTACCATCAGGATACAATATGCAAAGACAGCTGTCACAGTCCATCTGTCAGTGAGGCTGAGTATGTTGTATTTCATGTGTCACAGTAGTTTGATGGCTGCAGGTTAATGTTTAATCCTCTTAGTTTAAGGGGGGTCGAATGTTCCCTCTTTCTTGCTGTTCTTTGTACTAGTATCTAATCATTAGCCTGTGGTCCACCTGAAGAAGGTCCGGTTGCAAAGTCACCATTTGACATTCACAAAAAAACTGATTTCAAATTCCCACCTGCCCCTTCTTCCCTACAGATGTGCATTTAACAGGCTGAAGGATGACTTTAAATATTGGTATAAAACTTCAATTTAAAGTTTGGGCAAAATAGTTGGTAACACCTGCTGGTTTCACATAAAAACAGTGGGGTGCTAATGGATACCTTCTAGAATAAAATCTACTGTGGATGTTTCACTAATCACCTCCCTCGGGTCCAACATCATAAACATGGATTTGCTTTTCTTTTTTCTTTCTTTTCCAGTGTGGAATCTGTCTGTGCTCCATCTCAGTGTTTGAGGACCCGGTGGACATGTCCTGTGGTCATGAGTTCTGCCGATCCTGCTGGGAGGGGTAAGGGCCTGAGTTTAAAACATAAATGTAAAAAGTATATTTGTATTTAAAAGTGTGCTGAAGTAGATGGATTTAACTCTTCTGTGTTTGTGTGTTCCCCAGGTTCCTTAATGTAAAGATTCAGGAGGGTGATGCTCACAACATCTTCTGTCCAGCATACGACTGCTACCACTTGGTCCCAGTGCACGTGATAGAGAGTGTGGTCTCCAGAGAGATGGACCAGCGATACCTACAGTTTGACATAAAGGTTAAAAACGAACCCTCAAATTATTCAGAGTGTGCAGTCAAACCAAAAGTAGTTCATTGTGTATTCCATCTGTCCCACCCCCCTCCCTCATGATGCAGGCATTTGTGGAGAACAATCCAGCCATCCGCTGGTGCCCCGCAGCCCGCTGTGAGCGAGCAGTGAGGCTCACCCGACCCGGCCCCGGAGACAATGACCCGCACAGCTTTCCTCTGCTGCCCTCTCCAGCTGTCGATTGTGGCAAGGGGCACCTCTTCTGCTGGTTAGTGTTTAGTTTAATTTTTTTAAAATGTCAGATAGATTTTGACATAAAATGAGGAAAATTACAGAAAGGTACTTTGGTGCGATCAGGCTGGAGTCTGGTCTTCAACTGAAATTGTTACGACCATTTTAGGTCACATTAAGGAAACAAAGGGAGAAATAACCCCCAACATACCAATATTTATTAGTATATAAACATGGTTTTCACCTCACAAATTCATCCAGTCACAATTTATTTCCATTTTTAACACATTACGATGTGCAGGATAGGTTTCCCCTTCCTACTGCTGTCATTCCAGAAATGGTGGCACTTTTTCTGCTAAACTGAGCTTCAGTTGTGTGCGGCATGTGTTCCTACACCCAGTTCTCTGTTATTGCCCCTCATGTCTGCAGGGAATGCCTTGGCGAGGCCCACGAACCATGTGACTGTCAGATGTGGAGGAACTGGCTCCAGAAGGTCACAGAAATGAAGCCCGAGGAATGTAAGCCTGTCCTTGAGTTGTTATTGTTTCCAGCCATTTTCCGCGTCACAAGGGATCGTCTTTGGTGGTGAACCAGGGCCCGTCCGTGAACAGCAGCTGTCAGGACTGGTGCATCTTGTTTACGTGCCGGAGTGCGTCCTCAGGGCAGGCCTTTGGCTGCAGAGAGGTTGCTAAAGTGTGTCTTCCACAGTGGCGGGTGTGAGCGAGGCTTATGAAGACGCTGCTAACTGCCTGTGGCTGCTGACCAACTCCAAACCATGTGCCAACTGCAAGTCGCCCATTCAGAAGAATGAGGGCTGCAACCACATGCAGTGTGCCAAGGTTCAAACGCAATTCAGTCTGTAGTGTCTCATCAGTTACCAGCACAGAGATAGAGTTGGACTCACTGCATAACAATGACTGTGTACTCAACAGAAAAACGTTTGAACAAACCCTGCCATCTGTCTCTCTGTGCGCAGTGTAAATATGACTTTTGTTGGATCTGTCTGGAGGAGTGGAAGAAACACAGCTCATCCACAGGAGGCTACTATCGCTGCACTCGCTACGAGGTCATTCAGCAGCTGGAGGAGCAGTCCAAAGAAATGACTGTAGAGGTAACCACTGAGCACATACCCGCATCACATAAAAGCTCTCACTGGGGTAAAAACGTCGGCTTCATTTACGCACAAAATACACAAACCCGCTCACATTTGTACCTGCAAGAGCTTCTCCGCCAGCGGTCACAGAGCTTGTGTTCAGATGCCTCTTAGCAGGGATTGCGCTTTCACAAACGCTGACGCCCACAAACGAAGCTGAATGGAACCGAGTCGCTTTCTGTTGCAGGCGGAAAAGAAGCACAAGAGTTTCCAGGAGCTGGACCGCTTCATGCACTACTACACTCGCTTCAGGAACCACGAACACAGTTACAAGGTACGAACACACATTTATGCCGACGCTAAGCCCGCTTTAAGGCTTTCAAAAGGCTTCAGCTTCACTGCCCGTTTCCCTGTGTCTGCATTAGCTGGAGCAGAGGCTGCTGAAGACGGCCAAAGAGAAGATGGAGCAGCTGAGCAGGGCCTTCATTTGCCGTGAGCCCGGCCCCTCCCCGGCTGTGATTCCTCGGATCCACCCCCGGGAGGCCTCGGGCTGGCTAAACGTGCCCGTTTCTGCTGCCGCCGCAGGTGAGGGCGCCCCGCCGGACACGCGCTTCATCGAGGACGGCGTGACGGAGCTGCTGAAGACGCGGCGCGTGCTGAAGTGCTCTTACCCCTACGGCTTCTTCCTGCTGCAAGGCAGCACCCAGAAAGAGATATTCGAGCTCATGCAGGTAATCTCATAACTTTCAACCCCCCCAGAGAATTCTTCAGCCTTCTGTTTTTATTAAATCCTGCATTGCATAAAACACAGGAATAGCTGTAGGTTCATTATTTGGCTTCAGTTGACATATTTTCAGGGTAAGGAATTTGAAAGATATTATTTCTTGCGCACTGGGACTTTTTCTGGTAATATGAGATTGATATTATTGAGATATTTTAGATGGACTACCCTTAAAAAACACCTCCATTATTCTGATTTAACTGGAAATGTAAACTGTTGAAGAATAAGCTTGTGATTTGGATTATTAGATAAGATGCTATTTAAAGTTTTAAGAATTTTATTCTGTTCGATGGATAAAGATTCATGCTTTTTTGGCATTGTTAAACAAGTTCAAAAATACTGACGGATGCAGATTTATAAAACATATCTGAAGCCCCATTTTTGTCTCATTTGGAATTACAAGTCATTTCTGTGTCTCCTCTCTGTCTGTGTTCCCAGACTGACCTGGAGATGGTGGTGGAGGACCTGGCTCAGAAGGTGAACAGGCCGTACCTGAGGACGCCGTGTCACAAGATAATCAGCGCGGCCCGCCTGGTGCAGCAGAAGAGGCAGGAGTTCCTGGCCTCAGTGGCCCGCGGCGTCGCCCCCAATGACTCCCCGGAGCTGCCCCGCAGAAAGTAAAGCCTCCGATAGTTGGTCTATAACTGACAGGGTTAAAGTCAGAGCCCACTCTAAGGAAACTCTCTGTCTGGGTTTCAGTTACCCTGGAGGATCGTGGGACTGGGAGTACCTCGGCTTTGCATCTCCTGAGGTAAACAGAGACGGTCCATGTTGTGTAGCTTCTGCCAGACCTCTAGTTTGTGCTTCCTAAACCTCTCTGCTGCTTCCTGACCTGCTTGTGTGTGAGGTCCCACTAATGCATGACAGCGGCCCGGGCTGACCTAGTTTGCTTATGTGTGTTAAGATGGGAAGTCGTCACTCTGTACTGGGAACAGGAGATCACAGAGACAGACAGTCCCAGGTAACGCTCCATAGATTCCTGGCGTATTGTGCAAATGCATGAGGAAGTTCCACTTTAAATGTGCGCAAGACTGTGTGTGATGTTGCTCAGCAAAAAAAAAAAAAAAAAAATCCTAAGCAAGAAGCCACTTGGAGTTGGCTTTGTAATTAACCCAAAAGCCTCTCTCTGCAGGATTATGCTGACATCCAGTACCGGCGGAGGCACCGGCCGCGGCGCAGAGGAGAAATGCTGAGTCTGCACAGCCTGAGAAGCAGCAGCAACACGCCGGAGACCGGGCGGCGGAGCGACAGCACAGGTGCAGCCGCCCTCTCAGCCTTGGCCAACTCCATTAGGCCAGAAGGCAAACGTCACTCTCCATTCTTTCGCCCCTTTAAGTTAAAAGAAAATGGAGGTGGGTCGTTAGAACCGCTGTGTTGCATTAAAGTTTTAATGATCCTTAAATCCAGCTTTCCTTCTCCTGAATTCAAGTCAACATACAGTGGGGGAAATAAGTATTTGACCCCTTGCTGATTTTGCAGGTTTGCCCACTTACAAAGAATGCAACGATCTATAACTTTAATCATATGTACATTCTAACAGTGAAAGACAGAATCCCAAAGAAAATTCCAGAAAATCACATCATATGAATTTATAAAAATTGACAACCATCTGATGAGGAAAAACAAGCATTCTTTGTAAGTGGGCAAACCTGCAAAATCAGCAAGGGGTCAAATACTTATTTCCCCCACTGTACTTGTTGATTTGAGTCCTGTACAATCTTAATCCAGGTTAATTTCTTCCTCTGTCAACAACTCTGACTTCTTACTGCAGTAGACAACCAGCAAATGGGATTTTGGTTTATAGCTCCATCAATCTGAACAGTGTAGCTGCTTCCAACTTTTTCTAACTGGTTGATGCAAGTGCAAGTATCCAACTGATGGTTCCAAACGTTTTATTAAAGGATTTTCCGTCATACAAACGCCCAAGACCACCGTGAACACTACAAAATACACGGTGGAAAACATTCATCAGTGAAACCGTCATGTTCCCTTATATGAACGATCAACTGAAACTTATTAAACAAAATATAAATTATTTCAATTGTCCATACCGTATGCCCCTCCAACCAGAAGGTTAGGAGTTGCTAGAAGTCCATTTCTTCCATTTTTCAGTCCTTTGCCTTTACAAAACTCGGAATTTCCTATCAACGGCATCACGTGATCAAGTGATGACCTAATTGGTGACGTCTCCATCTGACATTATTACAATATTTCCCCAAAGTATGTACATATTAATAAAAGATACACAAAATATGAAATGGATATTAAAAGCAAAACATATTCATATTCACAAAAAATTACACTGCGTTCGCTACAAACAGGTTGAATCCCACAGACTCTGTCTGACTGACTGCTGTTTTTCTGCAGAGGGCCCTGAGAGGAGCGATGGCCGCCGCAGAGCGCTGGGCTCCCTGGACGAGGACGACCCCAACATCCTGCTGGCCATCCAGCTGTCCCTGCAGGATTCCCGCAGAGACAGAGAGCGGATCCAGGAGGGGCCGGGGGGGCCGGGGGGGG
>CAJRST010005557.1:16087597-16101510 GCA_907169785.1 Menidia menidia | reverse complement strand
AAAAGGAAATAAAATCTGAAAGCAAATTCAGATAACAGGTGCTTAACTGTGACTCAGGTTGTGGTTTTGCAGGAAAGCCATTTATTGTGACTCCTAAAAAATGGATTCAGCCTTTTTTCCATCGATATAGGTCACTCCCTCGTTCCCACTTTGAAGCCCACCTCGTCTGCCATTAGCCCACATCTGTTATCAGGCCGGCCATC
The DNA here is from genome assembly GCA_907169785.1 of Menidia menidia. Lineage (NCBI taxonomy): Eukaryota > Metazoa > Chordata > Actinopteri > Atheriniformes > Atherinopsidae > Menidia > Menidia menidia. The sequence continues at coordinate 16,101,307 of CAJRST010005557.1, read as the reverse complement.
AGCGCTAACATTAACGCGCGTGTCAACACGCCATCTGTGTTTGTCTCCCCGTCTCTCTGAATCTCTCCCTCTGGGAAACTGTTGCTATTTTCTACATGTTATGTTTGTCTTGTGCCGTCTTCCTCGTCTCCCAGGCCAGAGCCTCTCTCTCCCCGGTGGGAGGTTCCTGCCGGGACCTGGCGTGGATCTCATTGGACCATCAGGTCCCCAACATCAAATCCTGATTTTCTCACACTTATGAAGCCTGGCCCGATATATATTTAGACGCCTAATCGTTATTGAGTGCGATTAAAAGCGAGAGGCTCAGGCAGTTTTACCTCAGACTGCTAGCAGAGAGCAAGAAGTGAAATATGTTAATGAATAACATCCTATTTTGAAGACTATGAATATCCTTATGTAAAGTTAATCAATCAAGATGTTTACGAGTATCTGTTTTAGTCAAAGAAAAAGAAACGAATCAAAGCTGTCTGAATAAACTTCAGTATTACTGTGAAACAGCAGAAAATTAAATGTCTCCTCAAACATGAAACTGATGAGTTCTGTTTGACTAACCTAATATGCGTTTATTAACTTTCCCCTCACAGTGAATGCTCACCTCCCTCCACACAGATTCAGCAAAACGATGTCCGTGGTGCCTTCCCGGTCAGAAGAAAAGATCCATTTGAAAAGAAAAGAAAAAAAGAGTTAAAGCGCTATCCGGAGAGGAGCTCGGAAAGGAGCATGACACAGAGAAATGACAAGGTTTTCCCGTTAGGCGCGATTCAGATTGCCATGAGGCCACTGTGTACATTCCTCCATCTAAGAATAGCCCCCCCCCCGGCCCACCGTGATTCAACCAGACCTCTCATGTGACACAGAGATCTCTGGCAGAGTCCAATAGAGGGAGTGTTTACAACAGCCCCCCGGGGGGAGAGTCATTAGAGGGCCCTGACTCAGCCTGGTGACCCCCACCCAGGTGGGCTTTAATCGTTGGGCCTGAGCTGCTAACGTTTGTCTACCACCCACAGTCTACCCCCTCCCTTCCCCCTGTGTGTAAGCCGGGGTGTAAATATGGATCAGCGATGACGGGACGTTGTGATCAGGAGAACAGCCGGGAGAAACGGGACAACTTCCTCCAGCTGGACAGCTCTTATGGCCTTCTGCACGACTCAGGATGAACAGAAATTATCGTTTCTGTTTTGTTTTCTGTCACCGTTCAGTTCCTGCATCATCCAGCAGCCTCAAAAGAGTGAATATATATATATCTATATATATATATATATATATATATAGATGTATATACAGTGGGGGAAATAAGTATTTGACCCCTTGCTGATTTTGCAGGTTTGCCCACTTACAAAGAATGCAACGATCTATAACTTTAATCATATGTACATGCTAACAGTGAAGGACAGAATCCCAAAGAAAATTCCAGAAAATCACATCATATGAATTTATAAAAATTGATAACCATCTGATGAGGAAAAATAAGCATTCTTTGTAAGTGGGCAAACCTGCAAAATCAGCAAGGGGTCAAATACTTATTTCCCCCACTGTATATGTATACATATATATACATCCTAAGGACGGGCTGTTTGGTGGATTGTCTGAGAAACAATGATCCAGGCATTTTAACTGCATTTGCCTTTATTTTATTAAAACATTTCTTATAAAAATGGAACTAAACAGTAATCATATCACATCTGGATGTCTGTGAGGTTTCACTAAGAAAATAATATTCACTGGTGATTGGTTTATGTTTCCCAATTGAATGCTTTGCACTGAATGGTGTTAGTTAAGCACGAGGAATGTGAACTTAATATATCTAAAATATTTCTATTTCCTCTGAATTTCTGTGCAACATTTGTATAAATATCAGGGGCAAATTATGAACATTGTCTATTCTGAGTGATGCTGTTTATTCATGTTTCTCATCATGCTGTTATTTGCATCAAATTATCCCTGAAAAAGTCAAAAGATTAATCTACAACTTTCCTGGTCTTAATCAAATTATGATTTTTTATTATATAAAAACTTCTCATAAATCCATCTGTGCCTCATTATTCGGATTAAACCTGACTGTGATGAGCTGGCTTTTCAAATGGACCACACAATAAGAGCGTTATCTCTTAATTCCACTGGAGTAAAATGAGAATTTCCCCCCTTGACTGAAATGTCAGTCTCTACATTTAAAGTCTCATCACAACATATATTTTTTAAAATCTCTTTTCCTCATCTTGTGATCACAGGCACATTCTGGTCAGAGGCTTTAAACTTTTCAGTCGTCTAAAAATCTGCAAAGAAAAAGAAACATCCTTTGATCTCACATGCTGACGTTAACCATTTTCCCGTCCTCTGAAAGGTCAGAGGTCAGAGAGGTTGGGAAAGTCAGATAAGAGGAGTAAGCAGTAGATATTAGGGCTCGTGTATGAATGACGGATGAGAACCAGACAGAATCTTTAGTCTGAACTGAGAGTTAATTTTCTTTTATTTATTTATTTCTTTTTTTAACATTTTTCTTTCTTTTTTATTTATTTATTTATATTTATTTATTTATTTTAATTTTTTTATATTTTTTATATTTTTTATATTTTCTTTATTTTTTATTATATATTTTTTTCAATTTTTCACATTTTTATTTATTTATTTATTTTTTTCATTTTCAAAATAACCTGCTTTTACATCACCGTCTCGTACTCTCAAAGACCTCCTCTCTCACAACCACCTGTGAGCTGTCAGGCTTTGGTCTCTGGGCCAGGCCCCGTCTGGAGCCCCTCTTTGCCAGATGAGTTACTGTCATGTTTGGTTAGCGGCTCCGGACGAGGGACTGCGGTTTCACGGCTGCGGATCGAGTGACACATCTTCAGGGAAGTGAGACGTTGGCAGGTCCTGACACTTCGGTGGACTTTGTCCCACGGTGAAATCCAACACCGACCCCAGTTATTGAGCCAGCGCCAAGCTGGGAATCGTGCTGTTTTCTGCTGGCTCACGTGAAGAAAAAGAGAGGAAAAAAGGCTTTTCTGGCTGGAGGCTTTGTGCGTTTTTATGGCTGAATAACGCTGTTGTCAGGCCCCCTTTTATGGAGCCTGTACAGTTAAAAAGAATGCAGGTTTTATAGGTTTCCCTGGAGCTGTTTCTTTGAGTGGGATTGAAGATTTCTTTGTTAGTTAGCAGAATTTAATGTATGGGCTTCCGTAAAATGTATTTTAAGACTCAAATAATTACATTGTTGTACTGGCTATAAAAACACATGACACAAAAATCTATCTAAAACTACCATTTGCAGGCTGTGAAACCAGGACCAAACATGATTCATTTATAACAGTTTAATGAAACGTTATTAATCAGTGACCTGTTGACCTCCTTTTCTCTGTCACTGAGTGTTTGCTGCCCTCATAATTTCAGTTAAGGCTCTGATTTAATAGATTTAGTTCTCTCCACCTGTCAAACAATGGAAGATATACGATGTGCAAATACCACTAGTCCATTTTAGGACAACTAAATATATCAGGGAACTTTTATTGGGCACTGTTTTTAACACAGGATGCTATCGTTTCCTGACCTGCAACTTGGGGAACCATGTAAAATAAAAAATAAAAATCACACCGGAAACCTTTGCGTCCACTATTAAATATTTCAAATCTGTACTATGTACATATATCTTGTTCTCTTTGTAAATACCAATACCTATTTGTGTATTTTGTATTGAATTCCACTGAAGTGAGTAACATTTGGAGTCAAATTCCTTGTATGGTCACACATACTTAAAGCTGATTCTGGTAATGGATAGGATATTTATAATATTCATTCTGAAGATAAATAGGATATTAGAAAGGATATTTTTTCTGATAATGAATCAGACTCAGAATGATAAATGAATGAATTAATGTTTATATTGTATATACTTCATATGTTGTAGTCAGACTTTCCTATTTTTGGTGGTAATGTGGTTGTACTGTGTATAATGACAATAAAGGCATCCTCTCACATTTAGATTTTTTCCTCTGGGCCTCAGTAGTTGATAAAAGTTTCCACACACTTACTAAAATAGTAGTGTACACCTGCTTTGGAGTGGACAAACAAATGTTACAAACGTTTATTTATGAGTTTTTCATTATGCAGGTGACAGAAAACCATGAGCTTAATTTTTGGGCCCAGCTCATGATGGCCTCCTGCCGCCTTAACAAAACCTGACATCTTCCTCACGAGCTCTTCTTCCTCTCCCCCTTAAATCTTACATAACAAACGCATTTTCAGAGCTGATTTAAGGCAATCTTGACAGGGACAGGACTCGTAACCCTCCCATCACCTCCCATTAGCTGCATTTTCGCTCTCCAGCCCCATTCAGCCTCAACAGGAAGTGACGTAGGCGGCCACGAGCGTGACGAACGCCTGGTTCGAAAATACAACAAGGAAGTGGCCGTTTTTTTCTGCAGAGGATAATAACCAGCGGATAAAACGTCTCCTCGGTTCGGGGGTCGGCTGTCGGGGGAGGGGGGGGGGCTGAAGGCCGCCGTGGACTCGACAGAGAGACCCGTTTCCGACCGTTTCGAGGAGTCCGGCTTTTAGCCCGACAGCTAGCTAGCTAGCGATGAACACGGACGTGGAATTCCACATCAGGCAGAATTACCCGTGGAACAAGCTCCCGGCTAATGTCAAACAGGTACGGCGTTTAATCGTCTGTGGAGGGGGGTTTGTTGGAGGGTTTGTGTGGGGGTTTGTGTCCCGGAGCGGTAGCTGTCAATGTCACCGCCGGGCTCCGGTTGTCATTCAGCGGCTCCTCTTAGGGGCTCCATCCGACCGACAGGAGCCCGTGGCCGGATCCGTGGCCCCGGATGAGTCCCCCCCAGCCCCTGGAGCTACATCTGGACTGGCATCACATGACAGATCGTTTGATTAGGAAGGCGCCACATGGTTTTAACCGCCTGGAGATGCAGCTTTCACACCTCTAATAACGCATAATTTGTCCCCCATCTGCATAAATGGGGTGCCATCATTATGCCAACATGTCAGGAGGAAAGTATAGGCGGATGCATTGATATTCCGTGTTTCTTTGCAGCTGTTAACACGAATTGTGCATCAGAGAAGTTGGTCTCCAACTCCTGAACTGATGCTGAAACATGTGCTTAGAGCAGGAATGTAAAATAGAATAAAACCTGTGAGATATTCAGTTAAAACTGGAAACATGGATCAATCATTTCAGTTTTCTGCTTGTATTCAGTCTACAGATTTACCCTCCTGTGTTCCAGTTCTGTTTTGTCCACAGCTATTGACCACCTGCTTGATATAAGCTTGCTTTTTCCTCCTGTTAAAAAATCTGTGCTTCATTTAGAGTATCTTAGATTGAACTGAGTTGTCTGGGAAACTAGGAAGACTATGTGGTTGTTAGCCGTTACCAAGGGAAAAGACATATTATATATAAGGCACTTAACAAGGACACTTTATTCTCTGAGAATAAGTGACATTCTTTATGCACTATTGCTCAAAAAGGTCATGATTGTCACCAGAATCGGTCCAATGCATCAAGAGTTTAAAACTCATTATTTTGGCTTTCAAGCCTCCCAGATATTAAACGTGAAATCCAGTTTTGTACAGTTGAATTTGAAGCACAGCATATCTGACAGCGGGAGGTAAACCGGAGTGTGTTGCTCCCCCGGCTGGGAGGAGGAGGAGGTTAAAAGAGTCCCAGTTTATTTTTGCCGCCAGGCATGGTGACCTGGCCTTGATCCTCACCTGTGTGCTTTGTTCTCTCCGCAGAGTTTGGGGAACTCTCAGCGCGAGTATGAGAAGCACGTGCTCCTCTACAGCATCCGCAACCAGCTGCGATTCCGCAATAACTTAGGTGAGCAAGTTGGCCCCTCGCACCAGATCTGAGCTCACATCTATTAGTCAAAGCATCAATGAGACCTCTCTATGCTGCTCACAGAACAGACTGTGAGCTGTAATAAATCTCTTGTATGAGTCAGAGCTACAAATGTGTAATACTAAGTGAGCTAATGAATAATCATAAGGCATTAAAAATAGCTCCCACTAACTCATCATCTGAATTTCCTGCCTTGGGGCCTCTAGATTGTCAGTGATTAGCGTGTCTTGTGCAAGCTGAGTTGATCAGCTGGAGAACATTCATTTAAAACAAAAAATGGTCAATAACAGGCTTTTCCACAACACTAACCAACTGCTGGACAACATTCATTTAAAACAAAAAAAAAAAAGGTCAGTAATCGTTAAAGTAACATAAACTCCAACAAATGTGCAAATCCAGAGCGTTTGCATGACGTGAATGGGTTAAATATTCTTTAAAGGAGACATATTATACCCTATTTTGACAAGTTAAGCTAGTTCCCTGGTGTCCTAATTTAATGTCTGTGACAAGCTTTGGTCAAAATCCCATAAGGATGAAGCCCAATAGCAGTTCAGTCCCCCTGCCTAACCCTAACCCTAACCCTAACCCTAACCCTAACCCAAAACAGCCCCGTTCAGAGCGCTCGCTTTGGAGTGCCTGTCTCTTTAAATGCAAATGAGACACAGGCAATCCACCCACTTCTTCAGGGAGGTGTGCCCACGTCGGCACGCTAACGCTACCATGCTAACGCTACCATGCTAACGCTACCATGCTAACGCTACCATGCTAACGCTACCATGCTAACGCTCACGCTACCACGACGTCTGCCACAGATAGGGGAGTAAGCTGAGGGGGGGGGGCAACATGCAGGTGAAAGGCTGGAATATTATAATGAGCTAGATAATATATAATAATAATAATAATAATATTATAATGAGCTAGAGCTAATGACGTCAGAAACTACCCACTCCTGAAACCTCCTGATTTATCTCCTGGATTCAGACTGAGGCGGCCCACAAAAACATGACTGAGTCATTTTTTTTTTCACACTTTGCCTGCTGATAGGCCCTCCACAGTCCCAAATGTACATAATCAAATGATTAAAAACTTGGTTTTGCATAATAGGTCCCCTTTAAACACATTACGCTAACGCTACCATGCTAACGCTACCATGCTAACGCTACCATGCTAACGCTACCATGCTAACGCTCACGCTACCACGACGTCTCCACAGATAGGGGAGTAAGCTGAGGGGGGGGGCAACATGCAGGTGAAAGGCTGGAATATTATAATGAGCTAGAGCTAATGACGTCAGAAACTACCCACTCCTGAAACCTCCTGATTTATCTCCTGGATTCAGACTGAGGCGGCCCACAAAAACATGACTGAGTCATTTGTTTTCACACTCTGCCTTCTGATAGGCCCTCCACAGTCCCAAATGCACATAATCAAATGATTAAAAACTTGGTTTTGCATAATATCTCCCCTTTAACTAATGTCTGCGTTTTTACGAACAGTGCGCCACGTGAGGAAGGACGAGCGCAAATATTACGAGGAGCTGCTGAAGTACAGCCGGGAGCACCTGATGCTGTACCCCTATCACCTGTCGGACATCATGGTCAAAGGGCTGAGAGTCACTCCCTTCTCGTATTACATAGGAATCATGGAGGTAAGCAATTCCTGCTGCATTCCTGTGAGGAAAAGGCTCTTTTTACATTTTTTTTAGTGTCCTATTTCGCGTCTCACAGCAGCTATTGTTCAGAACAATGGCTCGGTTAACTCTGCAGAGCAGAGCATTAAACTGTCCTCACTGGTTTGGATAAATTCAGTCCCTGTTCACTGAAACGGTTTCGTTTTAGCACAAATGGAGACTATTGCAAGAGCTGTAGTCTCAGTAAAAAAGCAGCTTTTGTAAAAGAGATATTACGGGTGTTTTTTCCCCATTTGCCAGCAGATACTATGTTCTCTGAACACCTAAAATCAACATTTCGATTTATACACTCTCAATAGTTGCAGTTGCATTGTATTTTTTCCTGAGATCATATATTTATTGTTTGTTTTCGGGCACTAGGTGTCAGTCAGTGTCTGAAAAAGCCTCACAGAGTGTCTCAGGAGGAGATACGGGGTCGAAAACACACTCTTGAGACATCTCTGCTGCTTGCTCTGCGTTCAGTCGGGGCTTCGCCTGCATGACAGCCCAAACTCGCTAATAAGACGCAGTCTGTTGACTCCAGACTCCAGAAAACAAGCCGGATTCTCCTTTTTCCATCGGGTCACAAACTCTGAGCCCACGTGTTCACACCACCTTTCGAGTTTGATTTGAATCTGTATCTTTTTTTTGCATGTCTCTTTTCTGGGGTTGTGTTTTGGATACATTTCCTCTCCGTGCTGACTCTCAGTTAGAGTCCCTCCCATTTCATTTTGGGGAGATGTGACTAACAGGCTCAGCGTTATTTCACTTACCAGCACAAATATAGAGCAGCTTTTTTAGTCGTCAGCTCACTTAACTCTGTGTTTTTTACGCCAAACTGGACTGAACTTGGATTGTAATTGCTGAATTGGCTGAGGGCTATATCGTTTTTTTGTTAATCGGCTCCAAACACCTAATGAAAGCCGGGAGTAGAAATTAGCACGCCTGCCCAAAGTGGCTAATCCTGTTATTAATCAGAAGTTGGGGTCACAGAAAGGGGAGAGAAACAAAGTTTCATTCTTCTCTGCTTCCCTTTTCATCTCTTTTTTTTGTCCCTGCAGGATATTATGAACAGTGAGAAGAGTTATGACTCCTTGCCCAACTTCACTGCTGCTGACTGTGAGTTTTATTTCTCCATTTTCCACAGCTCTGAGAGGACTGAACTGAGGTTTTGTTTGCCTCCAACACCTCCTCTCTCTGTGTCACTGGTTAATATTGCACAGCTCTTCCTGGCAGTTACAATGAAAAGATTCAAAACTATGACTAGATGAGGGATTTCAAACAGTCAGAGAGTCATTGGAAAGTTGTTTTCAGCTTCTCTAAAGATTTGGAGCCTAATTTGGATTTGTTGGATTCACTCGTCCCGAATTTTTGTTTTTGTTGTTTGGGGAAAAGTATTAATAGTAATTAAATGTTAGGATTCAAATATGCAATGTCTCCAGAAGAAAGTTTCCTGTTTTTCAACTTTCAAACACGTGCTCTTTTTCTATTTTTTGCTCAGCAAAGTTGTTTGAGAAAGAAATGCAGAACTCTTTTGTTCGTCTGTGAATCAGGTTTATCATCTCATATTTTAAAACAAAAGTCTAAAACATATCTGCAGACTGTGTAAATCTTGGTCTTCAGAGGATTTGTGCTAGTTTTGGTCCAAATTTGGAAGAAACATGAAACAATGATGGTCACATCTACCATGTTGGTGAGTCTTGGTCCTAATTAGCAGAGACTAAAACGACACCATCAACATCTCACTGACTCAATAGGTTTTTCTTGCTAATTTTTGAGCAACTGTAACAACATTGTCTCAGATTTTATGTTGGACTCTGCACCACCACAGAGGTCTTTTCTTTCTGAACAGACAAGCAAAAAAGAAAAGCAGCTTTTCTCTTTCTTCGTTTCCGAGAGGCCGAGTGTCTCATGAATAATCTCAAAACCTGAAAAGTCTTCAGGCAGCTGCCGCCTTTCTGCTGTCAGGTGAAAATAGACTTTGGCACAGAATGACGAGCGGCTGAGTCCTGGTCGGGGAGGCAGAAGGCTGCCAGTACCGTACTCAAAGGGACCCCTCCACTAAGCTCCTCGGAGGAGGTTTCAGAAATGTGTCGGGCAGAATTGTGCGGATGGGGATTGTTCGTGCGCGTGTTGTCGGCTCCTGGCTGAACCAGCAGGAGGTGCCAGCCTTTTTTTGTGTCAGCCAAACCTGGATGTGCAATAGGAGCCGACGAGGGCATTATTATTGCAAAACCTCCTTCATATGACACAGAATTGTCACAGATTTAGAAAATGCGTGTAGAGATAACAGCTCTTTTTGATGCAGCTGGGTTTGGATTTGAGCAGGGATGATTTTGGCCTGTTGGAGCTGGAGGACAAGTTGGTGGCTTCATCAGCCTATTTCATCTGTAATTAAATTTAAAAATCCTGTCTCCTTCTCTGCTTGAATTAGTTACAATCCAAGCAAAAAGTCAGTGGAATAATTTGTTACTACAATACAGAGTTCGCAAGAACTTCTGAAAGTATTAATTCACACTAACTTATTATTATTTATTGTAATTCGCTGCAGAGATTAAAACATGAAAAAGTAAAAAAACTTTACATTTATTGCCACAGATTTATTTTATTTGGTTCCTGAGGAGTGTGTGTTTACTGACCCTGTTGTTCCATCAACACAGGTCTGAGGCTGCTTGGCATCGGGAGAAACCAGTACATCGACCTGATGAACCAGTGCCGGTCCTCTAAGGTAAGCTGTGCTCAACGTGCCCTGGAAAATCAGAGTTTTAACAAATGGAAACATCAAAGGGGTCTTATTATCCAGTTACAGCTCACCTGGATGAAATGGCACAAAGATTTTTTCCAAACTGTCATGTGGTAAAAGAAGTGCTGTCCCCAGCCCATCAAACTGCCTTTTTAAAACAAAGTCATGTGATTAAAACTGCGTTTTTAATAAAGGGGGGTGGATTCTGGAGTTAATGGAAAGTTTTATTATGCCTAAAGGCCTCTTTAGCAAGCATCAAATTCCCTTTTCAGAGTTAATGAGAGTGCAGCTTGATGGTTTTACCAACAATCAGATGCGAAGCAGGTGGTTTGTCTTTTTCATTTATGTTAATGTTTTAGTTCCTCAAATTAAAACCTCTAATTTTAGTTAAAGATAATTAGCAGACTTCAGGCTCACTGTTATAATTTTCCTTGCTGATTCACAGATTAGGATATTATGCTGATTGCTGTTGTAGAATGGTCCTGAAAAAAGAAATAAGCACACATTAAACACATTTTTGTCCCTTGTTTACCTGTTTAATTCAGCTTTTTATTAATCGGTGTAGATAGCCACTTGATCTAGGACGAGCTGTCAGTGGATGTCAGGCATGTGTCTATAAAACTGAGACATTGGAAAGATTTAAATTTGACATAAAGGTGTTTTTCATTTCAAATTCTGGTTTGGTTATTATCCAGAAGAATCTGTATTATACTATACCATTGGAGGAAAGTTTAAAATAAATTTGAAATCTATATTTGAACCGTTTTTGGGGTCTGGAAATGTGTAAACATTAGATATAACCCCATTCTATGTAAAGTCATACTAGTTAAATGGATTTCATGGGTTCTGTTGGACTGTGAACACTTGCTAATTTAAGATTTCCTCACATTCTTACTTCCATTTTTTTCTATTCTTTTTAATTTTTTTATTGCCCCCCTGTTTGCTTCCTTTCTACAGAAATTCTTCCGCAGGAAATCAGCGCGGGACCTGCTCCCAGCCAAACCGGTGGAGATCTCGGTGGAGCCGTGGTGGGTGGCACAGACCGGATACATCACCGAGGACGACATAAGGGTGAGAGCAAAAAGCACGGGCACGTTCAGTCCCAGTTTAATTTCAGCAATACCAGCTGTCCTTTATAGGCCCCATAAGGAAAGACTCTCCTATTTCCAAAAATAAAAGATCAATCTGAAATGTTAACCAAATAACAAAACAATTATAGATATAGTTGACAATGTAAATGGTCAAGACAACAGAAAGATCAGAAGATATGATGAAGAACATTAAAAAAAAATGTTCCTGGATGTCAGGAAACATCAATGTGTTAAAGGACAAACTGAACTAGGCTGCTAGACCTTTTCACTTAGGAGATAGAAGACTTTACGAACATTCAGGAGGACAACTCAATCACACAAGTTAAAAATAAATGATGAAAGCAAAACTCAGAAAGAGAAACTGTCCAGAGGTGGTCTGGTTCTAAGGACACGAGTAGAAAGAAAAGATGGAAATATGGAAAAACATTAGTGCATTAAGGGGAACACAGGTCATAAAAAGTGTTTTAAGATGCCCATTTCTAGCTTTAGTTGAGATTTATTTGTCTAATTATTATATTTAGGAGGTGGAAGAACTTTAAATGTTGACTCATTTGTATTAATATGTAATATCTATCAGTTCATCCATCAACTCCCACAGAAACAGCAGAGCAGCTGTTTGGTAGATTTTATTTTAGCTAGCTATTTTGTTTTCTCTAACGTTGTATTTTTATTGGGTTTAATTGCAGATCTGTTCTCCATCTGAGAAGAAAGCCATTGATAAGATGATAGATACAGGTCCTCAGCTGGCCGGATCGATGGAGTACAACGTAGTCCTGAGTGAGTATTCTTTTTTTCATCTTATTCACTTTTGTCTCCCTCTTCTGGCAGTGAGCATTATAACCTGAACCTCCAGTTTGTGCAGCTTATTCAGTGTTCAGCTTCTCCAGAGACCTTGTCTTATTCTTAAAAAAAACAAAAATCTTGAGTATCAGGAAGGTTTTTGGAACAATGAATGGGTTTTTCCTCCGAAGGCTCCAGGAATGTTCTGCACACTTCGTTTGTGTTTCTCTTAAAACTCCAAAAACGAGATTTAAAACGTGGATCTGCTCCCAGCTAAGGAGGGATTTGGCTTCCTAATTATTGCACGAACTAATTTGGGAGAAGCTTCAATTAAACAGCGTTAAGTTAAATGCAAAATCTCCCCCCCTCAGCTAAGCATTGTTTAAATAAGATTTCAGAAGGGGGAGATTTTCCTAGATTTTCCTTGTGTAGCTACAGTCGTGTGTAGAATACTTTAACTGTATTATTCTGCTTTTAATCCAGGTTTGTACAACCGGGGCTTCATCTACCTGGACGTTCCCATATCAGATGACAGTTGCATCTCAGGTACATTTCTGTGTGTGTGTGTGTGTGTGTGTGTGTGTGTGTGTATTCATAGTTTGTGTGCAGATTGGATTGTACAGATAATATTTCTGCATGCATCTGAAATGAGGTCCAACAGAGCCTTCAAAAATAATTAGAAACTGCTGAAATATTCGCATAGTTGTTTTTCTATATTTGTTTTTTTTTCATTTTTTTTCAGTGCCCCCGCTTGAAGGGTTTGTGATGAACCGAGTCCAAGGCGATTACTTTGAAACGCTTCTGTACAAAATCTTCGTGTCCATTGACGAGCAGACGAACGTGGCCGAGGTGGGCTTTGGACTGTGAACGCATCTGTGTTTTTTAACAAAGTTTTCAGCCAAATCCTGTTTCATTCTTTTGTTTCTCTTCTCCACATTTCTCCCTGCTTTTTTCTTCTCAGCTGGCCAATGTGTTGGAGATCGACCTGGACTTGGTGAAGGTGGGTATCCAATAAAGCCTTGCTTTGAAAACTGACAGAATTGAAAGCTAATCTTTTCTTTGCTCTTGGAGATCTGTTGATGTCAGACTCCATTGTCAGATCTTTCTGAAAAATGAACTGTCACACTGAAATAGTCTGAGCTCCATTTTCTTGATCCGCATCTGACCTGATAGTTGAGCGGTCAGCACTTTGAGGCCCAAAGGTCTGCTCACATAGTAAAAAAAAAAAGAAAGAAAATCAAGCTGTCATCGTTTTCTCAAACTTTTGTCATTGGCTTTGATGGAAAATGTCTTTTTTTCAATTTTTTTTTAGATGACCGCAGGGCAAAATGAATTCAGATTTGTACCCTGAGCTGTGATATGGGTCTGTTGAAGGGAAACTGCAGATATTGTAAAGAAAATGCTTTCCAGGTCCAGGAGCTGCAGGGGCGTGTTCAGAGGGCTGGGGGGGGGGGAGAAATAAGTTATAAACAAGAAATGTATCTTTTTGTTTTCAAAATATTTGAACTGGACTAATCACAGGACTGCAGGGTATAATTTTTTTATTTGTAGATATTGTATCCTACAACCGGACATCCATCCATCT
>CAJRST010005557.1:16045585-16056435 GCA_907169785.1 Menidia menidia | reverse complement strand
CCCGGGGGAACCAGGACCAGAGGGTTCTGGGTTGGAGTCCCGGGGGGAACCAGGACCAGAGGGTTCTGGGTTGGAGTCCCCGGGGGAACCAGGACCTTTCTGGGTGGTTTTGCATGTTCTCCTGTGTCTGTGGGTTCTCTCCGGGTTCTCCGGCTTCCTCCCACCCTCCAAAAACCTGCATGTTAGGTTGTTGGACTCCAAACTGCCCTTAGTGTGAGTGTGTGTGGTTGTTGGTCCTTGTGTGTCTCTGTGTGTCCCTGTGATGGACTGGGGACCGTCCAGGGGGACCCCGCCTCTCGCCCGTTGACCACTGGGATAGGCTCCAGTTCCCCCCGCGACCCCATCAGGGAATAAGCGGCATTGATAATGGATGGATGGATGGATTTGACTTGAATTTCATGTCCTAAATGATGAATCGTGCGTCCTTGTTTCCATCATGTTGTTGCCTTAAAGCCACAATCCTTTTACTGCAAATGGCCCAAGCCGTTAAAGATTCAGTTTAATGAGACACGCTGACCGGTGGACGCTTGTTTGTCCCCCCCTAAAGGCCCCAAAACATCCTGGAAGCGTCATGATCTTAACGCTCTTAATTCTGTACGCCGAGCGAGCATTCCTCTATTTATAGCATGTCTCATTTCTTGATCCAATTTAGGTTTAATTTCATCTGCGAGCTCCTCCAGACAGAAAACCGTCACTGAGCCAGAGCAGGGTTTTTCTGCCTTTAGGGCCCGGTTTCACACCAGCACATGGGAGGAAATTTGTGGTGGAGTTTGTGTTACGTTGATCAGAGTCTGTGAACTGTTCCCAAAGTCGAAGTAAACCACAAGTTACTGTCACTTTTTTTGACAACAACCTGCCTCGTATCTGCTTTTTTTGCCTCCTGGAGAGTTTGGGGCTCTTAAAAGGGCTCAAAGGGCTCTTTGTGTGTTGTTGTTTGAACTTTTCATGGATTCGATTTTGTATTTTATAATCCACCCAGCTTTTTAAAAAATGTCTTAAAATCTCTGTAAAGATTACATTTGTTTCAAAGCAAAAAAGTTGTCCCCGAAAACAGCAGCTTTTCCTGAGCTGTCAAGAAAACAGTCAAAAAGTGTCTCATATTTAGATTTGTTGGGAAAACAATGTCAACCAGAATACATATTTACTTTTTTTTGGGCTCTTTTAAATGTTCAGCATCCTTTAGACATAGACAAAACTTTTGTGTTGGGTTTGGAGGAGTAAAAATGTACATTTCCTCTAAAAAAAAACTCCCACCAGCCATCAGCCTTTATTTTGTTTTTTGAGCTGTAAAACACCATTTCTGTCAGCGCCACCCCTGAACCCCAATGCAGTTTTCTATTAGGTCTCCCATTGCAAAACCATTCCTGAGCGTGCCCGGCTGGTTATGAGAGTACAATCCAGAGCCGTGTGGATTTGAAAGTGTGTTTGGTGCTTGAAATAGGTCTACCGTGTCTGTAAACACACAGAAAACAGCAACATTTGTCCCACACGCCTCGTAACGCCGTCTCTCTTTTTTTCTTTTGGTCGTTTTCCTGCATTGCTTAAAATCAAATTGCTTAAAATTGTTGATGTCAAACACACCAGGAAGTCGAGCTGCGATCGGAATATTTTTCAGTTCGATAACAGTCGCCTTGGGTTTAATTTTACCACTAAGAAGTTAATAGTAAAAGCCTCAAGTTTACCACAAATGTTTTAGAGTCTGTCAGTCGTTTGATTAGAAAAGAGAAAGTCATCATGGCTGCTGGGAGCTAAACTGAAGCTGCTAATAGATACGTGGTGCAGCAGATGGAATAATGCAGATTCTCTCTGGGAGTCTTTTGGTTCTGGTTTCCTCTTTAACAGATTTTACAGCTAACCACCAGAATCAAAGCACACCTGACTAGCAAAGGTGATGGTTAGGACTGATAAATGTGTTTGTTCCCAGGTTAGATGTGTTAACCCGATTCTTTAGTTGGAAACCTGAGAAAAAACCAGAGTGGATCAAAAGTATAAAAAAATGACATTTATTGGGTCACAGTTAAGTGTATCAGCTGGGCTCTGACAGACTAAAACCTCTCTCTAGAGGTCCTACTGGCCAGTTACCTCTGGGCATAAACAGGCCAGGTCCTAATTCATGCAGATGACATTGGAATGTGGTAACAAATGGTGTGTGTTTGAGTTGACCTAAAGGTGGATCTAATGCAACAGAGAAAGAAAAAGAGAGAAAAGAGAGTCAGAGCCAGAGACTTCAACACAAAATATAGTTATAAAAGAAAAGAAAACAATCAGTAATTTACATGGATTAGGTGATAGCATACAATGCTAAAGTGAGTAATTATAGCCCAATTCTAAAAGATAGAAACGAGGATTCCTCCAAATACTAGTATTTTACACAGCTTGTCTTTTGTTTGAAACATGCCAAACATCCCAGACACAGTCGGGAATTTGTCACGCAACAACGACGAGTCCAGGAAGGAAAATCTAGACTGAAAGCAACGAGTTTTATCTAGTTCAGGAACAAAAAAGAGGCACGATTTTGTACAATTCACACCATTTACTTGCGGAAAAAGCAACAAAATACAATTTAGAAAAACTACAAAAAGTCCAAACAAAACTACTGTTCTTAGTTGTCGTGTAGACATTTGAATTTAAAGTTGTCGACCGAGGTCTGGTGGACACAGAAAACCCTCCTGGACGTCCTCAGGAGGCTTCCCTAGAGGCAGGTGGTCAGTAATGGTCCACCTGCTACAGGACCCTTCGGTCCAGGTTTGATCCAAACACAAGAACGAGGACTTCTGTCATCAGCTGCAGCTCAAGATGGAGTTGGTCTCCATCCACAGGATGAGATTTGGAAGGCTCTGATCCCTCCACTCAACACAAGCATCAGCCCAGACTGGGAGCGTTTTGTTCAGTTTATTCGAACAACAAAACAATATAAGATGTGTAAATACAACACAACACAATGAATACATAAACCATAATAAATTGTTGTTGAAATTGTACTTTTGGGAAGTAGGATCATGTCTGAGTTGGACAAGATTAATCTGTATTTTCTACTTTCAAATTGTTTGGGTTCAAGAAGAAGCTGTTGGTCTGCACGATAACTGGAAATGTTGAAGTTGTTCATGGTTTAAAAATTTCCACTAATAGTTTTTTCTCTTCTTTTTGTCTTCATAGAGAGCTGAAATACTTTAAAACAACTAATTTTTTTCATCCATATGCATTTTTATTGTTTTCTGGCATCAAGACAAAAAACACAAAAACAATTAGTTTCTGCTTTTGGTCACCAACCAAATGATGGTCTTTGGTTATCAGTGACTGAGCTTTCAAACTGAAATGTTAAAAAAAAAAGACTTGCTATGCTGAATATTTATGAATCACCACTCGGACGTTTGAATGTTTTCATAAAAACGAGGAGGAACTCTTTCTGATGTAGATGTGTGAGTTAGCGTTACTTTCCCTTTCATGGAGGAGCTTCCCCCACCTTTTTACAGAGCGGTCACCACGGTAACCGTGGATTTACGTGCACCACCTCCGTCCGTCCAAACACATAAAGCCTGCGTCCTCATTAATCAACCGCCTGAAAAAAGGGGCGCCACAGATTTGAATGATTTCAGTTGCCAAAGCTGCACAACAAGTGCAGGAAGATTAATAATTAACTGAAAGTGCCTGAAGCAGCTTCCTTTTAAGAGACCCAAAGCTCCCACTTCAGGTCCAGCTAGCTCAATGAGAAGCAAAACACTTTCCAGGGTAAAAAACATTTGGTGTTGCATGAGAGAGGGACTATTTGCACAGAACTTCAGTTTCTTTCCTCACCAATAAACCTTGAAGACCCACATAGATAGATACATAGATGGATAGATGGATGGGTAGATGGATAGATGGATAGATGGATTGACTCTTCCAGAGTGTCTCTGGTCCTAAAGCTCTAAAGTCTCTTATTTCCTGTTAGCATGTAGCATCAATGGATGCTAGCTGTGGAATCTCTATTCTAGCTGGATGTTAAAGCCTTAATGATAGATAGATAGATAGATAGATAGATAGACAGATAGATAGATAGATAGATAGATAGATAGATAGATAGATAAACTCTCTTCCAGAGTGTCTCTGGTCCTAAAGCTCTAAATTATCTTATTTCCTGTTAGCATGTAGCATCAATGGATGCTAGCTGTGGAATGTGTGTTCCAGCTGGATGCTAAAGCCTTAATGCTAACGCCTCTGCTAGCATGTAGCATCCAGCTGAGCTCAGACTGGAGCTGGATGTTAGAGCTAAAGGTTAAATCCTCTTTCTGGATAAAAGCGTCTCAATGCAGAAATGTGAATGTAAATATGGGGGAAATGTTTGGGGCCCAACAGAATCCCTTATGTTAAAATTGGGCTATAATCACTGACTTTAGCATAGTATGCTAAAACTTAGCCCATGTAAATGACTGATTGTCTCATTCCTTTTTAGAGTTGTGTTGAACTCTTAGGCTGTGCCCACACATCCTCATTCCCTCTCTGTTACAGTAGATACTCGTCTTCAAGCTCAACATCCACACTTTCTTATCACATTCCACCTAAACCTGCATGAATTAGGACCTGGCCTGTTCATGTCAGAGCTAACTGCCCAATAACACTCGTCCTCCTGTTGGAGGCCCAGAGGAAAACTGTCCATCAGACCCGGAAATGGAGGCTCTTTCCTAACTTAGATCCTCCGGGAACTTTGTCTGTGACCAATAAATGTCATATTTTAACTCTTGATCCACTCTGGTTTATTCTCAGGTTTTCCAACTGAAGAATCGGGCTAGCACTTGGTTAGCCTTCACATGGAAAGAAATGAATGCTTATTGTTCTGTTTTGGTTATTGATTTATGCCCATTATTCCTGACAGAATTGAGATGTTTCCCCCTGTGAAGTTTTGAAAATGTTTTGTCACATTGGCTGAATATAGATAGTGAACCTAACAAAGAACAGCATGCTCCCTCACAATTGTCATTAAGCCAGACTTCTTATCTTTATTTCCGTTGTCCTACAAGTGGATATGTTTAATTTTATTTATGAAAATCCGACAAGCTTGAATAATGGTAAATGTGCAGCTTTGAGGGAGTCCTTAAAATTGGAATACAACCAAAACAGTTTAATCTTTTAATGGAAAAGGAGCGGTTGTTTGTTTGAATTTCAAACTTTAGCTGTTAGATTAATGCTTGCAAAGAAATCAAATTAATTTAGCTTTAAATCATGTGCAAAAAATCTACAGTCTATTGATGTATTTTTCTATTATGAATAAAGGAAACAAAGAGTTTTAAATGTTTTTTTTAACGCTTTTCCTGCTTCACACAGCCAGTCATCAATCTGTGGTGGCTTCATTTTCCCACCTAGAGTTTTCTCTCATGTTCACTCCGGTACCTTCATATAGTTGGGACTTTAAATCCTGCTCGTGGGGTATTGTAGAGCTCAGCTTTTCCACAGCCCATCAGACACTTTTTGACCAGTCATTTACAGACATAACTGCCTCTTTGCAGATGTTTCTGCTGGAGTTTTACAGAGGTGATTTTTGTTTTATGGCCCAGCTTTCATGGTTAGTTTAATACATTGTTTGCCTTCTTTTGGAGCTCAGCGCAAACCAACCCTCATTTCTTTGTGTGGAGTTTCTCTATTTCTGTTGATTTGTCTCACATTTAAACTCCTGGGAACGTAAGGTGTGAGGTTTTCCAGTGTTCCTCGGTTCATAGACTCTTTTAATGTATAAACCTTTTTTTCTTATGGCTGCCAAGAAACCTAATTCACTTAGTGTGACCAGCTACTTGAGATCCAGGTAATGTTGCTGCTCGTTCTGAGGGAAAAGCAGCATAGCTAATTGAATTTCCCCCAATTCAACGTAGACGTCAGGGCTGAATATAAAAGAATAAGAAGCTTCGGGCAGGAAAAAGTAACCCCTCCAGCCTACGTTTTCGCTACGAATTACAGGGATGTGCAACGTTTTTAGGGTTTGTGATGAAGTCACTGCTGCATATTAGATGTTATCTGATGATAAAATACGTGTGAAACCCTAAAAAACCAGCACAGATTGAATCTGAATTCTCCTTTTAGGTTAAAAAATAAGACAAAGAGGACTTCAACGCGGTTTCTTCTGCATGTGTAGCGATAATGAAAGACGGTTTTAGGATTCTGAAGAATCTGAAGCCCTCCAAAGATGAGCTAGCCGTCTCATTTGTCGTGTTTATGGATAAGTACTCGGTATTTGCTCAGCAGGTTTTGGGGCAGTGGAAATCTTTCCATTCGGAGTTTATTTCATCCGGCATTAACCGCCTCCTCCTCTCCTCCCGCTGATAAGAAGTGAAAGCCGGGACACCCAATTATAATCAACTGACAGCTACATCTCTGCTCCTGCCATGGAGGATGTTCGGTTTCCTTTGAGTTTAGCTCAAATATGAGAGAGCAAATCCAGCTCAGGCCTCTCCGTGTGTGCTTACGGAGAAAGAAGGAAACGATAAAACCACATTTAAACAAGCAGTTTCAGGCAAACACAACCCACCCGTCTATCTTTCTTTACTTCTCTATTCAAAATGGTGTTGTTTCAGCGGATTTAAAAAAAGAAAAAGCAACATTTACTGCTCAAACTGCGGCTGGATGCGGTGTTTCTGGTGTCAGTTCTGTGGATTTGTTTTTACAGCAAATCCAAATGAGGATGAGCACACCTGCTGATGGGAGCCAATCACAAGTCCTCCACAAACTATCCATTTGTCCATTTGTTTGGATGACTACGTTCCAGTCGGAAACACCATCATGTGTCTCATCTTTCAGGTCTGATATCAGGAAATCTAGCTCAGGAAAATTTGGTTCTGCTCTGAAAGCTGGAGTGTGCCCTCATTTTAGTGTTCCTTGATATTTTACAGCAACTTTTAGTCGGAGAAAGGCTCAAACTTTACGCTAAGCTTTGTAGTTTGTACATTTGTAATGCAGGTATTTTTATTTCCAGAGGGAAGGTTGACTCTGAAGGGCGATATTCACCTTCAGTTAGCCAACGTTAGCGTTAGCTTTAGCTTTAGACCCACAGACCCACAGACCCATCGAAGGCCCAACTACGGCCCACCCAAACCCGAGTACACAGAAAAGAACGGCTTTCTATGTTAAAAGGTCTTCCATGGCCACATCCCAATATCAGTATCCCAATATCCCAAACAATACACGATGATGGCTGGAGTTTCCAACAGGAAACAAACTAAAAACAAGTTTTAAGTGTTAATTAAATGTTATGAAGTGTCTCCTAAAGCTATTTATTGGTTCATTTGGGGCCCAAAATGGCAGCAATCCAACAAATTCCTCTCACAAAGCTCTCTCCGCCTCTCTAAAGAGGCAGAGCAGCTCCTTTCCTGAGCTGCTGCCAGAGGCTGGAGTCCAGTCCACAGGAAGCAGGTAGGTTGGTTGTCTGTGTGGGCTTTGTTTACTGTGCTGGTCTCTCCTGTGCCCACATGTTGTCACAGGAAAAAACGGTAGTGCGTAAAGCTTTTGATTTGATTTGTCAACAGTTGAATCATTTACAGTAGTAATATCTATGTTTATTAAGCTCAAATCCCCCCATAAACACAAAATTCTACATTTGGTTATGGTTGTTTATCTGTCAGGTGCCATACTTACCTCACTGAAAGCAAAAAGTGAAGCAAACTGGCCCAAAATGCATGTAAAATGAACTGTCTGCAGCTCTTTTCCCGCAGACTTTTCCACAAACACTCGCAGCCCTTTGGAGGCCGTGAGGAGCGTGCACGTTCATGCGCCGATACAGGAAATGTGGAGAGCAGCATCCTGCCAAAGGACAAGTCAGCGTGCGGTCCAGAGAAGCCAGGACTCAAACTGTTCTCCTCCTGAGCCGCTGCTGCTGATCGTTTTCTGTTATTTATTTATTTTATTAATTTATTTATTTGAATAGGGACAAAGCACATTAATGAACATCAGTATAAAAACAAATGTAAATATGCCGGATTGTAGCTACAAAGCAAATTTTCATCCGTAGTCCCCAGGCAGGCAAAGGCATAAAAAATAACATATAATAAACAATATAAGCATCACAATTAAAAGTTTAGATTTTAGTGGTCACATGACTGTCTTGCTTTCATCCTGAAAGCCCCCCACATCATTCTGAAGTGGGGGCCAGAGTTTTTAGCCTTTTCCATCCTATAAACACTTTGAAAGCAGCTGAAGAAATGTTCATTCTTATCCAAGAATTGAGGAACATAAAGAATAATATGTCTTTTAGATGAACAGAACACCAAAACAAACACTGTGTGTTGAAAGACCCATTTTTTTCCTTTGTCAGACACAGTATGAACTCTTATTTTTTAAAGATGTCTAAAAAGTGCAATTAAAAAAATTCACAATAACATTCAGATGATTAGCAATCAAATATATTCAGTTATGTGGTGCGCTGCACTCTCTCTCTAATTCTACTAATTATGTAATTATCAGATAATCACCTAATAAATTGTTGAATTTCCTTTAAAGGGCCAACACAACATCTCTGATTTGATTCCATGTTGACTCATTTCCACTTCTGCTCCGGCTTTTAACTTAACGATTATAATTTGAAAGCTGAAATTAATATTACTTTGGAGATATAGTTTAACCGTACAAAATACAAATGACAAAAATATCATGATGTGATAATAACTAATCTTATGAGCAGCTATTGTGTGGAGCACTAATGACTTTTGGTACTTTAAGTGTATTTAAATGCTAATTATTTCATACTTTGACCAAAGAAAGCACTTTGAATTAACATTAATATGTAGTTTTAATTATTTCTCCTGTTTTTTTAACGATTCCCCTCTGAGTAGTAACTGATTTCCATGCATTTGTATGACTGACTGATTATCTCTGTGTGTTCAAGGGTTTTAAGGAAACTCACTTACTGTTAATGGTCCAAAATATGATTAATGGCTTTAGAATCGCCGGCTGGCATGTGAATAAACATCGATTCTGCTCTGAATTATCATACCTTTAATGATTCATGTCCATTCTCAGTCACCTGGTTTGGTTTCCTACCCATTTAAATGCCCGCAGGTTATTTTTTTACACTGCCCGTGCTCATTCAAAATTCACTTTGGTCGTAGATTTTAGCCCTGCACCTGCCTTTTGGGAGGCTGGTTTGAAGATCTGACATATTTATGGATGGTTTGTGGTGGTCACAAAATCCCTGGAAGATCCCCTTTTAACAGGTTTGTTTACAGACTTGCGATATAAAAGATGAATTAATAATTAATAAATAATGGAACAAAATAAAGTGTTCAACATGATTTCTTCTCAATGAAAATTCAGAATAATTAACCTTTGCAGTATAAAGCACTTTTGACTGTTGACAAACAGGTTTAAACTACTTAAGTTCAGCGGTGACAGCCTCACATGGAGGTTACATTTTTAATTTAAATAATCACAACTACAGGTTAATGTTTTATGGTGTGTAATAAATTATGGATGGATCAGTAATTACTGGTGTGAGCTGCTGGTTGTTTGGATCAGAGGCCTTTCATCTCACTGGCTCAAACTCTTCCCCACGTCCTTTATCTCCATGTCCAGGATTTACAAAAAGCGGCCGTAATGTGAGCATGATGGGAGCCTCGATGGTTTGTTTTTTTAAACAATAATCATGTTTTTAATCGTTCATCTAGTTTCCGAAACCCAAAGACACCCACCTGCTGTCGGACTCATTAAAGCCGAGTCATTTGTTGATTTTTTTGGGGCCGATGTTGCTTTTCCAAACCAATTTTCATACTTCTTTTAAAGGCATATGAATCTTTATGATGATGATCATCACCTTAATGGATAAAAAAACTGTAATGGTCCGTTCCTTGTTCCTCGTTCCTCTTAAAAAATTAAGTCTGGTGACTTGATAATTGAAAGATGTGATGCTTTTCCAGGTCATCGCCTCAAAGTCTCTGAGCATCTCATAGGTTTTCTGTTATAGTTTTTGAGAGGCCAATGCAAATAGGCCTCCTTTCTCCTCTCAGGGCCCCCCCAGTTGTTCTTTATTTCCCCTCCAGCAGTTGTGGTTGGGTTTTGGGGGAACTGGGAACAACACCGACCACAGCAGATAGAAAGGGAACGTTTGAATTTTCAGGCAGGTTTTCCATCCCCCGACTCTGAATCAGCTTCAGGGTGAATCGGCTTAATTTAATTCAAT
The DNA here is from genome assembly GCA_907169785.1 of Menidia menidia. Taxonomy (NCBI): domain Eukaryota; kingdom Metazoa; phylum Chordata; class Actinopteri; order Atheriniformes; family Atherinopsidae; genus Menidia; species Menidia menidia. The sequence continues at coordinate 16,046,300 of CAJRST010005557.1, read as the reverse complement.
TCAATGCAATTTTATTTACATAGCGCCACATCACAACAACAGTTGTCTCACAGCGCTTTCCAAACAGAGCAGGTCAGACCCTACTCTGAAGTTAATTACAGAAACCCAACAATTCCCACCATGAGCAAGCACTAGGCGACACAGGCAAGCAAAAACTTCCTTTTAACAGGCATTCTTCCTCCTTTGCCTGGCCGGTGTTTTTAGCTCTTTGTGCTCTTCCACTGCTAACTGGCTTCACCAGTTCAGTTCTAGCTTTTCCAGCTCTGCTGAGCGAGACATTTAACTCCTCTGGCTCGGCACAGAAAAGTCTGACGGCAGTGAACGCAGCCTGCAGATTACAAGGAATCACACACCAATATTTATCAGATCTGACTCATGCTGTCAGCCCCTCAGCTCCCTCCTCCTTGATCTCCGGTCATGTCTGGGGAGCACATTAAGCCAAATGAGCATCTACTCGCTCATTTCGACTCATCTGCATGAACGTGTGTCTTCCAGATGCCGGGAGACGAGTTGGGAAAACATCTGGCTGGGTCAACTCTGACCTTTATCAAGGTTCTCATTTAAAAGTCATTAGAGACAGCATTAATAAGGAGCCATTACTCTAAAGTCAGACAGTTTTTGAAAGAAGGACTGAAAGTGAAGGCCTGATTTCAGGTTCCCTTCACTCTCTCTGTGCTGCCATGTTGCTCACTTTAACCCTATAATGCCAAATGTG
>CAJRST010005557.1:16032092-16045485 GCA_907169785.1 Menidia menidia | reverse complement strand
GGAGCGTTTTGTTCAGTTTATTCGAACAACAAAACAATATAAGATGTGTAAATACAACACAACACAATGAATACATAAACCATAATAAATTGTTGTTGAAATTGTACCTTTGGGAAGTAGGATCATGTCTGAGTTGGACAAGATTAATCTGTATTTTCTAGATCCAAATGGTTTGTGTACAAAGAAAAAGCTGTTCGTCCACAGGAGAACTGGAAATATTTTGTTCATGGTTTAAATATTTCTACTCACAGTTTTTTCTCTTCTTTTTGTCTTCATAGAGAGCTGAAATATTTTAAAACAACTCATTTTTTTCGTCCATATGCATTTTTATTGTTTTCTGGCATCAAGACAAAAAACACAAAAACAATTAGTTTCTGCTTTTGGTCACCAGCCAAATGATGGTATTTGGTTATCAGTGACTGAGCTTTCAAACTGAAATGTTAAAAAAAAAAGACTTGCTATGCTGAATATTTATGAATCACCACTCGGACGTTTGAATGTTTTCATAAAAACAAGGAGGAACTCTTTCTGATGTAGATGTGTGAGTTAGCATTACTTTGCCTTTCACGGAGGAGCTTCCCCCACCTTTTTACAGAGCGGTCACCACGGTAACCGTGGAATTACGTCCACCCGTGCACCACCTCCGTCCATCCGAACACATAATGCCTGCGTCCTCATTAATCAAGCCCCTGAAAAAAGGGGCGCCGCAGATTTGAATGATTTCAGTTGCCAAAGCTGCACAAAAAGTGCAGGAAGATTAATAATTAACTGAAAGTGCCTGAAGCAGCTTCCTTTTAAGAGACCCAAAGCTCCCACTTCAGGTCCAGCTCGCTCAATGAGAAGCAAAACACTTTCCAGGGTAAAAAACATTTGGTGTTGCATGAGAGAGGGACTATTTGCACAGAACTTCAGTCTCTTTCCTCACCAATAAACCTTTGAATCCCACATAGAAAGATGGATAGATAGATCGATGGATAGATGGATGGGTAGATGGATGGATGGACTCTCTTGTCTCTGGTCCTAAAGCTCTAAAGTCTCTTAGTTCCTGTTAGCATGTAGCATCAATGGATGCTAGCTCTGGAATCTCTGTTCTAGCTGGATCTTAAAGCCTTAATGATAGATAGATAGATAGATAGATAGATAGATAGATAGATAGATAGATAGATAGATAGATAGATAGATAGATAGATAGATAGATAGATAGATAGATAGATAGATAGATAGATAGATAGATAGATAGATAGATAGATAGATAGATAGATAGATAGATAGATAGATAGATAGATAGATAGATAGATAGATAGATAGATAGATAGATCGATAGATAGATAGATAGATAGATAGATAGATAGATAGATAGATAGATAGATAGATAGATAGATAGACTAGATAGACTCCTAAAGCTCTGAGGTCTCTTATTTCCTGTTAGCATGTAGCATCAATGGATGCTAGCTGTGGAATGTGTGTTCCAGCTGGATGCTAAAGCCTTAATGCTAACGCCTCTGCTAGCATGTAGCATAAGGCTGAGCTCAGACTGGAGCTGGATGTTAGAGCTAAAGGTTAAATCCTCTTTCTGGATAAAAGCGTCTCAATGCAGAAATGTGAATGTAAATATGAGGGAAATGTTTGGGGGCCAACAGAATCCCTTATGTTAGAATTGGACTATACTAAATTTAGCATAGTAGCCTATGTTATAACTTTACTCATGTAAATGACTGATTGTCTCATTCCTTTTTAGAGTTACACTCTTGTGTTGAACTCTCTGGCTGTGCCTCCTCCTCTCTCTGTTACAGTAGATACTCGTCTTCAAGCTCAACATCCACACTTTCTTATCACATTCCACTGAAACCTGCATGAATTAGGACCTGGCCTGTTCCTGTCAGAGCTAACTGGCCAATAACACTCGTCCTCCTGTTCGAACCCAGAGGAAAACTGTCCAAACACCTGGAAATCGAGGTTCTTGACAACTTAGATCCTCCGGGAACGTGGTTTGATTTACTTTGCTTGTGACTAATAAATATCATATTTGTGCTCTTGATCTCTGGAATATTCTCAGGCTTCCAACTAAAGAATCGTGCTAACACTTAGTTTTGACCTGCTGAGGAGTTGAAGGAACAGCTACAGATGTTGGTGTCTTCTGTGGATCCACAGCTCTGTGTGTGGTCAGTTTTGGTTATTGATTTATGCCCCTTATTCCTGACAGAATTGAGATGTTTCCCCCTGTGAAGTTTTGAAAATTTTTAGTCACATTGGCTGAATGTAGATAGTGAACCTAACAAAGAACAGCATGCTCACTCACAATTATCATTAAGCCAGACTTCTTATCTTTATTTCCGTTGTCCTACAACTGGATATGTTTAATTTTATTTATGAAAATCCGACAAGCTTCGATAATGGTAAATGTGCAGCTTTGAGGGAGTCCTTAAAATTGGAATAAAACCAAAACAGTTTAATCTTTTAATGGAAAAGGAGCGGTTGTTTGTTTGAATTTCAAACTTTAGCTGTTAGATTAATGCTTGCAAAGAAATCAAATTAATTTAGTTTTAAATCATGTGCAAAAATCCACAGTCTATTGATGTATTTTCTATTATAAATAAAGGAAACAAAGAGTTTTAAATGGTTTTTAAACGCTTTTCATGCTTCACACAGCCAGACATCAATCTCTGGTGGCTTCATTTTCCCATCCAGAACTTTCTCTCATGTTCACTCTGGTACCTTCATCAAGTTAGCACTAAATCTTGCTCTTGGGATAGTGTAGAGCTCAGCTTTTCCACAACCCATCAGACACTTTTTGACCAGTTATTTACGGACATAACTGCCTCTTTGCAGATGTTTCTGCTGGAGTTTTAAAGAGGTGATTTCTGTTTTATGGCCCAGCTTTAATGTTTAGTTTAATGCATTGTTTTGGAGCTCAGCGCAAACGAACCCCCATTTCTTTGTGTGGAGTTTCTCTATTTCTGTTGATTTGGCTCAGATTTAAACTCGCGGGAACGTAAGGTGTGAGGTTTTCCAGTGTTCCTCGGTTCATAGACTCTTTTAATGTATAAACCTTTTTTTTTCTTGTGGCTGCCAAGAAACCTAATTCACTTAGTGTGACCAGCTTCTTGAGATCCAGGTAATGTTGCTGCTCGTTCTGAGGGAAAAGCAGCATAGCTAATTGAATTTCCCCCAATTCAACGTAGACGTCAGGGCTGAATATAAAAGAATAAGAAGCTTCGGGCAGGAAAAAGTAACCCCTCCAGCCTACGTTTTCGCTACGAATTACAGGGATGTGCAACGTTTTAAGGGTTTGTGATGAAGTCACTGCTGCATATTAGATGTTATCTGATGATAAAATACATGTGGAACCCTGAAAAACCTGCACAGATTGAATCCAAATTCTCCCTTTAGGTTAAAAAATAAGACAAAGAAGCAGTTTCTGCTGCAGGTGTAGCAATAATGAAGGATGGTTTTAGGATTCTGAAGAATCTGAAGCCCTCCAAAGATGAGCTAGCCGTCTCATTTGTCGTGTTTATGGATAAGTACTCGGTATTTGCTCAGCAGGTTTTTGGGGCAGTGGAAATCTTTCCATTCAGAGTTTATTTCATCCGGCATTAACCGCCTCCTCCTCTCCTCCCGCTGATAAGAAGTGAAAGCCGGGACACGGCGGAGGTAACCCAATTATAATCAACTGACAGCTACATCTCTGCTCCTGCCATGGAGGAGGTTCGGTGTCCTTTGAGTTTAGCTCAAATATGAGAGAGCAAATGCAGCTCAGGCCTCTCCGTGTGTGCTTACGGAGAAAGAAGGAAACGATAAAACCACATTTAAACAAGCAGTTTCAGGCAAACACAACCCACCCGTCTATCTTTCTTTACTTCTCTCTTCAAAATAGTGTTGTTTCAGCGGATTTAAAAAAAGGAAAAAAAACATTTGCTGCTCAAAACTGCAGCTGGATGCGGTGTTTCTGGTGTCAGTTCTTTGTTTTGTTTTTTACAGCAAATCTAAATGAGGATGAGCACACCTGCTGATGGGAGCCAATCACAGGTCGTCCACAAACCATCCATTTGTCCATTTGTTTGGATCATCATGTGTGTCATCTTTCAGGTCTGATATCAGAAAATCTAGCTCAGGAAAATTTGGTTCTGCTCTGAAAGCTGGAGTTTGCCCTCATGTTAGTGTTATTTAACATTTACCAGCAACTTTTAGTCGGAGAAAGGCTCAAACTTTACGCTAAGTTTTAAAGTTTTAAAATATATAATGCTGGTATTTTTATTTCCAGAGGGAAGGTTGACTCCGAAGAGCAAAAGCAGCAAAGCCATTCATTTGTTTCTGTGATATTCACCTTCAGTTAGCCAACGTTAGCGTTAGCTTTAGCTTTAGACCCACAGACCCATCGAAGGCCCAACTAAGGCCCACCCAAACCCGAGTACTGTACACAAAAAAGAAGAGCTTTCTATGTTAAAAGGTCTTCCATGGCCACATTCAAATATCAGTCCAGAAACAATACATGATGATGGCTGGAGTTTCAACAGGAAACAAACTAAAAACAAGTTTTTAAGTGTTAATTAAATGTTATTAAGTGTCACCTAAAGCTCTTTATTGGTTTAATTTGGGTAAAAAATGGCAATCCAACAAATTCCTCACTCAAAGCGTAACACTTTTGATTTGATTTGTCACCTGTTTAATCATTTACAGTAGTAATATCTATGTTTATTAAGCTCAAATCCCCCCATAAACACAAAATTCTACATTTGGTTATGTTTTTTTATCTGTCAGGTGCCATACTTACCTCTCTGAAAGCAAAAAGTTAATCAGAATCAGAATCAGAATCAGAATCAGAATCAGAATCAGAATCAGAATCATGTTTATTGCCAAGTAGGTTTTTAGACTTACAAGGAATTTGCCTTGGTGTTTAGTGCACAACACAACACTTCTATGAGAAGAAAACTGGCCCAAAATACATGTAAAATGAACTGTCTGCAGCTCTTTTCCCGCAGACTTTTCCACACGGACTCGCAGCCCTTTGGAGGCCGTGAGGAGCGTGCACGTTCATGCGCCGATACAGGAAATGTGGAGAGCAGCATCCTGCCAAAGGACAGGTCAGCGTGCGGTCCAAAGAAGCCAGGATTCAAACTGTTCTCCTCCTGAGCCGCTGCTGCTGATCGTTTTCTTTTATTTATTTACTTTATTTATTTATTTGAATATGGACAAAGCACATTAATGAACATCAGTGAAAAACAAATGTAAATATGCCGGATTGTAGCTACAAAGCTAATTTTCATCCGTAGTCCCTAGGCAGGCAAAGGCATAAAAAATAACATATAATTAAACAATATAAGCATCACAATTAAAAGTTTAGATTTTAGTGGTCACATGACTGTCTTGCTTTCATCCTGAAAGCCCCCCACATCATTCTGAAGTGGGGGCCAGAGTTTTCAGCCTTTTCAGCCTTTTCCATCCTATAAAACACTTTGAAAACAGCTAAAGTTCTACAAGAAGTGTTAATTCTTATCCAAGAATTGAGGAACATAAAGAATAATATGTCTTTTAGATAAACAGAACACCAAAACAAACACTATGTGTTGAAAAACCCATTTTTTAACTTTGTCAGACACAGTATGAACTCTTATTTTTTTAAAGATGTCTAAAAAGTGCAATTAAAAAAATTCACAATAACATTCAGATGATTAGCAATCAAATATATTCAGTTATGTGGTGCGCTGCACTCTCTCTCTAATTCTACTAATTATGTAATTATCAGATAATCACCTAATAAATTGTTGAATTTCCTTTAAAGGGCCAACACAATAATCTCTGATTTGATTCCATGTTGGCTCATTTCCACTTCTGCTCCGGCTTTTAACTTAACGATTATAATTTGAAAGCTGAAATTAATATTACTTTGGAGATATAGTTTAACCGTACAAAATACAAATGACAAAAATATCATGATGTGATAATAACTAATCTTATGAGCAGCTATTTTGTGGAGCACTAATGACTTTTGGTACTTTAAGTGTACTTAAATGCAAATTATTTCATACTTTGACCAAAGAAAGCACTCTGAATTAACATTAATATGTAGTTTTAATTATTTTTCCTGTTTTTTTTTTACGTTTCCCCTCTGAGTAGCAACTGATTTCCATGCATTTGTATGACTGAGTGAGTATCTCTGTGTGTTCAAGGGTTTTAAGGAAACTCACTTACTGTTAATGGTCCAAAATATGATTAATGGCTTTAGAATGGCCGGCTGGCATGTGAATAAACATCGACTCTGCTCTGAATTATCATACCTTTAATGATTCATGTCCATTCTCAGTCACCTGGTTTGGTTTCCTACCCATTTAAATGCCCGCAGGTTATTTTTTTACACTGCCCGTGCTCATTCAAAATTCACTTTGGTCGTAGATTTTAGCCCTGCACCTGCCTTTTGGGAGGCTGGTTTGAAGATCTGACATATTTATGGATGTTTTGTGGTGGTCACAAAATCCCTGGAAGATCCCCTTTTAACAGGTTTGTTTACAGACTTGCAATATAAAAGATGAATTAATAATTAATAAATAATGGAACAAAATAAAGTGTTCAACATGATTTTTTCTCAACATAAATTCAGAATAATTAACCTTTGCATTATAAATTACTTTTGACTGTTGACAAACAGGTTTAAACTACTTAAGTTCAGCGGTGACAGCCTCACATGGAGGTTACATTTTTAATTTAAATAATCACAACTACAGGTTAATGTTTTGTGGTGTGTAATAAATTATGGATGGGTCAGTAATTACTGGTGTGAGCTGCTGGTTGTTTGGATCAGAGGCCTTTCATCTTACTGGCTCAAACTCTTCCCCTCGTCCTTTATCTCCATGTCCAGGATTTACAAAAAGTGGCCGTAATGTGAGCATGATGGGAGCCTCGATGGTTTGTTTTTTAAATAATAATCATGTTTTTAATCGTTCTTCTAGTCTCCGAAACCCAAAGACACCCACCTGCTGTCGGACTCATTAAAGCCGAGTCATTTGTTGATTTTTGTAGGCTGATGTCGCTTTGAGAGTTTTCATTTTGGGATAAAACCACCTGTTCACATCCTCATAATGAGACGGCCTGTTGGCATCGGCCTGTTTAGAGGACTCACTGGTCAGTCAAAGGTAAGGCTAAAATAATGAAATTAGAAATAATAATAATATATAATAATATAATAATAATAATAAATCATTTCCCTCTGGGATTATTAAAGTATTTCTGATTCTGGTTCTGATTCTGAAGGCTCAGCTCCTGCCTTCACCGGTCTGAATTCTGTGTCCTTGTTTCGCCTCAGAAAAGGAACTGACAGCTTTTAGGAGGCCGTCCGGGTCAGTTCTGGTTCAAAGTTTGTTGTTCTTCAGAGCAAAGCAAATGCGCCACTAAACCAACTTTCATACTTCTTATAAAGCCATTTGAGTCTTTGTGATGAAGATCATCACCTTACTGGATAAAAAAAAACTGTAATGATCCGTTCCTCTTAAAAAAGTAAGTCTGGTGACTTGATAATTGAAAGGTGCTTTCCCAGATCATTGCCTGAAAGTCTCTGAGCTCCTCACAGGTTCTCTGTTATAGGTTTTGAGAGGCCAATGCAAATAGGCCTCCTTTCTCCTCTCAGGGCATCCTGAAACGGAGCCTGTTGGTCTTCTTTTTGACGGGTGGACAGCTGAGGGACGGTGCCTCCACCGACCGGGCGGCTCTCAGCATCTGTCTGGAGGTCTGGGGACCCCCGGTGCTGCTCCAGATGTGAGCCAGTGTCGTCTGTGCCGTGAAACCTGTTCCACCGGCAGTCGCTCCCTCTCACTGTCACGGGGCTGATCTTAAGGGAGGACTCAGTCGCGGAGAGGGTTAGTTCCAAGGGTTTATTTGAACAAAAAACACACTCAAAAGGAGTGGATGGAAAACAGGGTTCAAAACAAGGCTGTGAGAAAACTATGAACAAAGTATCAAAGCAATAAAGTTAACAAGGCTGTGGCATGGCTGTGAAAAAACATGGCTATGATAAAAAACGTGGCTATGACTTCCGGTTTGATGACGTAGAGAGCAGACGTACGAGCAGGGAGCTCCAGCCGAACTTTTCATTTAACTTTCAAGTCTACCAGTTTAATCTGCTTTTCCTTGGATTTTACGTGCATTACTCAATCTTATATAAGAAGGAACATCGCGAAGTTATGAGCTCCTCAAACTCTAACCCTCAGCCGGCAGTAACAACTCGGGCAGCTAGCATCTCATCTAAGCTAGCCAACATGGCCACCGCCGCCGCGCCTGAACTGGCGGGCCGAAGCTCCGACCCGGTCACCAGGACCGACCTCGAGGCTCTTTTCACCAGACAACGTGATAGCTTCAAAGCTGACATGGCGATCCTGATCCAACAGTCAACTGCATCTCTGAAGCTGTCAGTGGACTCACTGGGTCAGCAGGTGACGTCATTTAACACCCGTCTCGCTAATACTGAAGTCGTGGTGGGTGAAAACTTCGGGAAAATCACAGAGATGGAAGCTGCTGTTAAGACCTTACAATCCCAAGCCACGGTGCTCCTGGAACGCGTAGACGACCTCGAGAACCGGTCCAGGCGCTCCAACCTGCGGATCATCAACGTACCCGAGGGGAGCGAGAGAGACCAGGACCCGACCAAGTTTGCCTCCGACCTGCTGATGGCGGTGACGGGGCCGGGGTTTTTCCAGTGTCCTCCGGAGATAGAGCGGGCCCACCGCTCCCTCGGGCCCAGACCAGGTGATGCCAGCGCCGGGAAACCGAGAGCCTTCATCGTTAAATTCCTCCGCTTCCAAGAGAAAGAGAAAGTCCTCCGCTGGGCCAGACAGCACAAGATGGATTACCGCGGCTCCGAGCTGAGAGTTTATCCGGACATCAGCGCTGCTCTGGCCAAGAAACGGGCCGCTTTCAACACCGTCAAAAACTCTCTTTACCTGAAAGGAATAAAATTCCGCCTGCTGCACCCTGCCCGTCTCCAGGTCTCGTTCCGGAATGAGAACTTTTTCTTTGACTCTCCAGAAAAGGCCCAGGACTTTTACAACGAGCGCATCGCTCCCACCGGTTAGTGGACTTATTCAGGATGCCGGCTTTATCTGGACCCTGTGCACGGTAACGTTTGGATGTTTATAACGATCAGATGTCATTTCAAGGGGCTACTTGAGTTGTTTTTTATAGAAAAAAAAAAGTTTTTTATTTTATTTTTATTTTTATTATTATTTATTATTATTATTATAAAAAATATTATTATTATTATTATTTTTAATTTTTTTATTTTTATTTTTTATTTTTTTATTTTCTTATTTTTCTCTAATCTGAATGCTGATATGGGAGTATTACTGCCCCCTGATATATCTGTTTATTTTGCACATATTATACATTGTAGACACATTTGCAGATGTTGGAGCCCCGTCTGCTCGGTGAGTGATAAGTTGATAAGTTTATGTCACACGGAAGTAATAGAGTCTATGGAGTCCCGCTGCTAGTTCTCGTTCTTAGAACATGCTTAGGGAGGTTTAGGTATGTTTATTTGTTCCATGTTCTAAGGGTTTTTGTTTTGGGGTATTGGGGTGGTAGATCCTACAGATTTGCTTTTGTATCTATTTTTGTCTGTGCTTTTGTAACTCCACGTCCTTCTACCATGCAGTGGTTTTTCCTACCATATATTTACATATTATTCTATGGCTAATACTACAACAAAAGGGGTATCCTCTCTCAGATTTGTCTCTTGGAATGTTAAAGGGATCAATGGTCCAGTAAAAAGGGGTAGAGTTTTTTCCCACTTGAAACATCTTAAAACGGAAATTGCTTTTTTACAGGAGACGCATTTGATCGCTAAGGATCACCATAGGTTAAAGGCTTCATGGGTTGGCCAAAGTTTCCATTCCAATTTTAGTAACAAAGCAAGGGGTACAGCGATTTTGATACATAAAAAAATACAGTTTTACCCAACAAACGTTATAGCTGACCATCAAGGCCGGTTTGTTATAGTCTCAGGCTCCCTCATTAATGTACCTGTTGTTCTTGTTAATCTCTATGCACCCAATTGGGATGATGAGGCATTTATTAAGAAAATAACCTCACTCTTACCAGATTTAACTTCCCACCACTTTATCTTAGGAGGCGACCTTAACTGTACTATAAATCCTTTGCTAGACAAATCCTCCCCACGACAGGATTCTCCTTCTAAAGTTGCTAAAGCAATTTCAACGTTTATGGATCAAATAGGAGGTTTGGATCCATGGCGCTTTATCTATCCTGATAAAAAACAATTTTCATTTTACTCTCAGGTCCACAAAACATTCTCAAGAATTGATTACTTTTACATTGATAACTATTTTCTTCCTGTTGTCGAGAACATAGAATATTCATCGATAGTGGTATCTGATCATGCTCCAGTGCTACTCGACCTTTCGTTTTCACTTTTACAAAAAACACGCCCCCCATGGAGGCTGAATTGCACATTGCTTAACAATGAGGACTTTTGCCAAACAATCTCCAAAGTAATCGATGATTTTCTAGTCTCCAACAAGTCTGATCACATATCCCCATCTCTACTGTGGGAGACATTAAAGGTGGTAGTCCGAGGAGAGATTATTTCTTATTCTGCAAGAGTAAATAAACTCAAAAAACAAAAACAGGAAGAACTCATGGAAAGCATAACAGAATTGGACAGAAAATTATCAACATCTCCATCCCCTGAATTAGATAAAGAGAGACAAAACCTTCAAATGGAATATAACTTGTTGTCAACACAAGAAACTGAAAAATTAATGTTACGATCACGTGGATTTCTTTACGAACACGGTGAGAAGGCAGGACGCCATCTGTCACGCCTAATAAAAAACCAATCTGTATCCCAGCAAATTAAACAGATAAGAACCCCTTCAGGTGAACTTACAGTAGCGCCATCTGTCATAAATGAAACCTTTAAAACATTTTACTCTGAACTATACACGTCACAATCCCCATCTGACAAAACAAACATGATGAGCTTTCTGGATAACCTAAATTTTCCACCCATTTCTACTATCCAGAAGAGCGAAATGGATCGACCCTTAGAAATTTGTGAAATAGCAAACTCAATTAAACTAATGCAGAGTGGCAAGGCCCCTGGCCCTGATGGTTACCCTATAGAGTTTTATAAAAAATTTGCTGACAAATTAAATCCTCTTCTCTTAGACATGTTCAATGACTCTGTTGACCGGGGAGCTCTGCCCCAAACTCTTACTGAGGCATCAATAACCTTATTACTAAAGCCGGGTAAAGAAGATTCCGAGTGTAGCTCTTACCGTCCTATCTCCCTTTTAAATGCTGATTATAAGATTTTAGCTAAGGCACTGGCCCTACGTCTTGAATCAGTTATGCCGAGCATCATCTCACCCGACCAAACCGGGTTTATGAAAAACAGACACTCTTTTTCCAACGTCCGCCGCCTCCTCGACCTGCTTTTCTCTCCCGCAGCCGGGGAGACGCCAGAAGTGGTGGTCTCCCTGGATGCAGAGAAGGCTTTCGATAGGGTGGAGTGGAGTTATTTATTAGAGGTCTTAAAGAGGTTTTGCATTGGGTCTAGGTATACATCTTGGATTTCACTCTTATACTCTTCCCCTAAAGCATCTGTAAGCACTAATGGGATGAAATCCCAATATTTCACACTGAACCGAGGAACGCGCCAAGGGTGCCCTCTGAGCCCACTGTTGTTTGCTGTGGCAATTGAACCTTTATCTATCGCACTTAAATCGGCCAGTTTTAATAAAGGAATCCACAGATGTGGTTTGGAGCATACATTGTCCTTGTATGCAGACGATTTACTATTGTTTATTTCTGATCCAGTAACCACCATCCCCAAAATAACTGAATTGCTGAACCGCTTTGGAGCATTTTCTGGCTATAAGTTGACTATCTAAAAAAGCGAATGTTTTCCTGTAAATAACTTAGCCCTTGGGATCCCTGATGTGTGTTTTCCATTTAAAGTGTCTAAAAGCAGCTTTAAATATTTAGGAGTGCATATCTGCCGCAAGATGTCAGATCTCTACAAGACCAATTTTCAACCCCTAATTGAAAAGCTTAAATCAGATCTGGAAAGATGGTGTAATTTGCACATAACTATAGCGGGAAGGGTAAACTGCATCAAAATGAACGTGCTTCCACGTTTTCTCTATCTTTTCCAATGCTTACCGATCTTTTTACCCAATTCCTTTTTTCGTGTTATCAATAGGCTAATTTCATCTTTTATATGGAAAGGCAAGACTGCCAGAATAAGAAGAGAGCTTTTACAAAGGCATAAGTCGGTTGGTGGTCTGTCACTCCCTGATCTGAGACTCTACTATTGGGCAGCCAACATAAACAAAATTACTCTCTGGATCCGCGAACCTGAATTAATCTGGTGTAAACTAGAAGCTAAATCCTGTTCTACGTCACTCCTAGCTCTACTTACACAAATATTGCCCTTTCGACCATCCCAACATACATGTAACCCAATTGTCGTCTCCACCCTTAAAATTTGGCTCCAATTCAGACGTACTTTTGGACTCATAGGACTGTCCAATCACAGCCCCATACACAACAACCATCTCTTCCTCCCTCCTAGCATTGATAATGCCTTTTCTCTATGGCAGAGATCTGGCCTTGTTAGGCTAAGTGATCTATATATTAACAATGTCTTTGCTAGCTTCAACGAATTATGTGGAAAATTCAACCTCCCCAAATCTCACCTATTCCGATACTTCCAAATTCGTAACTTTGTTAAATCCAATAGCACCTATTTCCCTAATGCCCCACCTAACTCAGTAATTGACTCAATTCTGGACATCCCCACAAATCAGAAAGGCCTTATCTCCAAAATATACACCTTAATATCCCATCTCAAAGAGACATCTCTTGATAAAATCAAGAAAGACTGGGAACAAGAACTTGGCAGGGCTATTGATGACGGTGTCTGGGACTCAGCATTAACTCGGGTAAATAATAGTACATCTTGCTCCAGGCTTAATCTCATACAATTTAAGGTTGTCCATCGTATTTATTTTACCAATTCTAAACTTTCTAAAATTTATCCCAATGTCTCAGACGCATGCAATAGATGTCACATGTCACCAGCAAACATGAGTCACATGTTTTGGTCCTGTCCCCGTCTGCAGGATTACTGGACGGCTGTTTTCAAACATATTGGAGAAGCACTAAATGTGAAATTGACACCTTGTCCTGAATTGGCTATTTTTGGAATAATAGACCATAAAAAAATTAAGAAAAAGTTCAAGGATAGTATTGCTTTTGCTTCTTTATTAGCGCGGAGAAGAATTTTGTTGGAATGGAAGGCACCAGGGGCCCCAAAAGCTTCACTGTGGCTCAAAGATCTCATGCTGCACATAGACCTGGAGAAAATTAAATATGATCTGAGGGG
>CAJRST010005557.1:16018212-16028502 GCA_907169785.1 Menidia menidia | reverse complement strand
CGGGGGAACCAGGACTTTTCTGCCAGAGGGTTCTGGGTTGGAGTCCCCGGGGGAACCAGGACCAGAGGGTCTGGGTTGGAGTCCCGGGGGAACCAGGACCTTTCTGGGTGGAGTCTGCATGTTCTCCTGTGTCTGTGGGTTCTCTCCGGGTTCTCCGGCTTCCTCCCACCGTCCAAAAACCTGCATGTTAGGTTTAAAAATAGTGAAATTAATCTTGCAAACACTGAATTAAACTCTATCCATAATATTATGTTAAAATAGTGGATGTTAAATAGATTTGTACAATAAGTCCAAACAAGTTTAAACAAAAAATATTTATTTCTCACAATTATGAAGGATGGAGGGTTAGGGTTAGGGTTAGGGTTATAGTCAGGGTAAGGGTTAGGGTCAGGGTTAGGGTTAGGGTTAGGGTTAGGGTTAGGGTCATTAATGTGGGCCACTGGCCACCATAACATCAGTAATAGGTCAGTTTGAAACTAAAGACACTAACCTGTCAAAATTCAGTTACATTTTGGGTTCTTTTCCTGAGTATCGATATCGAGTTAAACATTTTTTAGTATCGTTCCAACCCTACTTTGTGAACCATTCCCCTGTCCACACTTCCTCTCATAGCTCATAGATGTAATCCTGTATCTATGTCTGGGAACGGGAATATCTGCAGGAGAACGTGGCAGCAGCTGAGGGCCATGTGGGCACAGACCGAGTGGGAGGTTTTGTTCTTGTGTAGTTTTTCACCCTCTCTGTCTGTCTCCCTTTTTTTTCCCACTCCGGACGCGTCTCTTTGTATGCGTGCCGTGTGTTTGTTTTGCACACGCGTGTGCGTGGAAGTGTGAACGCGGTGGGCGGCGTTCTGGCAGCCTGCTGAATGAGACGATCACAGCCCTCCGCAGCCGATATCTCAGAAAACATTTATTACTCATTATTTATTAATAAATGACATCATAGCCGAGCTGCAGACAAACCAGGTCTCATTCATACGCGCTTTCATTCACGGAGGATTAGTTTTTTCCAAGAATTATCTTTTGAATTTGACTCCCACACGTGCGCGCCTGAATCTCTACGTGCGCACCTTTGTTCATTTGTACATTCGGATCTATATTTTTTTAAAATTGTTCATTTGTACATTCGGATCTATATTTTTTAAAAATTGTTCATTTGTATATTCGGATCTATATTTTTATAGATTTTTCATTTGTACATTCGGATCTATATTTTTAAAGATTTTTCATTTGTACATTCGGATCTATATTTTTATAAATTTTTCATTTGTACATTCGGATCTATATTTTTATAGATTTTTCAATTGTACATTCAGATCTATATTTTTAAAGATTGTCGTTTTCAGTTTTATCATTCCTGTCCTATATTTTTATTTCTACATTTTATTTCTTGCTTCTCATAGAAGTGTTGTGTTTTGCACCAAACACCAAGGCAAATTCCTTGTAAGTCCAAAAACCTACTTGGCAATAAACCTTATTCTGATTCTGATTCTGATTCTGATTCTGAATCTGCAGAGGAAGACACACAGATCCCTGCTCACACACTTGTGTGTGGCCTATTTGGCCTGGTGTCACCCTGTTTCCGACCTCTGACCCAAAGGCCTCTCCTTTTTTCATGGAGACCTCACCACTGTCCGACTGAGAGGGATCGGTTTGTGTCCTTCTGATAGCTATACGGCTGCAGAGCGATGAGTCACAGCGTATATGTGCAGAGGGGAGGAAGAGGAGGAGGAGGAGGAGGAGGGAGGGTTGCTTTCTTCTTTTGTGAGTCCTCCGTACAAGCTTGTTTGTGTTTGTGCTGATTGACTTCCAGGGAAGTGACGCTGTGATCCGCCGGGGCTCAAAAGGCTTCCTATTATCATTCAGAATCGTGTTAGCATGGTTTGGAAACAGTCGCAAACAGATCCATTAAGTTTTGGTTTGGGTCGACAGCTTTTTTTTTTCCGTGCATGACGACATAGCGCAGAGCCTTTTGTGACTTAAAAAAAAAGCCTGCAGGTCCATCCGATGGCTCTAAATAGTGGTTTGCCATCATGGAAATTAGCTGTGTTCGTTCTCGGAATCGCCCATTCACAGACATCAAAACTCGGCGTGTCACAAATCTGCTGTTATGTCATTCGTCCCTACATAATTCACAATCGGACGACTATCGAAAGCCTTAAAAAAAACCAAAAAAAAGCCGCCATCTCCATTCCCAAACGCGGACAGACAGAAGAGCCTGTTTGGGGAAGGTGAGCGGCTCCGTGAGGCATTCAGGGCCAGCCTTTACCGTGCGTCACCGATGTGGCAACAGCCATTTGAGGGGTAATTATGGGATGGCTGGCGCCGGCAGAGTGGGACCCAGGTGCAGATAGCCTCAGCTCCACTCAGAGCCAGAGAGAGGAGGAGAGAAGATCTGTTCCCTCTACAGAGGGATGACTCACTCTCTCCACCCCTCCAACTCTCTCTGTTTCCTTCCCCTGCTTCCACCTCTCCTTCTCCTCTGCTCACATATCGTTTGCTTTTCTGCACGGATCCTTCCCTCTGTCACTCTGTTCCCAAATGTTAGATAAACCACAGTGCTTTTATTTCCCAATCACATTTTATAAATCAGGGTGCAAAGATTAGGACGGAAATTATTAGACAGTGCACATCTGTTAGTTCAACAAAGCAGAATTATTTTCTCATTTTCTCTGTCTGTCCTTTCATTAGCAAAGCTAATAATAGCATTGTGTGCGCGGGTAAAGGAGGAGGTGGGGAGCATTGTGCTAGGAAGTCATTGGAAATTAGCAGAAATAGCTCCGTTTCTTGAACCAGACTTGCTTTCAGGTCACGGCACATTCAGTGTAGCGTGCAAGCGTGTAAATGTGTGAGTATTGTTCATCTACACGGTGTGTGTGTGTGTGTGTGTGTGTCTGTCCATCTGTCGCTGCCAGATTAGGGCTAAAGGAAGGATGCCCTTAGCGCTCGTCCTAATTTAACCCTATAATGCCAAATGTATCATATTTGATACGGTCTCTAAAGTCTTTTGGATCTGAGACTTTTTGCATCATTCAATGATAAAAGCTTTGCTCAAACCCCTGTTGTACACATTCAGATATACCTGATAACAGCCAGTAGAAGACTAGACCGAAATACATTTTTGACTTATTGCACGCTAATTTTATCCAAATAATTTCAGTTTTTTTCTCTTCATATGTTTTTGAGGGGACAAAGAAAGACTTAAGACAAAAAAAAATCCAATAGTCCTCCTATTTTTCTTGGATCGGGCTTTAAAGAGTTAACGTGGAACTAAAGCCCTTTGATGGTGATGGTGGAGCAAAACTGACTCAAAACTGACTCTCTCAGATCCCAGTCAACCTGACGTGATTTAAACTCTCTCTCCACAGGAAACACGTGAGGTTGGAGAGCCTGGAGGACTGCCGCGTGCTGGAAAACCCCGGCAGCGACTCCATGTCGGACACCCACGGGTGCCCGGCCTACGTGAGCCCGGAGATCCTGAGCGGCGCGGCGCCGTACTCCGGCAAGATGGCCGACATGTGGAGCCTGGGCGTGATGCTGTACACCATGCTGGCGGGCCGCTACCCGTTCCACGACCCGGACCCGGCCGCGCTCTTCTCCAAGATCCGGCGGGGCCAGTGCTGCCTGCCGGAGGGCCTGTCCCCGGGGGCCCGCTGCCTGCTCCAGAGCCTGCTGAGGAAGGAGCCCCCGGAGAGACTGACCGCCGCCGAGCTGCTCGCCCACCCCTGGTTCCGCCCGCCGCCGCCCGTCTCCCGGGAAACGGCGCCGGGCGAACAGGAAGCGAGCTCCCCGGAACAGACGGTGCCCTCCTTCGACGCGGAGGAGGAGGACGACGAGGACCCGTTCTGCTGATGGACGGACTCCGTTTTTTCAGAGTCCGACTGAGGGACCAAAACAAAAGTTTGCTTCGGGTTTTTTCTCGTTTTTGTTTTTTGTTTTGTACATTGGCACTTTTTTTTTAGAAAAACCCGTTTGTGTACTGTCGTGTGTACATACACCCCCTCAAGTTTCTACAAAAACTAACAGTACTGTATTTTGTTTGTCATATATATGTTACTTGCTAAGGGCATTGTTCACGACGGGCAATCATCGTGTTTCTATATATGTTCATCCAAGGAAAAGAAGAAGAAAAAAATCATTTGGTGCTAAAAAAAAGAAGAGAAATCCGCCTAAAAGAATTTGCCAGATACCATTAACTCATTGGCTGCCAAAGACATCTATAGACGTCTTTTATGTTTTTCAACGCGAGTGGCTTGGGGGACAATCGGCTGAAGTTTTTCCGTAAATATCGGCTTCCAGACAGAGTATGGACTAACAAATTTACCCTCTAGGTGGCAATGCCACTTTTGATGGGAGATGAGCATAGACTGTAGGCAAATAAGAAAAACGCAATGGTTCGCTATGCGAAAAATGGCGCCGGTGAGACACAAGTCAAGGAAGAACGGAATAAGGTAGAAACTTTTTTTTTTTCCTGAAGAAAGAAGAGAGTCTACTCTTTCTTTTGGTGTGTTCGGTGTTTACATAGTCATAGCACAAACTATTCTGTGGCTCTTGAAAAATCAGTCAAAATGCTCAAAAAACTCTGGCAGTATGGGACTCTGTTCTGAAAATGGCTGGCAGTCAATGAGTTAACAGGATCGAGAAACTGCAGGTTTCTTCGACTGCATCACAGTAAGCTAACCTAATCGGTGATGACCGCCTGCTCTCAGCTCAATACTCCCGACGCTTCAGAAAGACCAGGATGTTGTGCCTCTCACCTTCTGACCAGGCTTCGGGCCACTTAGGCTGACTCACCCGGGCCTAACGACGGTTAGCGGAGGCCTGATGTGTCACGCTCACTACGGAGACGCCTCACCGCCAATCTGGCAACGTCTCCGTAAACGGATTGCATTTACAAACCTCGCACCATGTGCCTGAGGTTGAGAAAAGGCTGGGCCATGCTGGTGCAAGAAAAATGTGACAAGCTAGTCACACGTAGTCAACAACTCATAGTGACACCAGGCTTGCTCAAGTTCTTGCGAACGGCTGAACAGAGGAACGAAATGTTCTCCTTGTTGTAGCCGCTTTAGCTCAGCTTTTGGGACTAAAACAGAGGCTCAGCAAAGCTGCTCAGCAAAGTCTGAGTTCATGTCTGTGTGCGAAAAGCCACGGCTGAACGGGACCTGAACGCACCACCGGCTGATCACTGTGAAACGCTACCGAAAGCAACACATGGGGAGAAAAAACAAAAAAACAAAACCACAAACACACTGAACCGAGACGTTGCTCTTCACACAGGGAACGCAGCCTTTTTTTGGGGTCACAAACTCAGACTGAGGACAGAAAGTTAGAAGAATTCAATTCAATTCAATTTTATTTATATAAAATGCGCCACATCACAACAACAGTTATCTCACAGCGCTTTCCAAACAGAGCAGGTCAGACCCTACTCTGAAGTTAATTACAGAAACCCAACAATTCCCACCATGGGCAAGCACTAGGCGACACAGGCAAGGAAAAACTTCCTTTTAACAGGCAGAAACCTGGAGCAGAACCATGGCTCAGGGTGGGCGGCCATTTTCCTCGGCCTGTTGGGGGTGAGAAGAAGACCCAGAAACTCTCTCAGTGGAGGATTAGAACTTTTTTTGGCTCATTTCGTAGCGTCAGGGTGCCATTAAGAGCTGAGAACCGGGCCCGGAAAACTGCGTTTCATAATCTGGATGAGTCTTAGATGTCGACTTGTCTGTTTATGACTCAACGCTCGAGCGTGTCTGGAGAGATTCGTTCTGACCTCGGTTGGAAGAATCTTAACTTCTTGAACGGTACGTTTTTTACCTTTTTCACCTTTTTCCCCCAAGTCTTTTTTCTTCGGATTCACGGAGACATGATGTGTCCACCTCTGAAACAGGATACGTCTCACACAGGGATGCAGAGTTACAGAGTTTGTGTTGCTCTGATACAGAAACGTCGACAATGCTACTAAATCGGCTAAATCGGCTACGGGATTATTACGACGTCTCCTCTTTTTTGAAGAGAATTGTGACGATTTTCTCGCAGAAAAAGTAATTTAAGAGATTCATGATTTAGTCACTGGTTCATGCTTGTAGAGTGAGTCATGCGTTCATGTGATAAAGTGTAGAGTAAACTGACACGGGTGCACAATCCTAATATTGCACTGTGAAGTACGTTTTCGTGACACGACCTAAAGGCTCTAGTCAGCCCCGACAGGTTCCACAAAGAGATATATTCATCCTCGAAAATGTGTAAATATGTATATTTGAATATATGTGTGGAGTAGTTGAATAAAGATCACAATTTTTCATTTTCACTCTGCCTTTTTTTTTCTTTCTTTTTCTTTTTTTTTAGTCCACACCGTGCAAACACCTGCACAGGTCCCCCCCGGAAAAAAAAAACTCCCATCTGTTCATCAAAATGTAATTATTTTTTTCAGTTTCCAGCGCTTTCAGTTTGATCCTGGAGGCAGAAAAACACACACACACCCTCCCCAACCTCGCTCCCTCTCATCCTCTCAGCGCTTACTCTTCTCTGACCTTTGTGTAATTTAACATTTAACTCCTCAAACACACAAAATGTCAATAGCGGGTCAACGTCTCTTCCTGGAATACGGCGGGGGGAAGCAGGAGCGCCCTCCTCGGCCTTTTTTGCCTCCGTTTCAGCGCCAATCGCAAGCCGCAAACCCCTCAATAAAAACACCGTTTCGACTCGGATTTATTCCCCTTTTCGGATCCAGTCCACTTCTACCGGTGAATCATTTGTTTGACCTATGAGAGCTTGGCATGTCTCCACCCTCGGCGTGTTATGACTACCCGAGGCTCGACTGGCCGGGGCTTGCGTAAGCGTTGTGTTGTGTGCGTTCCTGTGCATTTTTTTGCTAGTGTGTGTGTGTGTGTGTGTGTGTGTGTGAGTGAGCTCAAGAGTCAGATTAGGTATCAACAGGGTAGCTGGAGTGTCTTGGCTGCTGGGAAAGTGCCAAGCCAACTATTGCCTAAGACATCAGAGCGGGGGCTCCACCTCAAGGAATGACTGTCGGGCTCCTGAGAAGTCGGTTAAACTAGAGGTTAAAATAACGAATATATCAAGAACGTAAATGGATTTGGACATATATGTCTGGAATAGGTGTTTTTTTCTGTTTTTTAGGTAATATTTGTAGTTAAGAGAGAGTTGAGATCCAAGAACCATTTAGGGTTTTTGTCTTTTAAAAGAAGATTTATGTCTGGAAAACAGCTATAAGGGAATTCTTGAATCTCATTCTCAAAAAGAAAGGGAATAATTATCTCTACTGAGATGAGGTTTGAGAAAAGGCTTTCGTAGTAAACAGTGAAACCAGGTGTTGTGAAATCTTCTCAGGTACTGAATGAGCTCTGAGCCACAAGTGTAAACTTTATCCTCGCTTTTGGTCCGGGATCAACACGGTTTCCCAACCGTGAAACCCTTCAAACAGACCTCAGGAACCTCCGCTCGCGATGCTTTCAAGTCCTCAGTCATCACACTCGGAAAATTGGGAATTTCAGGAAGCAAACTTACAATTCAGAGGTTTGCTAATGGTTGTTTCATGGGAGGTTAAAGGCCATCAGCATTTGGATTTTTACCCTTTTAATCCATTCTCGGATCTCAGACTCTCCCCGGAGGGTAAAGTGAAAGTCGAACCAGTAGAATTGTGTAATAGGACCTTCACCTTGTCTCAGGTATCCACAAAAGGAAGTGAAGAAATAGCTGTGACCGTGGAGCACCTGCTAATATCTGAGTTGAGAGTTTTGTGGCCTTTCCAGGAACCTGTTGGCTCTGGCCGTCCCTCCCGTGATGCAATGGAAACAGCCCCCGCTGGCCGAGTGTCTCTTTGACCTGATTTATTCCGTGAAGTAAATCCGGGTAGGAATGCCGTGCCGAGGATAGTTCAGGGTGGGGAGTGGACGATCATGAGAAGAATGGTGTTCTCACCTTCCATCATCTTAAATCATAAAAAGGCCTACCTGGAATACTTGAGAGGGGAATCAAAATATGATCTCTGCTGCTGGCATGTGGAAAAAATGTGAACTACAACTGTCACAAACGGCTCAAAATCATCAAGTTGAAATGCTGAAGTTGTGAAATTGGGTATTTGAGGGTTTTTTCTCGATATTTCTTCAGTTTGAAATCAGCCATGAAACACAGGAAAAGTCAAACAACACACAGAAACATAATTAAGTTAAAGTTAGCAAACAACTGGTTAACTTGGACTTAGAAGAACCAGAAAAAAGAGTTCAGGATTGGGCCTTTCATGATCCAGATCATCAGATGGCATCCAAAAAGAGCACAAGTCTGCTTTGAAATTCACTCAGTAAAAAAGTTTTGAAAACTACTGGAGGATATGATAAGGAAATAGGTCAAAACAAAAAAAATTTAAATAAGTATTAGAAAATCTAGGCTTCAATGTCCTTCAGGCTAAAGAGGAGGGGGATGTGAATGGACAATTAATGAAAAACAAGAGGAAAAATCTTTTTCTTTTTTAAAATTTCAAGACCAATCAGTTCTGCTAAAATGTTCCTACACTCAACGATATTTTCACACATAGACGACTGCATCACAACATACTCACTCACTGGAGACACAACTTTAAAACCAATAGAAATATTATTAAAAAAATCTTTAAAAATATTTGATCAAAAGCCCCTGTCATTCCATCAGTGTAATATTTAGGAAAAAATATAACATGCTCAGTTTTTAAAACTTTATTCATTATAAAAATAGTTGTTTAATTTACAAAATTCTGAATGGATTAGCCCCACCTCCACTTTCTACCTACATTAAACATCAGGGAAGGTCCCACTTTTTTACACATTTAAAAAGCACCTTAAACTGTTTCTCAAATGTTCCCAGTCATGCAATCACTCATTTTAATTTTGTAATGTCTGAACGTGTGTTTCTCTGTTTTAACTGATATTGTATTATGTGATTTTGTGTTGTTTTGTCGACAGATGCGAATTAGCAACTATGCTATAATCTGGCTCATTTACAATCTGTGTGAGATTGTTCATTAATGTGCACTGTCCTGATTAAATAAATGAATAAATAATAATAAATAAAAAATATCCACTCTCAGAAAACACAGGAAGCCTTCGTCTCCATCTTTCTGGGTCAACAGCCTCCACAGCCAGGAGAGAACAAAATGAGAGTTTCTGATGATGTTATTTAAGTAAAGTGGCCCCCGGGGCTCCTATGATATCATCTTGATTACTTTCTATTCAGATAACACGGAAAAAACTAATGTTTTCGAATAGGCTGATGGCGTAGCTGTGGGTGGTCTGCTTTGCAAGTGGCTCTAAATCATGATTTTCCTCATGTAACGCTTTAGAAAAATGTGTTTGAAAGCATACATTAGTCTGGTTCTCAACCTTAATGTGTCTGAATGACCATCTTTATATAAACTGTTTCTGCACTTGCTCAAGGTCAGTTGTTTCTGAGCTGAAAATGCTTCCATCTGTTTTTAGACAGATGCTTTTTTTTATGGGGGCGCACACAATCAGTCCGGTTTTAGACACCGGCCCATTTAATGTGCAAACCACACCAGCAGATGCTCTTTTTACAGACTTCCAGTGCGCTCATTGATCAGTTAATGGTCAGTAAAAGTGATGAACAGATGTGCCCAAGTCTTACTTTGGCTGTGGAAATAAATAAGTTAGTTATTTCCACCGTGGACATGAGCTGTAAACGGATTTAAAACAGGACTTTCTTCAGTAATCGGCTGTTTTGTCCCTAAACTCTGGTTGAGCAACAGTGTTAACATGTATTCTCCTTGAAGACAAAATGGAAACAGGAATATTTTCTTGCTGAATGATACAGTTGGTGAGACGAAAATTTAAAGTCTGTTCTATTTGTTGAACATGAAGGTTGAGTTACTGAGTCTTTCCTGTTACAGAAAGATTCATACTGGTCATTTTATTTGATCTATGGATGGAAAAAAAATCCCATCAGCTTTATATTCAACAGGAAAAGCAGACAACACAAACTAAAGGGAGTGAACCATCATAATTTAGTCTTTAAACAAAATGACAAACACTCATTGAAAAAATAATGAGCCCTGACGCTCCGAACTTAAAAGCAGAAACAAAAGTATAAACAGTTTTGAAATGTTAAAAAGGGGAGGATTAAATTGTTTCAGAATATGTGTATTAAAGTGACTCTGACTAAATACTGGACACAAAATAACACCTGCCATGGTTTTTCCCAGAAAAGCTTGCAGAACAGAGAAATTACAACAAACGGCCACTAGAGGGAGACATTCCTGTGGATTCTGACAAAAACCAAAGGCTTT
>CAJRST010005557.1:15991501-16005185 GCA_907169785.1 Menidia menidia | reverse complement strand
GGGGGGGGGGGTGTTGAGCAACGCGGCGTCTTGACAACATCATTCATTCAGAGAAAAAAAAAATTGCACAACGAGCCCGCAACGATTGCGCATACCTTACACAGAAGCTCATCGCCGGTGTCGGTGTTGATGGCGCTGTGCATCCCCTCTCTGTCCGCCAGGGGCAGGATTAGGAAGGAGCCTATCCGGGCCGGACCCTGGTGGCTGGCCGGGAGAGGAGGGTGCTGCGCGCTGGGGATGACCGGGGACCCGGGTGACGCGCCCAGGAGTCCGTGCGCGTCCCCGCTGTCGGCGCTCAGCCGCGCGCACTTGGCCGGCGGCTGGTCATCCGAGTCCAGCCGCTTTTGCGCCACTCTCCGGACGCACGGTGCCGGGTTGCTCCACTGCAAGTTCATCCCGAAGAGGGGCCGTTTCTCAACACACACCAAAAATAAAAATAAAAACACACAAAACGAGTCCGGGTCCGGGTCTGGTTTAGGATGCGCCCCCCCCCCCCCACTCTTGGTGCTGATGCTTATAAACGGCGAAAACTGCGCCCCATTTCTCAGAGTCAAGGCTCGTTCCGGTTGGAGGATGAGTGGAACTTCAGTCTCTCCGGGTTAGGTTTAGTAATCCAAACCGCGTCCTTTCTGGAGAGAGCCGGTGCCTCTGAGCCCCGTGCACTTCTGGTGAGAAAATTCCTGTCCCTCGGAGTTCGCAGAGAGACAGAGAGACAGAGAGAGAGAGAGAGAGAGAGAGAGACTGGGGGTGAGTGGGAGAGAGAGGAAGAGAGAGAGAGAGACGGAGCACGAGAGACCGCCTCGCGCTCGGAGAGGCTGACAGTGAGTGCGCGAGCTCCTCTGGATGAGCTCTCAGCTCCAAACCCTCCGCCCGACCGGTCCAGCCTCCTGGTGACACGCGCGCGTTGAGCAATCCTGCAGCGGCACGGACTCCGGCACGGCTCGGCTCGGCTCGGATTGGCTCGGATCGGCTCGGGCTTCACCTTTCGTGGACCTGTGCCAGCATGGGGGTCTCCAAAATGAGTCCTCCGGGCATCCCGGACCTGCGCATTCCTGCCAAAAGTGCAGGAGAAAGAGGAGGAAATCATTCTCGTGCCCGCATCACCGCGCGTGCACATGTTTTTAGACAATAATTAACGATTTTTTTTTTTTTTTAAACCGGTCCCCTGCTTTTTAAATTCCAGCTCTTGTAGGCTATTTATTGCCAGCCGTGCGTATTTCAACACAGACCTCCTGACAAATATGGCCTTGGGTTGCGAACACAATACAGTTTGAGGCGTTCAGGGGCCACGAAAGTGAGAGCAAAGGTTAAAAGGAGCTCAACCCAAGTGAATCCCACCCAAACCCAGATCCCATTAAACACACAAAACCTCCCACTGTCAGCAGAACGCACGTGATTACCGGACACAAAGTGTCCTTGTTGAATCTTTAACCGAGTCTCTCCATAAGAGAGGAGGGTTAAAACCTCAAGGGAATTTTTTAAACAACCAGCAATCACATGACAGGACTCTTGGCAGAAATTTCATCACATCATCACATTAAAATGTCCCTTCGAACCCAGAGGAGAGCAGCTTTATCCCTTTTTTTCGGGTATTCTTTCGGCATTTCTGGGTCACGGCGTCCACCTGAGCTGTTTGTGATACGGAAATTTTCCCATGGCGAACCTGTTTGTTACGTGGACATTACTCACCCCCATAAATTCTGCCCCGGGCCTATTTTACGCCACTGTAAACACCATCTCAGAGTCCCACAAATCAGAAGTCAGAATCAATATTAAACACCTCCGAGATGCGACTAAAGGCTTTACAATCTGAGACAGAAAACGGGAGGCTTTCCTCCAGGGCTTAACCCTATAATGCCAAATGTGTCATATTTGATACGGTTTCTGAAGTCTTTTGGATCTGAGACTTTCTGCATCATTCAGTAGTAAAAGCTTTGCTCAAACCCCTGTTGTACACATTCAGATATACCTGATAACAGCCAGTAGAAGACTACACCAAAATATATTTTTGACTTATTGCACGCTAATTTAATCCAAATAATTCCATTTTTTTTCTTCATATGTTGTTGAGGGGCCAAAGAAATACTTCAGACTAAAAAAAATCCAATATGCTTCCTATTTTTCATTGGATCAGGCTTTAAAGGATTAAAGACATGAAGCTGAGAGACCTGAGGTGGGTTTGAAGGCTTTCCTGTGGACGGATGAAGCCACGGCAAACGTCCATGATGGTGTTTGTTTGTTCCTCAGGGTGGGAGCGCACGTGCGAGTAGCGTTGCACAACGTTTTCTCTTTTTTCCGCTGCTTTACACGCCGAGCAAACAGTGGCCGGAGCAGAGGCTGGTTCTGTCAGGTCAGCATACCCATAGTTAATACGCATGCGCTACCTCTAGCAGAAATCTAAGAGATTAACATTGACGAAGTTCACTAGACTACTTTATGCGTGACATGATAAACAAAAGGTTGTAGTTTAAGGTAAACACACAAACTTACCAGAAAACCACACCGAAAGTCAAGTACTTTTGTTTACAAATTAACTCAGAAATGCTATTTCTAACAACTTCGTATTTAAAGCATGTGCAGTCCCTGGAAAATTACAAGATATAAGCAAATAAAATACGTGGCAAAATTGTACATCAATTTGATCATCGATTGAACTGATCCTTTAATCCCAACATTGAACAAGATAATCGTTACTTTTTTTATGTGCTAACTACAACCTTGCTAGTAGTAAGCATCATGCTCACGTTTGATTCAATTCAATTAATCTGTATCCAAGATGACGTAATGTCCAAATCAAAATCAACGATTGGCTGGGCGGGAGGTGTGTTTTGTACAAGACGCGTTTTGTAGATGCTAGACCCTTCTCTAAATACACTTTAAACTACCTCAACGCGCGAGTATCCCTTTAGTTTTGTACGAAAAATACACTGTAAACTACCTCAACGCGCGAGTATCCCTTTAGTTTTGTACGAAAAATACACAGTAAACTACCTCAACCCGTGAGTATCCCTTTAGTTTTGTACGAAAAATACACTGTAAACTACCTCAACGCGTGAGTATCCCTTTAGTTTTGTACGAAAAATACACTGTAAACTACCTCAACAGACGTGTATCCCTTTTGTTATGTACAACAACGTCAGATTAGCATACCCCGTCAAAAGGTTGTAGTTGAAGGTAAACACACAAACTTACCAGAAAACCACACCGAAAGTCAAGTCAAGTACTTTTGTTTATTTATGGGTGACGTAATAAACAAAAAGTTTTAGTCGGAGGTAAACAGAATTTAGTAGCGAACTGCTTTGAACACAGACAGCCTCGCTTTCTGTGTTCGCTACTTCACACCCTGACGTAGCAGCTAACCTGTCAGATTGTCATACAATGGTTAAGCCTATGATGATCTGACGGGCTAAGTATGAGGATCTGACGGGCTAAGTATGACGATCTGACGGGCTAAGTATGACATCAGATCAGCACACCTAGCCCTTCAGATCAGCCCGTCAGCATACACTTTGATAAGATTAATTTGCCATTTCAAAATGTATGTACAGGTATTTGGATTTGGTGTTTTCCGAAAGGTATGGCGATCTGACGGCTTCTCCAAGTGTTCGCAACTTTTCGCAGTAATACCATGTTCGCGCATGCGTAAAACTATGGGTATGCTGGTCTGTCGGGGTATGCTGACCTGACCGAAAGCAGGACCCGACATTTCCCCGACCCAGTGAGGGGGGGGGGGAGGGAGAGCCCGGCCCGACTGGAAAAGGTCACGCAAACATGTCTCTGTAGGCTGCCCAAACATGGAGGAGCCGCGGATTCCATAGGAATGATGGCTGTTATTTTTAGGCCTCGCATTCTTTCTCCGTGCCGCGGTCGTCCTGCGAAAAAAAAAGGTGACTCATCGGCTGATTGATGTGTGTGTGTCTCCGTAGGAAAAGTGTGTTTGTCATGTCGCCTGCAGGCGCAGGAACAGGTTTCCTCTCTCTTTCTCTGGTCCTTCTGTTGCTTTTTTGAATAGTCCCACAACACAGGATGAGCAGTCGTTGTAAGAATGAGGGCAGAAATCACATTCTTAAAGGGGTCATTGTTATCTGACTTGAAAGTAATGGCGGCTTTTGTGTGCGGCATTTAACTGCGAACTGGAAACGGTGACTAATTTTGTGTTTGCTGAAAGGGGGAGAGGTATTCGGACGAGCCCGGTGTAGGCCTCGTTGTAGATTATTCTTTGTTTCACATAAACTGCCTCCGTGGACACGGAGAACAACGCTGTAGATTTAAGGCCCCGGCTTTGCTTCAGAAGTTTGGAAATTTGGTAATTGACCGTCTGCCAAAATGGCCGTGAGTTAGGAGAAATGCAATGAAACGCCTTTTAAATAATCCCCTCCTTAGACGAGCCAACTGTTTGCTCATAGTTCGTATTATTGCTGTAGGATAAAAGTGCACTGAGCATAGTTTTATCAGAAAATGATCTTCCGTAGCATTATGCTACCTGTTCCTCCTGAGGGCTCCAAGATGGATGAAATGAAAGTAACGAATACAAAATGATCCTCACGCTCACCTGATGTCAAAAGTTGGCACATGTAGATTGTTTTTCAAACGCTGATCTGTCAAAAATCCCCTTTCCATGTACAGTGCCGATACGGAAAATCTTTATTGTGCAACACGGCTGTTTTTTACTGGATCTACCGCTCGGAGTTTTCTTCTGTTCGCCTTGGCTGCTCGAGCTCATTAATGGCTTTTAAACATGTGTAACAGAATATTTTACACAATTGTTTATTTGTATTTGTTTTCTATATATTTTTATCTGTTTTCTATATTAAACGGATCAGGAGAATGTTAGTTCCGGGGTCAGGCTATTGTGACTTTGGGGGGGGGGAGGATATAAACACACACATTCCCAAAATGCACCTGTGCACTCACCCCTTCAATTGTCGGGTAAATGAGTCTTTTTATTTGTTAAAGTTTGCGAAATCTGAATTCTACGCTGTGATTGACTCAGTAGATTTGTTCTCTGTGTTGGACCTGTGCTCATTTAGCCTGTTTTATGCTAACCGAATGTAAGATCGCGGAGTGGATTTGTCACGTTGGTCTCACGTCTAAAGCTGTGACCTAAACCAGGTGAAGTGCGTTGTGGGAAAAAGGCTGGTCGTCTGGCGGGGTGTGTGCTGTTACCCACAAATCGAGAAGTTGGTAAAAAAAGTCAAGTGTGCGATCCTGTGATTCTTCCCAGCGTCGTTAACTGCTAACCTAAGCACAGGCTGGTTTTGGTTCCTAAAGAAAAAGCAAACAGCAAACCTAAACACAACTGGAAAAAAAAGAAGAAATAAAAAACAGCATGACAACAGCAACTCCCATCCGGAGAGAAGAACAGGCTTGTGTCAGAAAACCCCAAGACTGCACGTTCACAACACCTTCAGGGCTCAGATGGAGTTCCTCTGGGCTCTGACTCAGGCCTGTTGTTGTTTAGGGGAGGGCCGCATTATGAGCTGAGCGTGAGAATCTGTCAGTTTCTCAGGGCCACCATCAGCAGATCGGCAGATTAGCGTTTCTTTGTCAATATTAGCGGCGCGCAAAACTATGTAAAACATGACAGGAATTCTAGACGAACACTGATCTCTCTCTTTTGTGCTTCTGTGAAAATGCCTCTTGAAGATAAAATGAGGAATCAGGAATTGTTTTTGCAAAAGGAATCCATCACATTCATCTCTTCATACTACAGCTAAAGGCTTCTTCCTTCTTCTTTTTATTTTTAAGGTTTGGAAGGCAGATCTCAGTTTTCTGGGTGTGTAAATAATAGAAAAATGTGCAGGTGGGTCCTGAATAACAAACTTAGTTTTGGTTCTGTTAGGATGTAGCTTTAAACCAGTTTAAATAAGGAGGTCCTGGTGAACCGTGTCTCCTGACCTTTGCCCTCCGTGAACTGCATGAACCGGAGTGTTGCGGTCTCATCCAGAATTAGTCATGAGCCCACAGTAACCATCTCTTCTCCATGTGCTTCATATTTTTACAACCTGCACTGACCTCGAGGACGATCAATCAAACCGGGAGCTGAGATGGAGGCGGTTTCATGTGGAAGGTCTCCAGACGGTAGTCTGGCCAACAAAATTCAGCTTTCCTTTTGCTAGTGTGACAGCCCCCTCCTATCCAGTAGGGGTCTCTAGTCTAGTCCACTATTTGTTTTTGTTCTTTCAGGAAGCAGGTGGATGGACTGTTGATTGAACGCACCCGGTGTCTAATAAATACGGGCATCTAGCCAGTCACCGGGGCTGCTTGGTTGGCCTCCGGACTTGACCGGAACAGGCAGCACTGCTCCTCACTTCTCTCGCACTGGCTGAACAGTCCTCTAAGCGCATACTTTTCTCCGAAACAAATAAATTGTTTATTGGGATCCGCTCGTCTGTCTCCCATTGTTGTCATTGCCTATGGGGGGGCGTGACACTAGTTATCCCAACCTGTCCATCACAGCCTCTTTGATCTCCAAAGCTGAGACAGAGCTTGGTAGATGGGACTGGCAAAGATATTTCTACCTTTCATAACCCACTCAGGTTTAATAGATATAAAAACAACAACATATATATTGTGTTTTATGTTACATGACAATTGTCAATGCATTTTAACACCCACCTTGTTCCCCAATAATTAAAAATGTTTGTTCCCTCACGAGGGAGTTGTTAAGTTTGCGCACACTCAGCAGAAAGACTTCCCAAAAGGTCTTCTGAGAAGCTGCAGCAGAATAAAAAGAATCCTTCTTGTACCATGCAAAGTTTGTTCACACCAAACTTATTGCCTCGTTTCATATAACTCACATTCTTGAGAACTATCGGCCCAAATGATTTGTACTAAAACCACAGCTGTGAATGTCTCACACAGGACTCAAAGATTCCTGCAATGCCTCATTGCCTCATTTGAGCTTATGACTTCAGAAGTCAATTTAGTCAATACAATTTTTTTTACTTCCTTTGGTTTGGAGTAATGGCATAATTTCCAGTGAAGTAGATTTAAAGTGAATCCTTACCACAGTTCGTGCATCGCAAACTGCTTCCGTGTTTTTTTTCGCTATAGACGATTTACTGTTCCCAGAAATCCCTGTAGGGTCACGGGTACTCAAAATGAGGGAAATGATGTCGTAATAAGACTTCTCAGTAACTTTGACAGTGAGATTCCGACCATCCATCCTTTGGTTTAATGTGTTTGAGCACAAAGAAAAAATGCTGACTGTGCTTAAGATTGCATGCAGAGCACATGGTTTTAAAGTATTCTTCTAAACTGTGATGCTCTTTAGAAATCTTTTCCCTTCATTTCCTTTAAAGACGTCGCCCTTTGCCAGGCTGTCATTGTGAATAATGATTCTCAAAAGGCTGAACATAAATAGCTGGATGAGTTATGCAAGTCTGCATTTTCTGTCTGATATTTCATCAAATCGGAACATAAATGCAGTGTCACAGTTATCTGGTAATCTGATGTGTAATTACATGCTTTTTTTGAAAGGTTTTTGAAAATTTAGAGTCAAACAGCAAAAGGCAAACAACACCAAGCATTAATAGTGAACAGAAAATGGGACTTTGGGTCCAAGCTGGACCTCTGACCCACTGAAATATTATAGGAAACAACTGGGGTAGTTCAGAAGCTCCTTCATTTGGACAATTTCAGTCAAGTGAAACATTAAAGGCAGTCGAAAAAATACTAACTCTGCAAACAAAGTCAATTTTTATGAGATTTCTGACTTTATGTGTTTAAGACTAATTCGATTCCTTTGGCTGTATTTGACATAAATATTTCCATCAAAAACCTAAACCTTTATAAATGGTTATTTAAAAAAACAACATTAACGCAAGACAAAGTGACCAAAAAGAGTTTTCATTTCCCAAGTTCTTGCTCAACATGATCAAAATTGAAGAAAAAGAGGATTTTCAAAAAAGCAGCGATAAGTCTAAATGGCTTTAACGGACTAAAGAAAGCATAAAAATTAGAGAGAAACGGTGCTTTCCTGAGTCCAGCTCGCTGGAAAGACAACCTCATCCGAATCCTATCAGCAGAATTTCATTTGAAGAGATCATTTCACTTCCCCGCGCGTCCCGAGAACACATTTCATAACTGGATTGTGTGAGTCGGTGACTTGTCAGCACATGATTTCACTGAAACGGTTCGCCTTCCTCTCCGCGGTGACCGAGGGGGTTTCCTGCTGCTGGTGGGAAGTGGATGCATGTGTGGGTATAAGTTGGTTGTCCACAGCCCGGATGACGTCACGCACGCTGTCGGCCGCCCGTCGCCACGGTTACGCAAGCGGCCCTCTGAGCCCGTGATGTCACTGCCAGTCGAATGAAGAAACGCCAGCAGAGAAAAAGAAACAAGAACTGGCTGTGGCTGAATGTGTTCCACTGAAGAAATCTTTGGAAATGTGACTGTCCATCTTTTCACATTTGCTGGTGGGGAGATGGTGAAATGCATTTGAGATGAAAGAAAAATCATGACTTCAACTACTTTGATTGTTAAACCCACGTTTGACAGGATTAAGTCTTAGCTTGAGGGGAAGTGGGAGCTCCTTCATCTTATTTCTGACATAATTATTGCACAAAATTATTGCATAATTATTGCTATACCTATTTTAAGATGTAATCAAACCTCTCCATTTGACCAAACAGTTATTTATTGTAATGTTCTTAAATCTTTCTGATGTTTTCGGTTATGGAGGCAGATAGGAGGATCAAAAGTGACGAAGCCTGAGTTAATAACGGAGCAAAAACGTCATTTTTTGGAGTGAATTCTTGTTCTTAAAAATGTCCACACTCCAATATCTTGATGTTTCCGAAAAGACTAAAGCATTGTAAGAGTCTCTATGATCCTGAGAATCTTATTTTACAAGGTTCTCCAATGACTATCTCCTTGTCTTGTTTGTTTTTCCTGAACTATCTCACGTACTTCCTCTTGGAATCACAGTTTGACGCGTTTATGGGGTCATAAGAGTGACGTAACAAATCCTTCATGAGAGGACAGCACATAAAAGTGTCCCTCAACATTAAACTCCTCACTTCTGTTTTATAAAATAAGCCATGATGTTGTCTATTCATACACACCCTCATATCTTCAAAGGGACCTCCATCCCAACCGGCCAAAAGCACAACAGGTCAGATCGGCTTTGCGACCCTTTTGGGGAAGCCAAAGAGTGACGATAAAAAGAAAAAAAAAAGACAAGTTGCATTTGAAAACGCTCATCTCGACAAATCCCGCGACTCTTTCCCGAGCCAAGCGGTGAATTTATCAAAGTACGCAAACACGAGCGGGTGAGAGAGGAGCTTAGCTTTTGGAAAAAAAGCAATTAATTACGGGATAATGCCCCGTGTAACAGGATTTCAATGACTGTTGGCGCTGCTCGGCTCCAAAAGGAGATTTATTCTCGTAATCCAGTGATGAAAGGGAAGGCCAATTATTTCCCATTTCCCGGCCAGCCGGAGGAAGAGTGTTTGTGCGTACACACACGTGCTCTCACCTGTCACAAATGACCTGATCGAGTCATTAATGATGGTACAACTCACGGCGGAAAGATGAAAGCCCAACTCTGCTCCGTTGACTGGTGGAAATTAGGCCTCCTGTTTCTCTGCGTTTCATCAGTTTTGAAGGATTTTCTAAAAATGTGGGTTAACATGCTCGGAGTTTGTGTTGGAGTTTGTGTCGTCATAAAGGAGTACACACAGTGTTGTTGAAACAGGCGATAAAAAACGTTTCAAAGGAATGAAGGCACGGCGTTGGTTGGTCCCCCGGTGGATGGTGATGGGTAATTAGGCGGGAGACTGTAGCTCAGACTGTGGCAAATTATAAAAAAAAAAAAGCTTTATAAAAAAGCTCCACAACTGCTTTAATGCTTGAAACGCTTCAGTCCACAACACCGAAACACTTAAAGATACTTTACAATGCACACAATTATAAAATGCTGTTCATTCAATAAGATCCCGAAACCCAGAAAACTAGTTTAGTCGACATAAAACCCTCATTGAGAACCATTAAAAATATCAAATAGGAGTCATGGAGATTCATAAATAATATGAATGAAAAATCTGACTCTAAAGATTGTGTTTTTTCCCACAAAAACAGGGTGAAAGTGTTGTGTACTGATGTGGTCTTTCAAATCTCTCAGGACTGGATGGATGGAAATCAGGATGTGTTCTTTTTTTTATTTACGGCTAATTGGCAATCCCTTTTAGTCATGCTGAGAATAGCCGTGTGTAAAAGGGGAACACAGTGTTGAACAGGAGCCAACAACAGTGCCAGTACAGCAAGAGTTTCCTGTTTTTTGCGTGGCGCTATCAGTTCAACAGCAGATAACCTGGACAAGGTACACACATGACTACACTGTAGAAAAAGGCACCTCGGCCTTAAATATCAAGACTTCCTGGTGATTCCTGGATTTCTAAATACAGGTGGAGGTAAGAAAAGTCTGCTTTATGTAGATGGCTACCCATAAAGTTACACATACCTCTTTTATTACTATTCCTACCTGTCAAAAGTAACCTTTGAAAAGATTGATTGACACAGTTGGGGAAAGATATGAGCTTTCGCTTTATCTCACAATCATAAATCCTTCTGTCACCGTAATTTGCTTTCCAAGTTCAAAATCCAACAAAATACAGATTTATGAATACATAAGAAAATTAAACATACATGACAGTATAATGGCATTTTCTCCTATATTAAATAATTCAAGAATTCACTTTCCTCACATTAACACGGCAAACTAAATCAATCTAAATCTAAAGAATAAGTCTTAAAACTGCTTATCCAGAGGATTTAGCTACAGA
This sequence comes from Menidia menidia, assembly GCA_907169785.1. Classification (NCBI taxonomy): domain Eukaryota; kingdom Metazoa; phylum Chordata; class Actinopteri; order Atheriniformes; family Atherinopsidae; genus Menidia; species Menidia menidia. The sequence continues at coordinate 15,994,398 of CAJRST010005557.1, read as the reverse complement.
AATGTCCCCTCCACCTGCTTCCATTTGAATGAAGTGGATGAATATTATTAACCGGCTTTTTAAACTTCTTTAAAAACAGAAGTGAGGTTGGTTTGCTGGTTTTTAGTGAAACCGTCTGTCTGATTGAAATTAAATCAGCCAACAATGAGCAATAACTCAAAGGACGTCAGCAAATCTACAACCAACCTACAGAAAAGGGGACAACATAAATGAGTCAAAGTCCAGATTTGGGTCTGTTTGAAACTCTGTGACGGGACGTTGGTCGTGTGGACCCGAACGCACAAAACCAACACTGTATCTCACGAAGTTCATGCTACACATTTTCACTCTGCAACGAAGAGTCGACGGGAAACTGAAAAAACATATATCTGTGCTGTCATTGGTGCATTTACATCTTCCAGTTTGTCCACCGTCTCTATATTTAAGAGTGGGCTTGAGACTTTCCTTTATGATAGAGCTAATAGTTAAGGTAAGTCCAGCCCTAATTGTGCTGCTATAGGCCTAGACTGTCAGGGGATTTCCCATGATGCACCAGGCTTTCCTCTCCTTTCTCTCTCTCCTTCCCAGTGCAGCCTCATCCTATTAACGATGTTACTAACTGGACTCTCTCTCTCATGGTTCTGCTCCAGGTTTCTTCCCCCTAAAGGAAGTTTTTCCTTCCCTGTGTCGCCTAGTGCTTGGTCTCGGTGGGAATTGTTGTTCTTCTGTAAATAACTTCAGAGTCCGGTCTGAGTTTCTCTGTTTGGAAAGCTGTGAGAAACCTGTTGCTGTGATTTGGCGCTATAGAAATCAAATTGAATTGAATTGAATCTTCTCCAAATTGGAGCAGCCACCTGAACCAGAGCTGCTGTTTCTGCTCCCTCACCATGAAAGAGCCAATGTGTTGATGTGAGGAAGCTGGTGTTGGCTGAGCCTGTGTGTGTGTGTGTGTGTGTGTGTGTGTGTGTGTATGTGTGTGTGTAAGGGTGTGGGCGGAGGTAATTAAGGTGTCAGGAAACATGCATTATTAATCGAAACACAACATAATAATGGAGAGGCAGCGTGATCTGTCATGCCAGTTTGTGTGTGTGTGTGTGTGTGTGTGTGTGTTTGTGCGTTTCTAGTGTTGTTTTCTGGAAGTTGGTCTCTCTCTGACATTAAAAAAGCACATCACAGGAATGAACCAGGTGCTTTCAATGGGCTTCTTATTGATGCATTGGTCTTTGTGTTGCTGCTTTAGAAATGGTGCTTAAATTTGAGCAAAACTGGCAACAACAACAGAAAGGCACCACACAAATTAGGGCTAAAATGTTCTATTCTTGGACCGGCAAGTGGAAGAGGAGCTGTTATTGTTTGTGCGAGTGTGTTGAGACAAGGCTTGTGCGCTGGGCAACTTACCAGGCCGTGACTCAGTGTTCAGAGCTGATTTCCGTCAGTGGTTTAGTGTTATGCCATTTTCCCCTAAAGGTAAAAGTCTTAAGGCCTCAGGCCGATCCGGGATAGAGAAACTGTCGTTTTTCACACACGAACCGAAACAAAATCCCTGATAAACGTCTAAAAATCGGTTCTGAAATTGAAGTTGCAGGTTCTCCTTCTTAACCCTATAATGCCAAATGTATCATATTTGATACATAATTTCTGAAATGTTTTGCGTCTGACACCTTTTGCATAATTTAATGGTAAAACTTTGCTCAAAATCCTACTGTACACAATCAGATACACCTGATAACAGGGGGCAGAAGACTACACAAAAAATTATCTTGACTTATTGGATAGTAATAAATTATTAATATTAAAAATGTATTTCTGTTTTTTCTTTTAACATATTTTGTTTAAAGGCCAAATAAGGGATTCAAACAACAAAAAAAGTAATTTTCTGTTTTGTTTTGTTCTTGGATCAGGCTTTAAAGGGTTAATGTTTTCCTTTATTCAGATGTAACATGATTTCATAGCTGAGACACATACATGAGACACATTCATAAGCTGTAGCTACACAATACAAAAGTGTTTGTGGTGAAATCAGAAGGTGTTTGGAGTCATAATGAATGATAATTTATCAGGAAGAACCCTTACAATGTAATGAAAAGCTTCTTTTTCTTGTACAGTCAGTTTGTGTCTGAGTGAGACCGACATGGAAATGGTCCCCGAATGTTGTTTTTCCCCCTTTTGTTGTTCTCTGTTCCTGAGATGTGGACAAGCGTTATGGCAGTTAATAAATCCAAGAGAACTGTGAGAAATCTCAAAGTGCTTTTCCACCCTCGGGCGACTTTCATTTTCTTTGGTCTGCGGTGTTGTGAGCCTCTGACATATTTTCATTCTTCACTGAGCTTGGCTGAAATTTCTGAGGAACCGCTTAAATCTGCATGGAAATTTGCCCGGAAATACGGGGTGAAGTTTTTCATGGGTGAAGGGAGAGTGAATCACCGCCTCAGACAAAGTGAATTCTTTCACTTCATCGGCTGGAATACAGAAAAATGGAAATGCGACTCGTGTTTTTTTTCCCCCCTTCAGAGTTCTGCCAGAGACAGAGGAGACGTATTGGGTGTGTTTCCACACCGGTTGCGTTTATCCTCTTTTCGTCTGGAGTGTCTTCAATATTTCAGCAGAAGCCCTGGTTGTGGTTTGGTGTCAGCACGTCCAATATCATTTCCTCTCTTCTCAGTCTCCGAGACTAAGTCATACTGTTTTTTTTTAGATGAGATCATTACTATGTTAATACGTCTGCAGTGCCAGTAAATCCCGAAAAGACGGTTCATACCACACATGTTTACTGTTACTCATTTTGCAAACATAAACCACCGCGAGAGATGTCGCAAATCCAAAGATAATGACACATTTTATTACTTTCTGAGTGAATCAGCTCGCGTTGAATCCAGCATGCCGACGAAATCTCCTTTTTCTTTTTGAAACAATTAAAG
>CAJRST010005557.1:15967940-15983671 GCA_907169785.1 Menidia menidia | reverse complement strand
CTTTAGTTGGAAACCTGAGAATAAACCAGAGTGGATCGAAAGTATAAAATTTGACATTTATTGGACACAGTTAAGTATATCAGCTGGGCTCTAACAGACAAAAAGCTCTCTCTGGGTCTCAGTGGGCAAAGAGCCCTGAGATCTGTGTGATGGGCATTATCTCCTGGACTCGATCCGCCTCCTCAAAGGAGGACTGGACACAACCAAGTCCTATTGGCCAGTTACCTCTGGGCAGGAACAGGCCAGGTCCTAATTCATGCAGATGACAGGAATGTGGTAACAAATGGTGTGTGTGTGTGTTGACCTAAAGACGTGGATTTAATGCAACAGAAAAAGAAAAAAGGGAGAAAAGACATGCTAAAATGAGTAATTATAGCCAAATTCTAATAATAGAGAACATGATTAATCACACAGACGAGCCCACCACTATGGGATTATTTCAGAAAGGGCCAGTTTTAAAGACATCGTCCTTAACAAACACGAGGGAAGTGGAAGAACTGATCCATTTATATGTGATGCAGGGTTCTGGTCTCTGGCCTTCTCTGTCATATAAAGAGAGAAAAGCGTTTCTCCATGAAAGAGCCTTAAACTTCAGAATCGGACGACCCGGTAACTGTTTTCGCAGACGGTAGTCTCTGATGTTTCTCAGAGCCAACGCAGTAACTTTTGATGGCCGAATCCGGCCTGGTTTTGAAAGGAATCCAACATACGTTTTAGTCTGTGTTCCTTGTGCTAACAGCTGTATCCAGACTCTCTGATGGCCTTTTGAAGATAGGATTTACTAAATATTATGGAATATTTAAAGTCTATACAATAATGACTGCAAAATTAGTCTTCAAACTGCAAATTAAATCCTCCTTTTGATGGTTGATCCTCTGCCAATCATTACTTTTAAACGAATCTAACTTTATCAAGTCACATTTCACGATTAGTATATTTATTTCTGATCAGTTTTCTAGTCACCCAGATCATGCCATTGCTGTTAAACAGTCTCCCTCGTGTTTCCTGTGTTCTACCAATACTAAAATATTGACCACTAATCTTTCCCGGAGCATTTTCACGCAGCTTTTGGGAAAGCGGTTGTACAGTATAACACTGACTTAAACAGCCTAATTCCGCAAAGTTGTTCATCTCAGATTTCTGCTTTTCGCTCTGTGACCGTTCTGTGAAAACGTCCTGATGGAGACAGACATGCTGTCCGTCTATCGGCTGGACGGAGCCGTGTCCAGACACCAGATCCAACTCCAGTTGGCTCTCACTTCCAGATCGCAAGGACAAAACGTCACGTGCAAATAAAAAAAATCCGACGACATGTTAGGATTTGGTTATAAATACTCACTTTAGCATAGTATGCTATCACATGATCTATGTAGATTACTGATTGTTGGATTTCTTTTATAACTATATGAAGTCTCTGGCTGTAACCACAGATTCTCTTTGCTCTCTCTTTTCTTTCTCTGTTGCATTAGATCCACGTCTTTAAGTTAGCACACACACACATCGTTTGGTACCACATTACAATGTCATCAACATGAATTGCGATCCGGCTTGTTAGTCTTAGAGGTAACTAACCAATAGGACTTGGTTGTGTCCAGTCCTCCTTTTGAGGGGTGTGCCCATTTTTAGGAGACAAAGACCCATCACCCCCAGATCTCGGGGCTCTTTGCCCACTGAGACCCAGAGAGAGGTTTCCTCTGTGAAGAGCCCAGTGCTGAAATACTTTACCTGTGACCCAATAAATGTCAATTTTTACTCTTGATCGACTCTGGTTTATTCTCAGGTTTCGAACTAAAGAATCGGGCTAACAGACATTCATCTCCTCCTGGCTCTGTCTCAAGCCCTCCGTCTTCCTGTGACCCCTGGCCGCCCCTTGTTTATTTATACCTTCTCGTTCTGTTTTTCTCAGCCCGTTGCCCCCTTCTTCCTGCCCTGTGCTCGCTCCCGTCTCGAGCGGGTGTTAAATTCCCCAGAGTGGTTGTTATGTTTGTTTCTGATGCGGTCCCCGGCTAAATTACGAGCGCCCCTATTCTTGGACGCCCTCCATCACTTCTCATTCACGTGTAAGAGGGGGCAGCTATTGGACGGTGAAGTGAGCTCGGGCCAGTGTGTGTGTGAGTCTGTGTGTGTGTGTGTGTGTGTGTGTGTGTGTGTGTGTGTGTGACAGGGCAGGTCAATCATGAGAGCAGAGCGCCTGCATTCCTCTGCGCAGTACTAAATCCTCATGGGATAGACATCATTAGCGGACTGGCTGTTCCCAGGCTGTCTCACATCCAGCGTAGCAGTGTGTGTGTGTGTGTGTGTGTGTGTGTGTGTGTGTGTGTGTGTGACAGGGCAGGTCAATCATGAGAGCAGAGCGCCTGCATTCCTCTGCGCAGTACTAAATCCTCATGGGATAGACATCATTAGCGGACTGGCTGTTCCCAGGCTGTCTCACATCCAGCGTAGCAGTGTGTGTGTGTGTGTGTGTGTGTGTGTGTGTGCGTGTGTGTGTGTGTGTGTGTGTAGGTGAACGCGGTTGTTTTGAATGTTCCCTGCCGCCTGTTTGTGGAGCTCTTTTACGAAGTTTGGCGACATGTTTGGTAGGGCTGTCAAAAGTATCGATACTAAAATGTTGATGCTAAAATGTTGTATCCGGATACGATACTCATTTTCAAAAGTATCGATACCCCCCTGATTTGCCGTCGCTGCGCCCCTTCTGTCTTATTTATTTATGTATTTATTTACGTTGTTTATGATCATTAACATGACGTTAGCCTTGAATTGCTAGCTGCGGCTAATGGCTAATAATTAATCTTTCAAACAATTCAACTCTATACAAATTAATATGTTAAAATAGTGTATGTTAAATAGGTTTGTACAATAAGTCCAAACAAGTTTAACCAAAAAATATTAATTTTTCAAATCTATGAAGGGTGGAGGGTTAGGGTTAGGGTTAGTTTTAGGGTCAGGGTCATTAATGTGGGCCACCATAACATCAGTAATAGGTCAGTTTGAAACCAAAAACACTAACCTGTCAAAATTCAGTTATATTTTGGGGTCTTTGTTTTTATCCTTGTGGTATTGAAAATGGTATCGGGTATTTTCCTGAGTATCGGTATCGAGTTGGAAATTTTAGTATCGTGACAACCCTAATGTTTGGTGACAAAATTCAGGCTGGGCTAGCATAGCTAGCTAGCTTCCTGTCAGTTGTGTACATGCTGATTAATAGTCATTAAGGGGCTGTGGAGGGTTAGTGGAATCCAAGTGTCACTACCCAAAGAGACCATTTCGCCTAAAGGGCTCCGTAAAAGACCCACAAACACAAACACACTTTCCAACACCAACAGAAACACTTAGCACGTCATGTGGTAACCGGACACAGCCCTGACCCCCCGCTTTTGACCCAAGCTGCCTCTGACAGTTTCTCATGTCACACTCCTTCTTTGGTTTCACTTTTTGGGGGAAAGTGAGAGAAGGGAGAAGAGGGGGGGGCGGGGAGAGCATTAAGGGGAAACACTGCTCAGAATTTTTAAAAAAATGTGGAAGGAGAATACTGTCATCGTTGTGCAAGAAAGGGAAGAAAAACATATTTTCCAGAGATCGTGACCCCGCGCACACACACAGACTCACACCTCGTTGTGAGTCTGATTTTACCTGAGAAGTGTAGCAGCTATTTCAACACGCAGGGACAAACACACAACGTGTCGTCCTGAAACCTAATAAGGATCGAGGTCTGTGGATAAGTGGAGCCCAGGCTAAAAACCACCGGCAGGTAAAGTTGAGTAACAGCAATATCTTGTTACAATGCAAATTTCTGCTGGGAAATGTTTAGCCCCCTCTCAGCCGTGCGCGTGCTATTTTGACGTGTACCACTCGAGTACACAGTGCTCCGAGCATGTCGCAATCCTGAATTAGCCCGGCTCTCACTCAGCAGGACACTGTGACCACACACATCGCAAAAAAAAACACACACAAAAAAAAAACGTCCTGAAATTCCTCAGGATCAAAACAAAGTGCTCATAAATGATGATTTAACTTAATCTCTGAATTTCTCAATTTGTGGTTTGATGGAAAATAAACTTGAGGTAAAAAATGAAAATGGAAATATAAATCTGTGACCACAGATCTTCTGGTGATTGAGGTCTTCTTTTGTCAGATTTTTTTAATATCTTTTCAAGGTATTCAGCAGTCTTTTTGAAGCTGAAGGAACTAAGTGAACTGTACAAGATTTCTGAGCAACATCCATATTTCTGATGAAGGACAACTTAGTTTATCATCAAAGGCAAATGGTAAAATTGATTGTTTATGACCAAATTTCTCCCTAAGGAAGTAGAAATTGGGTTAAAAGAAACAATAAGGCTAGAACTTAAGTTTAAATCGAATGACCACAAACATTGTGCCTTATGTTCGGTTTCACGTGCTTCTTTAAAAGCTGAAAAGCTCATATCAACCGGGTAAACGGTAAAATTAATACGTGAGAATTGTTTACTGTGTTGAAGTTCATAAAGATAGAGCGATGTTGTAAGGGGCTGATAAGAATGCTTTGCTCATAGGTTGTACCTAAAGCTAAAAACGTCCTGCTGACCTGGAAACCAGAAACCAGCCGGCAGAATCTGGAGAGGCAAAAAAAAACAAGTCAGGCACGGGGAGAAATGCAAATGACACAAATGAGAAGATACCGCTCATAAGTTAACGGCCAGGGACTCTAACCCCAGACCTCAAGTTACAAATCAAACCTTCCTTATCTTGCGTTTTTCATTGTAACAACAGGTCTGATCCATGTGTTCGAGTCCCTAAATATGGTCCGGAAACGGCACATTCCCAGATTTCTCATCATTAAAAAAACAACTTTCTATTAAGATAAAAAAGCCACCCAGAAAGGACACTGCTCAGATAAAGGAGATCTTTCATCTTCTCCTTTTTTTGTGAAGGGAGGGTTACGATTCTTATGATCGAGTTTGATACACACTGAGGCCAAACACAGAACTCCTTTCTTTCGTTCCCATTCCTTTAAAAGTAAATGATTTCAAACATCTTTGCCAGCACACTTACACACATATAACAACCACGAGTTGGCAGCTCTTTGTATCTCTATTCAAAATAATGTTTTTTAGAATTGGCTTGATCATTTCACGTTCGATACGAATAAAGAAAATGGCCTCAGACTTTATTCGCAGTTTACGACTATTAAAAATCTTCTTCTCATGGATGGTTGGCCCCTAAATCTCTGGGAGGATATAAAAAAAACACATTTAAACCAGCCTGCGGGGAACAAACACCCACACACTGGAACAGAGCGCCGGGTTTTTTCACTTCTCCCCCATTCTTTACGAACAATGATTTATGCTGAGTAAGGATAATCAAGTGACACCGCTATCAGACGTCAAGAAATAAATAAGATGTCGCTTTCGGCTTTATCATAACGTGTGATATACGGCAGGAAAGCGCAGAGTTGACGCAGACCGGTGTGGATTTATGAGACGGTATCTGTGTTTAAGGCACAGGCAGACTGTGATTTATCTGTTTCTGTGATGGTGGAACTAGTGGAGGATACTTTACAACGACCGGCTGACTTACGGCCCTTGACAACAGGTACACGGCCTCCTCTTTTGGTCCATAAATCAGGAACGTAAGAGGATAAACTCCAGCTGTACGTATGTTATCAAGACATCCCAGGGCATGGTGAGGTCCAGTCTATGTCAGTGGACTCGTTATCTGATATATGTATGTATGTATATATATACAGTGGAGGAAATACGTATTTGACCCTTTGCTGATTTTGCAGGTTTGCCCACTTACAAAGAATGCAACGATCTATAACTTTAATCATATGTACGTTCTAACAGTGAGAGACAGAATCCCAAAGAAAATTCCAGAAAATCACATAATATGAATTCATAAAAAATTGATAACCATCTGATGAGGGAAAATAAGCATTCTTTGTAAGTGGGCAAACCTGCAAAATCAGCAAGGGGTCAAATACTTATTTCACCCACTGTACATGCAGCTTTTTGTAAATGTGCGACTTTACACACATGAAAAAGGGGAAAAAAACGGCCTCTTTTGATTGTAGTTTATTACATTTAAGAGAACGTTCCAAGCATAATTACATATTTTGTACGATGAAGAAAAAAAAAACATAAAACCGCAGAGACCAAACTCCATCACACCTTAAAAACTCAGAATTAGACATTTTCCCAATAGAGCTCTTGGCTTTCAGGCTTCAGCTAGCAAACGTCTCTCTTATGGAACCAGAAACCAATATTTGTAAGATGTAGGACCAATAAGACGAGGCTTAAAGCTCCCCTTTATGATGAAGCCTAAGGGAACCTTTTTAAATCTGGCTCTGTATGAATGATATGTTTCTGGAATTTAACTTCAATTTGAGCTGATTGGATTTTGATTGCATTACAACGAGTCGGATTCTAATTGGTTTGAGTTGGACTGTATTAGAGATGACATTTTCTGTTATCCAGATACAATTGAATTGGCTTTAACTGACTTGCTTATACGTTGGATTTTGAAGCACGAGTTGGCTTTTTGATCTTTTGGGCACTGTAACACCGAACAAATGTCGTATTTCAGGAATACTTGATCCTGAATGCCTGTTTGCACCTTGGGACTCCCGACTATTGAGAGCTCGATAGATTCCCAGTGGGTGTTGTGCCCAAGGGTCCAGTTCAATGGGCTCAGGGTTGCATCACGCTTTGCTTGCTCTAGCTTGCTTGTTTTAGATGAACAGATGAGCAGGTTTGCTCTGGTAGAGTCTTCAGAGGGATGAACCTACAGGATGAACCTCCAGGATGAGGGGAACTGGACGTAAGGTCCAGATATCAGCTTGTCTGGCAGGTGTCCAGTCTCTTTTTGTGTAAAACAAAGAGCCCAAACACAGTCTTGCATCTCACAAAATAACATGATGATGATGTAGCTTGAAGTCCAACCAGGGAAAAGTCTCAGCTCTGACATGGAACATGCTGGAGATGTCCCTCAGCTTATCAGTGAACGGTTTCCCCCAAGAGATGTGCTGGAAAAATGAGTTTTTTAAATGATTTTTTCATGTTTTCCTTGCATCTGTGTGGGTTTCCTCCAGCTGAGCTGTTTTCCTTCCACAGCCCAGAAGCGTGGAGCCGTAGATTGATTACACAAGGTTGGGCCTCGCAGATTGAGTGGCTGTGTGGCGCAGAAAGACAGGAAAGCTGCAGACTCGTGTGCAGTTAAATACATCCTTCCTTTCGGATAATCTGAGACAAGCTTCCTAATTATGGGCATGCAGTGATTTTCCTGCGACGCGTCGCCTCAGAGGAAGCGTCTGCGTCCATCTCCTGCTGCTTTTCTTCGTTTGGTACGCTGCTTTTTCGGAGTATTCGACGTGCTCGGTCTGTACGGTCTCAAATACTGGATCCACATGTGGTCAGCGGCTGAGTTTCCCAGCGAGAATCCGACAGCAGAACTAATGAATCGTCCTTAATTACGAGCATATGTCTGTCTCCGAGTATCAGAACTATGTGCAAACGTACGGTGGCTGAGAAGTGCAAAGCACATTTACAATTTAAAAAACACCTTATGATTTAAAAAAGCTAAACAAAATGTTAGGATACACATTTAAAGTTCAGAAAATACATTTACAAATAAAAAAAACATAAAACTTTGAGAAACAATTTTTTTCAAAAATGTTTGTCTCCTAAAAAATGAATTTGTTTCTTAAAATGCTATATTGTTTTTTCATTTGTTCATGTCAACGATTTGGGAATAAGCAGTTCACAAAATGGATGGATGTGTTTCTTTAATTGTGAATGTGTATCTTACAATGTTATTTTGTTTTTGAATTTTTCAACGTTTTTTTAATTTATTGTAAATGTGTTTTGCACTTCTCAGCCACCGTACAAACGAATAGATAGACGTCCACACACAAACAGCCGTGTGTTCAGTGATGCTTTTCAAATGCTAAAATTTAAAATAACAGTTGTCTGAATTATTCGTAAGCCCTCAGCAAATCACTGGAACCTTTTTGTCTGAAGGTGTCACATGCATAATAACACATTTGCCGGTACGGTAAGAAAAACACACCTTCACTTTTTACCGCTTAAACCCCATTGGCTGGTGTGAAGTCAAGAGAACGTGGCAGGGTTCAGAGTTCCTGGAACACCGGCAGCACACAGCGGGTCTGCCAGAGACAACACGGAGTTTCAGACGCTCTCTCACACACACACACACATACACACACACACACACTCACGCACACACAGACACACACGCAGAGAAACATACACACGCCATAGCAGAGCTGTCAGTGAGTCAGTGTGTGAGTCACACTCCGGCTATGCTGCCTCTGGATTTTATAACAGCCGCCAGCACAGCGATGTATTTAATATTCCAAAACAACTGTAGGCTTTTGCACGCATTCGCAAATATTCACACGCGTTTTGTACCCTACACACACACAGACAGACACACAACGTTTTCCTCCGATCGAATATTTCCAGAATTGGATGAATGAGGAGTAAATAACACAAATAACGCAAATAATGCACTGGCTCTTCCACACCTTTCTCTGCCGTGCACAACCCGTTGCTGGGGTTGACTGCAGATGAGTCAGAGGGAGAGGAGGGAATCCTTCTCTTTTCATGTGCCAGATCTATAGGCGAGGCAATAACAGGCCCCCACACCACAGACACTGACTCTGTTCCAGTTGACCTATGAATCAGTCCCTTATGTGATAACACACAAGAACGCACGCGCTAAGCTTCGGGACAGGATAAGAGAGAAAAAAAAAATGTGGATGGGACCGTATTAAACGTGTGAATCGGCCTCTGCGTCTCCACCTGCCTCACAGAAAAAAGCTGGCGGACATCTTGCTTTGATTCGGTGGATGGCAGTTTGCAGGGAAAAAATAACTCGAACCTCTTTGTTGTTGTTGCAAAATAATAAAAAAAGCACTTATGAAGGTTGGAGACCAAAACCAATAAGTCATGAAGTGGGTGCTCTGAGGGATAAAAAATGGATGCCACATTTCTGTGATATGGGATTTCAGTTGGGAGATAAATTCAACAGCTTTCAAAAGCAGAGTTTGCCTGAGGAGAAAACACACTGCAGGCTGCAGATACCCACGGGCCGAAAAGAACAAAATGTCTCCATATTTCACATTCAGAAGCTGAGCGGGCAGAGGAGAAACACTTTGAAACAGCGCCCTCTGGTGGTCGAAAAGATAGGGGACGTGTCCTTTTAAAGGAGAGCGCCCTGGGAACTTTGAAAACAAAAAAAATCACTTTTGGGATCTTTTGGGACTCCTGTTGAACTCGAGGCTCGAGGAGAAACACTCCTCTTTTTGACACAGTTTGTCTGAAAACAAACTGTGCTTAGTTTGTTTTCAGACACCGTTCCCAGTAAATGAGTCACGGTTAACTCTTAACTCTTAACTAATAGCAGACCGGTCATGCATTCACTACCCCCTAATCTTTTTTGGCTTTTTGTTCCATTTTTTTTTGTCGCTCTTTTGTCGTTCTTCTGCTGCAATCGGGGAGTGGAGCCGGAAGGTTTATCTGATTGGAAAAAACTCCATGAGTCACCCCTCACACAAACACACGCACACAGGTGATGACTCACATCAACACGGGCCTTTCAGGGCACCAAAGTTAAACCGTGTTTGCATAAACACAAAGCTCTTTTGGCATTAAGATGACGTTACGGTGATTTAACGATACACCACCTACGCGGCTTTTATCACCTAAATATCAAATACAGAGATGTTTAAAGTACTGGAATAGAGGAGTGGAGTAGAAGTACAAGTACTATGTAAAACAATTTACTTGAGTAAAAGTAGAAGTATTCCTTCAACTCCATACTTAAGTGGAAGTATGGAAGTACTCAATTTTTTTGGTACTTAAGTATTGCAAGTAGAAGTATTTCAAAAATTGCTACTCAAGTATCGAAAGTACAAGTATAAGTAAAAGTACAAGTACTGTGTATATTAAAAAAGGCAGTCAAAAATGTAGTGGAGTAGGGGAAAAAATATCTACTCCAATAAAGTACAGATACTGTATTTTGGTACTTAAGTACAGTACTTAAGTAGCTCTACTTCGTTACTGAACATCTCTGATCAAATATTGCTGTGAGACAGGTTTGGGAAGCCCCCGTATTTGTCACTTAATGCATAAAAACGTGTAAATGTGACACCGTTTTCACATTTGTTGTGTATTTCTGCACAAGAGCCGATGCAGAGTATGAAATTCTCTGTGACACGAGCGGCTCAGGAATGAAGAATGTGTTCTGAGTGAGTCATCCTGAACAGACAGGAGCCGTCGGCAGACAGACAGACGACACACAGAGCGTAACACCAGCGCACGTGACCGCCTCCGTCCAGGGCCGCGGTGAGAAAAACTGTTCCCGGTTTCATCTGTACTATCGCAAAGATGAGTCACGTTCAACTGCGGTTGGCACTTAGCGAGCGCCGCTCGGACTGATTCACGCTCTAAAACAGGGGTGTCAAACTCCAAAACACAGCCGGCCAAAATCTCAAACCTGAGATTTGCGATTTCTCTGTTCCGCCAAGATTGAATAAACAAACCTTTTAATGTGGAATAAAACAAAATTTGCTTTAACACTGAATATGGAACAAGCAACTCTTATTACGTTATATATAACTTAATAGTGGAGACATGCAAAATCCAATTTCAAATAAGAAAACACATCAATGGCATTCGTTTATGAAATAAAATGTAAAAAATTTTTTATATTCGCAGCCTTCTGAATTAAATTTGCCAATATTAAATTTGCTTGTCCAGAAAGCTCCAGTTTTCTGCCTGGTCACTTTTGGTCATTTTTGGGAAGTATCACAGTGACAGCTGTAGTGTGTACCGACTGTCACAGAGGAGTTTTTGGGTCCTGTTCTGAACAGCAGCAGGGCATTGTGGGAGTTGTAGTATGAGCGGTTAATGTACTGTACAGTATAAAGCTTATGCTTCATCCTACTCCTTTTTGAAACATGATGCATGTTTATGAAGCATTCTATGTAAACATTGTTAAATCATACCATGTTTCAAAATAAAATTAGATGAAAAATTAAATGAAATCATTTGGTATTGTCTCGCGGGCCACATAGAAGAACAACGCGGGACAAATCTGGCCCTCGGGCCAGAGTTTGACACCCCTGTTCTAACCCGACTACTTTAAAACAACAAGCGCTCTCTGTTTTATGCAAAACGTCTGAGGGGACACTGTTACTCATGGAAGAAAGTTTCCCTGGAACACTGCAAAGCATACAGAAGTAGATTTTTATTGATAAAAAAAACAAATGATATTTTAGATTTTCAGACTGGGTCTGATGTGAAAACATAGTAAAACAACGATTGGCTGGAATACAAACTCAAACAACGTAAACAACACTACAATACTGGCCCCACGTGTGTGAGTGGTTGGCAATGACGGCTTTCTGTGTTGTTACCGGCAACAAAAAACGGCCTTAACGTTCGTCGCCGGTGTCTTCTTCATCCCCCTCCTCCTCCTCATCAGTTTCATCTTCATCCTCCTCCTCTTCGTCCTCCTCCTCCTCCCTTCTCGTCTGGCGACTGCCGGCTCTTTGTTGCTGTGACGACAGATTAACAGTCACCATGCAGCTGAGGCACTCTGGTGTTTTTTTTTCTTCTGAGGAATGAGAAACACGTTTGTCTGGACAGCTGTGGCACCGCATTCCTCACACTCTTCCTCACGCTCTTCACTGACAGATTTCACTTCTCGGTTAAGACCTGCCACTCACTTTTTTTTGTTGTTTTTTTTTGTCTCCGTCTACCTGAGCTGGCTTTTTGATGGCGGTGGCCTCACGGTTTCCCCTTTAGACTAAGAAAAACCTGATCGTGAAGCCAGAAACGATGAGTCAGCGTAAGAGGAAATGCCAGATTCGGCCGGCATGCAGTGACCCGTGGGGGACATTTAAACCGGGTGATGGACGGGGAGATGCCGGGCACTATCGCCGTGACGACTGATAACAGATAGCGTCACGGCTTACGCTGAGGAATGAGGAAACTTTCTAGTTTCAATGAGAGAAGGAGGGGGGGTTTTCTATCTTATCATCACAATAAAACTTAAGCAACAGACAAATTTAGAAAGCAGAGGTTAAAGGCAACCTGAAAAAAAAAGACGGATCTTTTTGGAAGGGAAGTTTTGGTGGTTCTCCACTGTCTGTTTCTTACCTGTAAGGTCCCTGATGTACTCAGGAAGGACCCGGTCCGATCAAGGGAGGTTTTGGAATTTGCTCGGACTATGTCTAAGCGTGACTGGTAGTCGGGGGGGTGCAGCGAACTCCTGAACACCTGCCAGAGACAGTAGGGGGCACTATACTTTTCCACAAAACCAAATAGATTGCAAGCCCTGTAGGGCTTTAAATATTAATATAATGCAAGAAAAGTCAGCAGGAACCTGGACAGGCCAAGTTTCATGGAGCTTACCCACGTAAAAAATAAAAACACTGTGCACAGATTTTGGACATTTAACAGGACGGTTAACCCTAATATTCAGGGAAAGGCACAGGGTGGACTCGGAGGGCGTTTGTGTCTGATATAAACATGAGCCACTCGCCCTTACCGGTGGTTTCAACCGTCCAGAGAACGGATCAGGATCAGGATCAGGATCAGGATCATCCACATGCCTGTCACTGCGCCTGAGATGATTCAATCTGCCACGCTTTCTACTATGACTCAGAAAAACAGCCCTGTCTCAGAGCAGGGTTTCACTTCAGTATGAATGGAAGGGGGATGATTCAGAGCTGGGAAAAAAAAAAAAACTAAAAAAACTAACAGATGAAATGTTGCACAGAAGGATAAAATAGCACAAGGGCATCTGCTACATAGACCTAGTTGCAGGATATCTGAGTTTTTTTTCCCTCTCACGACATGCTTTCTCTCTTAAAAATAGTGCAGCAAACCTCTCACCAGATGGTTAACGGGAGAAAGTAGCTTTCACTGCTGTGATCTCAAAGTTGAGCTAAAGGGTGTGGACTATAAACGATATGAGTCATGAGTCATAGAGTGCCGATTGTAAATGGCAATGATCCTGTGGGCCCATTAAAACAAAATCTGTCGGTTTGTCAAGTGAAAAGCAGAGAGTGTGCATTGAATTGGGTTTGTTTTTTGGGTCTTTTTTGTGTGTGAATCCGTTAAAAGGCCATCAGCATACCTCCAAGTCTGCCTCCTCATCCACACTCTGAATGCTTTGGAAGGCCAAAGTGTAGACCTCCAAAGCCTTGGCGTGAAACGACATCTCCACCGTCACAAACTCGCCTAAAATTTTCTACAGGAGACAAGCAGAACACGTCAAAACTGAACAGACGCATTCGGATTTGGAATAATCCAGAACTGCCCGTTTACTACAACAAAAAAAAAAAAAAAAAAAAAGGAGTAGTGAAATTGTGAAAACAATAACAGCTCTAAACAGCAGAGACAGGACTAGAGCGTGTGGGCTGATTTCAGAGGAAACAGCCAAAGCCTCTGTGTCTGGTTTCATTTCGCTGTTATGCAAAGAGACGTTGGAACGACTGAAAGTGCAGCCGGAGGTGGACAGCAGACCTTGATGTCCTGGATTTTTTGCCGCTCGAACTCGTCGATGGTCTCCTCCAGCTGCTTGGTGGTGCGCGTGGCGTCCATGGTGGCTCTCTGGAGCTCGCTTTCAGCCTGGTGGGCGAGAGAAAAAAACGTGGCACACGCCACTAAATGTGTCACAGCGTGAAAGCAAAGAGAGAATAGAGAGAGGCTAAACCAAATTCAAACGCTGATGCAAATTGTGAAAAGTAATTCCAAAATATGTTACGTCACCGGCAGGGAGTTGGGAATATTACAGGAAACACACCTGAGACTGAGAGTCTGGTCAAGAAAACACAAAAAGTTTCTGTTTTTCTTTTTTGTTCAGCTTTTATTCTACGTTTGCTAATGAATTCTGAACAAAGAACGAGTGGTTAGCGAACTATACTGATACTAATCAAATGGTTGTTCATGTTGTTTCACAAAGCTCTCCTTTGGCCCATCAGCTATTAGCATCTAAAAAGCAAAGCCAAACAACGGAAGGATACAATGATCTGTCTGTCCGAGGGGTTTCTCAGTCTGGTCTTCTCAAGCTGGGCCATCTGTTTGGCTTCTTTGTCTCTGGCAATCTGAGTGGTCCTCAGATCCTCCTGCAGGGACACACACACACACACACACACACACACACACACAAAGACACACACACACACAGGGCACAGGGCTCAGAGGCAGCAGTGGGATGGGATCAGTGCGATAAGCTCTCACTTCCTGACAAACCAAACCCATTCCAGTGTGAAATCAACCTGCAGAATATATCAATACTCTATTCACACACTGTCCAATCACAGAGACCACACGTTTGACTCCAAATAGGGCAAAGAGCCACGTTAGAAAGTTTGCATAGTGCTGGAGAAAATGGGAAAATACTCCAAAACGACAAAGGAAGGGGGCGGCTGAACCAGGACCTTTCTGCCAGAGGGTTCTGGGTTGGAGTCCCCGGGGGAACCAGGACCAGAGGGTTCTGGGTTGGAGTCCCGGGGGAACCAGGACCAGAGGGTTCTGGGTTGGAGTCCCCGGGGGAACCAGGACCAGAGGGTTCTGGGTTGGATTCCCGGGGGAACCAGGACCAGAGGGTTCTGGGTTGGAGTCACCGGGGGAACCAGGACCAGAGGGTTCTGGGTTGGATTCCCGGGGGAACCAGGACCAGAGGGTTCTGGGTTGGAGTCCCCGGGGGAACCAGGACCAGAGGGTTCTGGGTTGGAGTCCCGGGGGAACCAGGACCTTTCTGGGTGGAGTCTGCATGTTCTCCTGTGTCTGTGGGTTCTCTCCGGGTTCTCCGGCTTCCTCCCACAGTCCAAAAACCTGCATGTTAGGTTGGCTGGACTCCAAACTGCCCTTAGTGTGAGTGTGTGTGGTTGTTGGTCCTTGTGTGTCTCTGTGTGACCCTGTGATGGACTGGGGACCTTCCAGGGTGACCCCGCCTCTCCCCATTGGCTACTGGGATAGGCTCCGCCCCCCCCCCAACCCCATTAGGGAATAAGGGGTAATGATAATGGATGGATGGACAACAAAGGAACAGTAGAATTTGTTTTCCTGGAAAAAAAATTTCAACACTGACCGAGGAAGTAGTTTGGATCAAGACATTCGTTGAGCAATGCTGACCTCTTGTGCTCATCTAGAGATAAACCCCCCACCACCCCACCTGTGCAGCATCACGGGGAAACCTACCCGTTTGCGCTTCACCACAGCCCCGTAGCTCTTTAACGGCTCGATTACTTTGGCCTCCAGCCTCTCCACCTGCGGGGAACAGAGTCGGTCAGTCATCCTGAGATCCGGACGGTGGGGATCAGAGGCTGACATTTTTTCAGGAATCCCACGGGAATCCCACGGGATTCCCGTGGGATTCCCGTGGGATTCCTGCGGGATGGGAGTCATCTTTGCTATTAATCACGGGATTTGGACGGGATAAATCAGGATAAATGGTTAACGGGAGCAGACGGGAGCGGGAATCAACCAATAGCAAAGACGGAAAAAAAAAAAAAAGCGCCATTTTGTAGTTTCCTTTTAATATGCCTACAATGTAACCTAATTAAAAAATAACTACATGACCAGGCCGTCCCAGAAGCCATCAGTGCTTTTTGTCACGGCTGACCGCCGGAATTCAAAGAGCAGTGATGGAAGTCGATGTGGCAAAAAATGATTTACAGCGCAAAGTCAGAAGTAATGACATGTCTATTAAGTTCA
>CAJRST010005557.1:15949291-15960811 GCA_907169785.1 Menidia menidia | reverse complement strand
GAAGCAAGGGAGACCCCACTGTAGCAGATTGGAGATGTAAAACACAGTCATTGCACCGAGGTGTGTGCCTGGAATCCCAAAGGAACTCGGTTAATACTGTCTGGTACAGCTGATGCTGGTTTGGATTCACGTCTTCAGTTGTAAACAACAATCCTATCACTTGGACTGATCCGTCATTCCAATTTGGAAAATACTACACTTCATGAAGATGTATATTTATATATACAATCTGCAAAGCTATAGTCATGTACAGAATAACGAAGGTCTTATTTGTTGACCCCAATCTGCTTTAACAAATAAATGAATATGTGAATTCACCCGCAGCTACATTGTCCAAATCCCAGTCACACACAGCTACAGTAGCGTTGACTCAGTTGTTGTATCTTGAAAGCAAATTTATCAATAACCAACAAACCAACAACAGATTTAACATTTTTCAGTTGATTGGATTACAGCAAACCTGAATGAGGTGTTGTTAATTAAAAAATGGAAATCAATAGATATTTTCCCCAGGCTGCGCTTCAATTAGTTTAAACATGACTGTTGTTTGTATTTTAAGGGTAAAAAAGTATGATTACAAACTTGAAAAAAGTCTATTATGTAAATTTTCATCAACCATTATTTTTACAAAATTTCTTAAGAATATTTTAAGACCAAAACATAGGAAGTTCCTTTGATAATTTCCATGTAAGATGTGCGTTCCTTTCTTCAAGGCGTTGACAACCTCTGACCACACGAGGGCAATCCGCCTCCATCTGAGTCTCCGTGGTAACCAGTGGACTCTAAATGATGGATTCATCCATTCATTTTCATTTCAAATCATAACAAATATTTGTATTATTCAACCCTTCGAAGATGGAAACCAGGTTACGAATCAAAATCCCTACATTTTACAACACGGAATACTCACTGTATTTCTGGCTGAGATCTTTTGGGTTGTGAATGTCTAAATCTAACCCCCCCCCACACACACACATCTGTTGAGTTATTAGCATTGGCTGCAGGTAAATGTATTCAGGACTGACGGCTTTTTTTCTTACCGTGCATCTGACTTTCTTGAAGAGCAGATGGTGTTGTTTCCAAACCACCAATTAAGAAAAGGAAGTGTTCGTGTTCGGTTTGATCCGTTTCAGCCCCCTCAGAGCTCCGGTGGACATGTGTGGCCCGCTGAACAGATCCTGAACAGATCCTGAACAGATCCTGAACAGATCGGGAGTGACATTTGTCAGACGTGGATGGACTCGGGAGGGAAACCAAGTCCGCGGCCCTCACCATGCTAGCAGCCCTGCCGTGCCCCAACCTTCAGGTGGGCCCCGGACCGGAGGCTCTCCAGTAGGGTTGTCACGATACTAAAATTTTCAACTGGATACCGATACTCAGGAAAATACTCGATGCTCGGTACAATTTTCGATACCACAAGGATAAAAACAAAGACCCCAAAATTTAACTGAATTTTGACAGGTTAGTGTTTTTGGTTTCAAACTGACCTGTTACTGATGTTATGGTGGCCCACATTAATGACCCTAACCCTGAACCTAACCCTAACCCTCCACCCTTCATAGATGTGAAAAATAAACATTTTTTGGTTAAACTTGTTTGGACTTATTGTACAAACCTATTTAACATCCAATATTTTAACGTAATATTATGTATAGAGTTTAATTGTTTGAAAAATTAATTTTACTATTTTTAAATTAATGTCTATATTGCCATGAGGCAATTACGACTTTCTTGCCTGGAATCTTCCTATTGGTGACCTAATAAAAATGGCCGACTTGGATGTGGGCGGAGTTTGCAGCCAGACGTATATGATTAATGTTGGCGTGTTATTATTAGCCATTAGCCGCAGCTAGCAATTCAAGGCTAACGTCACGTTAATGATCATAAACAACGTAAATAAATACATAAATAAATCAGAGAGAAGGGGCCCGGTGGTATCGATACTTTTGAAAATGAGTATCGTATCCGGATACAACATTTTAGTATCGATACTTTTTTGAGTATCGATACTTTTGACAACCCTACTCTCCAGTTAATGTCTGAGGGGATTTTTTATTTATTTTTTTAGTGGCGTGTGCACCCAGAGACACTGTGTGTCGCGAACAGTGTGATATCTTGTTTGCCACTTGATGCATGAAATGAAGTTACAAGCCGAGAATCAATAACTCATCACGCTGATTTTAGCTTACTTCCCTCTCGCTGCTCTGCTGTATTTCTCTGATTTGGCAGCTCTCATGCAGAAATCTACTCCAGTGGGAAATAAATCCTTCCTCCCCGCATACTCCAGACTCAGTTTTTAATGTTTTTTAACTTTTTTTAGATAAGTCTTTAAATTAAGAATTGATTTATTTTAGCTTAAATGCTCCCTTAAAGTGTTTCCAAACGCTTCTCACTAACAAAGCCTCCCTTGGCAAAGCAATTTTGTTCATTATAGCACGGTACTGCTGCCATAATGCTGGACAGGACAAGGTAAAAAAAAAAGAAAAAAAAAAAGAGATATTCCCAGATTCATACAGAAATCTGTGTTGTTTCCCTGATTTATTCTAGCTTAAATGCTCCCTTAAAGTGTTTCCAAACATAAAAAGTAGAACTCCCAAATATATCAGACAGGTATTGAAGAGACTTTTCTTGTGTAGTTGAGTGTTTTTAACTGATATTTAAAAAACAGAAGAGCCAGGTTGGAACAAAATGCCCAATTTTCTGTCAATCGTGCACATGTACAGGTCAGAAACACGTCCTTTTTCCCCCCCTGTCTGATATGAATCTGGCCGATTGATATTCCCAGATTCATATGGTCTTGTTGTCTTTCTTTCTCCTTCTTTTTTTATTTTTATTTTTTTCTCCCCCCCTCTCTTTCTTTCTAAAGGATCTCTCTCCTTTCCACTACTCCTCCCTCCCCTCTGTCCCTCTGTCAGGTTCGGCATTATTGGACACGTGGAAGTTTGGTAACAAAAATGAATAAATAAAGAAGTTTTGGGTAATAAAGGGAGGATTCTCACTAACAAAGCCTCCCTTGGCAAAGCAATTTTGTTCATTATAGCACGGTACTGCTGCCATAATGCTGGACAGGACAAGGTAAAAAAAAAAGAAAAAAAAAAAGAGATATTCCCAGATTCATACAGAAATCTGTGTTGTTTCCCTGATTTATTCTAGCTTAAATGCTCCCTTAAAGTGTTTCCAAACATAAAAAAGTAGAACTCAGATATATCAGACAGGCATTGAAGAGACTTTTCTTGTGTAGTTGAGTGTTTTTAACTGATATTTAGAAAGCAGAAGAGCCAGGTTGGAACAAAATGCCCCATTTTCTGTCAATCATACACATGTACAGGTCACAAACACATCCTTATTTTCCCCCTGTCTAATATGAATCTGGGCGATAGATATTCCCAGATTCATACATAAATCTGTGTTGTTTCCCTTTAACTCCAGCAACCTTGAGCAAAAGTCCTCCTCCCGTAGTTAAGCGGCTGCTTGAAGGGCAGGCCGACGCGGATACGGTCCAGTGCCTTTATTGACCCGCCGAAAAAGCCGAACGTCTCCAGGGGGGCCGGGAGCTCAGGTTAGGGGTCTTTGTTGTCGGCGTTCATTAGTGTCTCCTTCACCGTGTCTCTCTCTTTTCTTTTTTATCCCTCTCCGAACATCCGAACACCTCCTATTCGGGCTCTCTCACTGTCTCCACTGCTCTTTCCCCCCCCCCCCCCCCCGGCCGGAGGGGGAAATGTCACTGAAGCATATTAGCTGGAGCCTCTAACCCTGTCTGTCTGCCTCCGTGTTTTCCTCAGAGTGACGGCATCGTGGAAGTTTCAAGAAGTTTACGGTACAAGTGTCAAACTTTGCCTTGCTCAGGTACGTTTTTCTGTGACCTCGGAGAAAATGGAGTTTTGGGTAGTTTGAGGTAGACAGAAATATTCGATATAGGCTCATTTGATTTCTATAAGAAGAAATTAACAGAAAAAATCTTAATTAGATAACCTATATAAGTCCAATTATAGATGTTTGTTGCAAAATGTCTGTCTTGCATAGAAGTATTTTAGGAAAAGTAATATTTTTTTCAATCACTGGTTTATATTTCGTGTATATATGACCATTAATGATAAACCACCCTGACTGTATTCAGTAAGAAATACACCCTAGTTAATTTGAATGATTAAAAGATTGTAAACTGTGTTTATTTGTGCTCAAATTCTTAAAAGAACAAGCAATAATCCATGTTTTCTAAGGTCTGACACATCAACTAAAGTGAACTGTGTTAAATGGGCAAAACAACCGAGTTTGTTCTAAATGATGCCATTTTTAAAAATCATCTGAACAATTTTTTAAACAATGAGAGCAGTTCAAAACGAAAATATAATTTATTTATGATCTTTTATTGAACAAAGGAACCTGAAATAAAGCATTTAAAGTTAAAAAATGATTTTTTTTTTGGTGATTCATTGATCTAGAGCATAGAAAAACTCTGTTTTAATCTTAACTTGATTGTTTTCTTAAAGCCTGTTAGTTTTTTTTGTCCATCAAGACAAAATCTAACTTAACGTTTAAGAGTTTGCAAAGTCTAAAACTTCTCCATCGAACGTGTCATTTAATTGTTCCAGCCCAGCCTTTTCCGCTGTATCACCACCAGCATGTAACTTATTCATACCACTTTTCATATTCATAGCCTTCTTTACTTGACTGAGACACTTCGGAGGTAACGATTTCTCTCTTGGTCCGTCATCATTCATTTTAATGCATTTTTGTGGAGGGAGGAAGAGTGGAACCCTTAAAAACAGATGGCTTTAATGCATGCTAACTTTAGCGGGAATAAAAGGCCTCGCCATTATTTCTCCTGATCTATACCGTGTTTATCCGTTGGAGGAAGACCAAAGCACTTCCCGGGCTTCCGGCTTACCGACCGCGAAAAGAGCTTAATTGAACAGGATTTCAGGCTGTGGTGAAAAAGGGAGAGTTCAGCTTTACAGATCGTTATTGGGCATAATTTCATATCGGGAAAAGATTTCTGACTCTTACTTTAAGTTAACTACAGGAACCAGATCTTGTAAACAAAGTCACTAATTTACCCAATACTACGTTCAACATTTTTTTGGTTTGTCGTTGGACATTCAATATTTTATTTTATTATTTATTATTATTATTATTTATTTTATTTTATTCTATATTTTTATTTCTACATTGCATGTCGTTTCTTGTTTCTCATAGAAGTGTTGTGCACCTAACACCAAATCAAATTCCTTTTAGGTGAAAAACCTACTTGGCAATAAACCTTATTCTGATTCTGATTCTGATTCTGATAAATGTCACTTTTTGGATAAACGCCATTTTATGTTTAATTTACGACCGTTAAAGAACAAATCAGAGATGTTTATGAGCTGGACTTCCTCCGTTTGCCGACATCAGACAGCCAGGACAACAGGATGTGTGCTTAAAAAAACCAAGGTTACCACGATGCTGCAACGTCCACATGTGGCTCCCACCACTCCTCCATGTTGTGGAGAAATGACAAGATCCTGGGTTTCTGACACATGCTGGCAGCCTGGCTTTAATTTAGAGCTGGAGGCTCCTTCCACCATGTTAGAAGCACTGCGGATTAATTCTCTGTAGCTTAACTCATTGGCTGCCAAAGACGTCTATAGACGTCAATTCAAATACAACCGTTGACTGCCAAAGACGTCTATAGACGTCTTTTATGTTTTTCAACGCGAGTGACTTGGGGGACGATCTGTTAAAGCTTGTCCGTAAATATCAGGCTTCTAGACAGAGTATGTAGTAACAAATTGACCCTCTAGGGGGCAGTGCCACTTTTGATCGGACATGAGCATAGATTGTAGGCAAATAAAAAAAACGCAATGGTTCGCTATGTGAAAAATGGCGCCGGCGAGACGCAAGTAAAGGAAGAACGGAATAAGGTAGAAACAAAATTTTTTTCCTGATGAAAGAAGAGAGTCTACTCTTTCTTTTGGTGTGTTCGGTGTTTACATAGTCATAGCACAAACTATTCTGTGGCTCTTGAAAAATCTGTCAAAATGATCAAAAAACTCTGGCAGTATGGGACTCTCTGTTCTGAAAATGGCTGCCAGTCAATGAGTTAATTTGACTGCATCCTTTATAATAGAGGTTCAATAAAACAAAACAAAAAGGACGGAATAAGAAAACCACCACACCTCTTCACTAATTTCACATATTGTGTCTTTTTTTTAAAAGAGATTAAACGCTATAGAACCAAGTTATAGTGTGTCAAGGTAAAAGAAACGCACAAAAAGCCTCTTCCATCCATCGCGGTTTATTACAGCCGGATAAAAGTGGCCACTGTCCTTCTTCCATCAATATGCAAATGGAGAAATGGTCCTTGAGTGCTGGGGAGCAGTTCCCTCAAGTGCATTCATTAGCCGCCATTAGCATAATTGATTCCCAGTACTGCCATAAAACTGGTCACTCCCCGCGCTCTCTCTCTCTCCGGGGGATCCTCCGGGGACTTTGCGAGTGAACTTCAATCATAAATCATTAAAGGACACGACTTGCCAATGGACTGTGCCAAAGCCCCGGGGAACAGGGGAGCAACAGTAATACTGTCACTGACGTCTAAATCATCGATGTGACACATAAAGGTGCCTACGGGCTGAGATATCCTACAATCCACCTCCTTTTTTCCCTCTTTGTTAAACCCTAAAAACGTACGATGCGTATAAGAAGTCGTGTACTTCAACCTAGCATTCATCAAGGACTTATTAAACGGTTTCTGTTTTTCTGGAGTTGAGCTTGTTATTTCAATATGTCCTGATAAGTGATAACTCAAAAGGTTTTCACGTTTAATCCAAAGAGTGTCGTCGAAGCTGTCCATCATTTGTAACCAAGGCAAACTAGTACATATAAGAACTATTGGAGTCATTGTAGGGACTATGGTGGCCATATTTCACCCCCCACATCACCAAAATGTCTGTCTTGCATAGAAGTCTTTTAGGAAAAGTGATAGTTTTTTTAATCACTGGTTGATATATTATGTATATATGACCATAAATGATAAACCGCCCTGACTGTATTCTGTAAGAAATACACCCTAGTTAATTAGCTGAGATATCCTACAATCCACCTCCTTTTTTCCCTCTTTGTTAAACCCTAAAAACGTACGACGCGTCTGAGAAGTCGTGTACTTAAACCCAGCATCCATCAAGGACTTATTAAATTACTTCTGTTTTTCTGGAGTGGAGCTTGTTATTTCAATATGTCCTGATAAGTGATAACTCAAAAGGTTTTCACTTTTAATCCAAAGAGTGTCGTCGAACCTGTCCATCATTTGTAACCAAGTCAAACGAGTAGATATAAGAACTATTGGAGTCCTTGTAGGGACTATGGCGGCCATATTCACCCCCCACATCACCAAAATGTCTGTCTTGCATAGAAGTCTTTTAGGAAAAGTGATAGTTTTTTTAATCACTGGTTGATATATTATGTATATATGACCATAAATGATAAACCACCCTGACTGTATTCTGTAAGAAATACACCCTGGTTAATTGATTCCCAGTACTGCCTACGGGCTGAGATATCCTACAATCCACCTCCTTTTTTTCCTCTTTGTTAAACCCTAAAAATGTATGAGAAGTCGTGTACTTCAACCTAGTATTCATGAAGGAATTATTAAACGGCTTCTGTTTTTCTGGAATGGAGCTTGTTATTTCAATATGTCCTGATAAGTGATAAGAGTCTTACTCAAAAGGTTTTTACAGTTAATCCAAAGAGTGTCGTCGAAGCTGTCCATCATTTGTAACCAAGGCAAACGAGTACATATAAGAACTAGAGGAGTCATTGTAGGGACTATGGCGGCCATATTTCACCCCCCACATCACCATTCAGAGCAGGTGTGTGGCTCATTACGGCTCATATTAGCGAGAGAGGCAGAATGTGCAATAAAATGTATTTTCATTCTTTCCATTCACCCCCCTTCCATCTGTCCATCCACTGAACCATCTATCCCCCCTCTTTTCAGTCTAATTAAACTTATCAAGTTGAGCCGTGATGGTTTCCAGCATCTCGGAGCTGGAGGAGGGAAATACGACGGCGTGCTCGTGATGAACGGCCACCTCACCCAAATAAAACATATTCATAAAGAATATTCATTGCCTCTAACAGTCATCCCACAGATGGCTGGAAAATTGGCTTTGTGTTGAGACGCGGATTCAGGCATGCATATTAATGGGAGACAGATGTAAACGCATATTCATATTCTTGAGCCCTCTCTGTTTTTGCGACAGACAAAATGATAATGCATCCACTTAGGAAAAGGGGGGAAAAGAGGAGGCTGCACTCAGGAAGCGGCCCACCTCTCGTTTGTTGTTTTTTTCATGAGCCTGTGCGCGGTTGTGTGGAGTCTCACAGTCTCACTTCACTCAAGTTGTTCTGTTATTTAGAACAGAAACATTCAGGTACATTTTTAACAACATCGGACGAAAATGCAACAGAAGGAAAGATTGAACAAAAACTCGAAAATTAGAAAAATTATTGAAGGCAACGAATAAAAAAAACACATGAAATCATTGCAAACAACCAAAAACATACACAACCCTGTATGACATCTTTGGTTTTTGAGATATAGTGTTTCAAGACATAGTTTACTCTGGTTTTTCTTTAAGTTTTCTTGTGTTTCTGCTTGTGTTTGAGCTCTCATTTCCACAGTTATGCATGCTAAAGGGGTGAATTTGTAGCGTTTACTTGTAGATTTTATCCAGATATGTTTTAGCCTCAGAAACTTTACCTGAGTTTTAAAGCATCAGGCTTTATTCCCAGTCTTTCATCTTCCAAAGATTGTCCCCAGACAAACGGTTTTATCTTAAATAAATTCAGACGGGGACCACCAGGGGGCAGTAGCGCTCTCTCTGCCTCCTCATTTAAAGCAGGACCACAAAAATATTTCTCCTCCACGTTGGATGCTCGTGCTGCACAGCCATTTTTGGGATGTGAATCGCTGTTATGTACACTATAAGCACATTTATGCACAATGCGGCAAAGGCCAGTTGTTTTTGGACTGACATCACCTGAAAGTCTCCAGTTAAAGGAGCTGTAAACAAAAAATATGTTGTTAATCTTTTAAAGAAAAGCCATAAAATATTTGAGGAACAGCGACATTCTTTATGATTAACATCAGTTTCAGTATTTATTGAAACTGTGGATGATGTTGTTGGTTGTTTTTCTTAATTTATCAATGTGAAATGGATAATATATGACTCTAATTATGTAAATATGCTAAATATTCACGGAGTTTGAGCAGATCAACGATAAAAATCTGTGATGATTTATCAGTAAAGCTATCCTCTCACAGCCTTCCATCTCAGAAATGTGTCTCAGAGCTCCCCCAAACATATTAGATATCACCTCTGTGCTGCAGCCTGTATATGTCAGTGAGAATAGGGGAGGTTTTTTAATAGAAACAGCCTCGTAAACCCTCAATCCTGCAGCAGGGCGCCGCTCAATTGGAATAAAACCTTCTTTGTTTAAGTGCGTGCCAATATGGAAAATTAAAGGCAGTTAATAAAAAGCAGTGTTAAATCAATGGAAGCCGTAAAAGTTACAGGGTGATATTAAAATGTTGAGGGGGTGAGGGGGAGCAATGGTGGCATTAACATGCTGGGCCTGAATTATCATGTTAATTTAATATCCGGCCTTCAAATGAAGCAGAAATCCCAATAAAGGTCAATTAAGCAACTACCCTCCCATCTCCATTTAGAGTTTTATGGTCTCATCTAAATCATGGAGCTTGGTGCGAGGTCTAAAGGGGCCAATTGGTTGTAGGAAAAATGGGAGCCAGTGGAGGAACAAGCCTCTCACACTGAGGTAACACTGGCCTTAGAAACTCTTTCATAATGTAGATTTAGTTCTTTACACTAGACAACAACAGGAACAAAGTCTGTTTAAATACAAAAACACAATCTGACAGCCACTGTGCACTGGAAAGGCTCACAAATCTGGCATTAAATGTGATGCTGTCGGTTTGCAATGTGATAATAATGATTATTTAGATGTTTTCTGTCATTTATAAGGACAAAAGAAGCAGCAGTTTTAAGAGGGGAACTTGTCTCCTTCTGAGGTTGTACATGTATATGATTTAAAGGAATGAAATAGTCAAAAATCACTTGAATAAAT
This sequence comes from Menidia menidia, assembly GCA_907169785.1. NCBI lineage: Eukaryota > Metazoa > Chordata > Actinopteri > Atheriniformes > Atherinopsidae > Menidia > Menidia menidia. The sequence continues at coordinate 15,950,680 of CAJRST010005557.1, read as the reverse complement.
AGATGTTTTGTACTATGAGAAGCAAAAATTGATTTTAGAATGACTGAAGATGTACAGTATAAAGTGGCTTCCTCATCAAAAACATCAGAAAATGTAGAATATAGTTACATTTAATAAAAGAAAACAAAATATGGCAAGTATTATGAGGTCTTCATTTTACTCTAAAATGTCTCACACCTTGAATTCATTTTTGTGCTCTTTTGAAATGATTAGTTGATCTTTTTCTTTATAAAGTTGTTCCTTTGTGGATTTTAGTTTTTCTCTATTTCCCTGTTTTTCTCCACACCTGTATCCTGTTGACTGCTATTCACCTCTTTTGAATAATTGCCTTTTCATACTACGAGCACCCTCGGTTTTGTTTGTTTGTCTCCAATAAAATTCTTGGATAGTTAAACATTCGAGATATTTTCTTCCTGAGGTTGACAACACCCATTGTTGTTTTTTTAAAAAAATCCTGATCTTTGACTGTCTTGGTAAAACCCCTTTAACACCTCTGGGCTGCTTCAACAAGGACCTCCACCCTTAAGCAGATATAAGCAGTTCATACCACTTAAATGGAAACACAAGTATTCTCCTTTTCACACGATGAAAGCAGCTCCGAATATTGTATCGCTCTTCTGCCAATAGATGCCCCAAAGTGTTAAAGACTGGGACTTTGTGTGGAGCATCAAATGAGATCTGTATTGATATTTGCATTCATATATGTGTATGTGACCTGTTCCACGGACAGACTGTGGGCGCTCCCAAAGGACAAAACCATTGATTAAAAACAACCTTATGACCAGAAAAACCTGCTAATGCATCAAATAACTACCAGCGTAATGACACCTCATCCATTACGTTCACTATAATAGGACGGGTAACCGAAGCTCGGTATCGATGTCCGCTGTCATGGCGGTGGCCAAACAGTCAGAAGAATGATGAATAATTCCCCCGTAAGCTCCCGACTCATCGACCGGATATTGACTAGACTTTATGCAGATCCAAAGACTTATGAATAAATCCCACATAGTTGATGAGAAGTCGGCCCTAAAGGACTTCAACTTATAAAGTAAAGAAATCCCTCCACTGTTGAGGGACCTGAAACAATGCTGCTTTAAATACTGGTGACATGATGTTGGATGGATTCTTTGAAAGGAATCTCATAAAACCTTCTTGGATCTCACTCTAAATGCCATAACTCCCCAAATTAACAGAATCAATAAGAAAATACTATGAAAAAATACAAGTATCGACTCATCTCTTCAAGTGGTTTTACACTATTCTTCCACTGAACGTTTTGGTGAATTTATGCTAACGAATGTTAGCATAAACGACCTACCTGGTTGATCGATGTCAACTCAAAGTCTCACTTAAAATTGGTTTATTAGAGATGCTAATGCCAAGAAA
>CAJRST010005557.1:15921937-15940556 GCA_907169785.1 Menidia menidia | reverse complement strand
GCCCCCCCCCGGCCCCTCTCAGTCAACTGCCAGATCAATAACGGCGGGGCCACGTGTCACGGGTCAGACGGCTCACGCCGGGAGTCAGAGTCAGGGACAAACCGGGGGAGACTCCATCATTTCAGCATTTCTCCACAGCAGGAGGACACTCGTGATTGAAATAAATCGAGGGAGGAGTTTGTTTCTTTCTCTGGAAATGTGCCAATCGTCAGGTATGGTAACTCAAGGCAGGATTCAGATGCAGAGATCTTGGCAAAAGGTTTTAATGGAACCAAAAATTCCCTCGCAAGGAGTGGAAACAAAGTACAAAAAACAAGATAGAGAAAACTATGAACAAAGTATGAAATCAAAATCATTTTTTTCAAATGATTTTTATTGAAACAAATGATAAGATAATACCAATATGGAATACAGTTAACTTTTTTTGGGGGGGGATAAACATATACTTGTGCAGGTTTAACTTCTAATATATACATACAAGAATAAATGTTGAAGTAGTCACACTTACTACATATACAAAAAACAAAAACAAAACAAAATAAGAACAATAAAAGAAGAGAACAACACACCCCATTCCCACCCTGTCTCAGCCCAACATGTTCAGCAGAAAAATAAGATAAATAATAATACTAATAAAAATCAATAAAAAAAAAAAAATGAAATCAAAATCACTCTTAACAAAGTATGAAACAAAGTAACAAAATAATATTCACTTGGGTTAAACAAAAAAACAAGGGGGATCAAAAACAAAATCACTCTTAGGAGGAAATACAAGGGGAGAGGCAATGCTAGGTTCAAGGTAAAGCTCAGTAAAGTCAAAAGACGGAAGAATAATGACGAAACACACTGGTACCAGACAATGAGAGACTCAGATTATTTAAACACAAGGGAAAGGAACCCCAGGGGAACCAATCAGGGATCAGGGAAGACAATCAGACATGTGAAACACAGGAAGTGCAAGAAACCTGAAACAAGAGGATATACCTTACAAAATAAAACAGGAAATGACAAAAAAAACCATGGAGACAGGACAAAAACACCCAAAATTCCCCCAAAACGTGACGTGAATTGAATGATTTCACAGGAAAACGCTGCATCTGATTAACGCTTAACTAAGAAATTGGGCTCGTATCGGCATTTTCAATGATAAGAACTGAGCAAAGTCTTGGTTGCAAGGACACGTACGCCGTTTTCCGCTGCTATTCCGGCTCCGGGATTGTTTTCATTCCCGCTCAAGTAGTGGCACAAAAGTGATAAGTAGGTAATGACTTGTAATTAGCTTTATCCCACAAAACATAACAACAATAATCAACTGCATTCCGTAATGCTTCTGAACATCTGCGTGGGGCCGAGCGCTGAATGATGGCCCGCATCAAACTCCTAATAGCTGCTTTGTACCTTTTCATGTGCCGGTTCACTTTAGAGGCATCTAATTCAAAACAGGGATTCTTAATTACGCAATGTCCCATTTACATATGCTAATTAGGATCGTATTAATTATCTCGAAATTGGGTAATTAGCCAATCTCAATTAAGGCATTGTTCATTACACTAAATGCACAGGAAAGGTGTTTGAAGTTTTTTCCCCATGCCTTTATTCATTTTCCGCGTGTGTGTGTGTGTGTGTGTGTGTGTGTGTGTGTTTGTGTGCGTGCGTTTGAAAGAACTGGGCTGCCTGCCACATCTGAGTCAAACCTCGGCGGTGTGTTTAATAATTTAAGCATCCCAGCTCATACAAGGGATGCACCCACAGCTTTCATCGTTACCAAGCATATGGCTCCGTAATGGGCCCGCTCGCTTGTAAAATAGTAATGTAACACAAGACACCACAATCAAACAAAGTCTTCCTCACGCTTTCCGTTTCTTCTGGGGTGACCAGTGGGTTCCTGGGCTGATAGCAAGGAACCCAATAGCCATCAAAGCAGAGCAACAACAGAGACGTACGGTTACGGCGAGGGCGGAAAAAAAGCCCAAAAAGCAGGTTTTTCCTCCCAAACAAACAGTTTAGGGAGTTGCACACACAGCCAAGACAAACACATTAACTCATTGGCTGCCAAAGACGTCTATAGACGTCAATTAAAATACAACCGTTGACTGCTAAAGACGTCTATAGACGTCTTTTATGTTTTTCAACGAGAGTGGCTTGGGGGACGATCTGCTAAAGCTTGTCCGTAAATATCAGGCTTCTAGACAGAGTATGTAGTAACAAATTGACCCTCTAGGTGGCAGTGCCACTTTTGATGGGAGATGAGCATAGACTGTAGGCAAATAAGAAAAAGGTAACGGTTCGCTATGAGAGAACATGTCGCCGGTGAGACGCACGTCGAGGAAGTTAAGGCAGCTCACACTCAAACAGAGTTTGTGTCGCAATCGCAGTAGTTCGGTCGGTGTCCCGATCGAGGGAAATAAAGGAGATCAACCCGGGCCAAGCGGAGAGAGTAGGCCTATCTCACGGTGTGTTTCAGAACTATTTACATAAATGTATTTGTGAATTAATTATTTTGTAATTTAAAACCATTTCTAGATGTTGTTTTTGCCGTTTTATAGAAGGATACAACTTTTAAGATGTTTGAGGTGTCACTAAAGCCCCAAAAAATAGCATCAAAGACACTTCTCTGCTTGAACTGTATCTTTTCACAAAAAGCTTGTTTTCTCCATTTATTGGTCAAAAACTGTTTTTTTTGTTGAAACCAACCTATGTTCTACTGCTGATTACTAAAGAACGGAATAAGGTAGAAACAAATTTCTTTTCCTGATGAAAGAAGAGAGTCTACTCTTTCTTTTGGTGTGTTCGGTGTTTACATAGTCATAGCACAAACTAGTCTGTGGCTCTTGAAAAATCAGTCAAAATGCTCAAAAAACAGTATGGGACTCTGTTCTGAAAATGGCTGGCAGTCAATGCTGGCTGGTGGATATCTTACATGATGCATGAACAGACGTACTGACACTGTTCGATGGTGTGTTTTTTTAAATTCCAGTTGAGATAATTCCAGTTGGAATATGTAAAAAAATCAAATAAAAAAAGATGTTGGAATGTAATTTAGTTGTAATTGTTTCATGGTTTGAGAAGCTCAACAGGCTTCTGGATCCAACCGAAGGTCTGAAATTGTTCATTTCCTGGTTCCTGAGGTGTTTAGGGACGTGATGTTTTCCTCTATCTTTTCTGGAACACTCCTTTTTTCCTCATCCTCTCCCTCTCAATCACCTGAAGAGCTCAGCTTTTCGTGCACCCTCGTTCGTGTTCGAGTCTGAGAAACTGTTGGGGGGGGGGGGGGGTATCATCTTCTGTGTGCTCTGGAAAGATAATGAGTGATGTTCTGCCCTTCAGCCGCTCTTGAATAGTAAATTACCTTTCGAACAGCTTGGGATGGAGAGAAAGGTCTTCACGTTGAGTTACACGTGAAATCCAAGGTTAAAAGTTGGTGTGAAAGCCTTTGATTTATTCTATAGAAATGTCTATAACTGATGGACGTATGGCTTAAAAGCTTATTGCCTTGCAAGGTGAGGAATTCTTTATATATATATGTATATATGTACAGACATGTATATGCCTTTGTTTTACCGTACTTATGGAGCCTGTAACAAAACTAATTTCCCTCTGGGATTATTAAAGTATTTCTGATTCTGATTCTGATTCTGATTCTCACCTATTGCCAGACAAACATGTTCCGACAAAAGTAAAAAAAATAGAGTGAATAAAGTAGGATGTGGGGTTAATTCTGCTGTTTTTTCTGTATATTCTGTTTTTATTTATCACTGGTGATTATGAATTTGATCATTTATGCAAACCAGAGTGGTCAGAGGATTGGAAGAGCTCTTTTTTCTGTGGAAACCCATATCCTGTGCTCCTCCAGTTTGTCCCGTTTGCTGCAAACATCCCCGTGTTTAGCTCTAAGCGACAATCTGCCGTTGACCCTCGGGGCAAAGCGAGTCCCGTGCATGGAGCAAAACTATGTCCAACACTTAGCAACACACTCAAAATTCTGGCTGGTAATTGTGGTTGGTCCCGCTTATTAAAAAAAAAAAGTATATTTGTCATCACTTTGCTGATTCAGTCTCAGAAACCTCTCAGCATCAACAGAGCCGTTTTCTGGTGGGTTGTTTGGTTCCTGCCGTCCACTAGGAGGCGCTGTGGGATACCAGGACAGGCCTTTAAAGCCATTAGGCATTAGGAGGGCCATGAAAAGCAAAAAAATAAATAAATAAAATCTGACAAGAATTAATTGTGAACTGTGAGCATGTGACATTTACTTCAAGATGCACTTTTGTGTTTTCAAGTAAAAAAAAGCCAGATTGTTCTAGAAGATAGCGGCTAAAGCAGACGCGAGGGGGTCGTGTTTTTTTGCTCTTTTCTGTCGAGCTATTCCAGGGAGGTGGATCTCGATGTGTGGATTTAACAATAGCCCGAGAAAAAAAGGCTCGGAACTCGGAGGTAACATTTGTCAGCCGTCTGCGGTTCAGCTGATTGACTTCGTGGAGAAAACAGCGACGCCTGAGTGCCTCTGATCTTCGTTTCCCACCTCCCCTCTCTTATTTTTCCTTTCTCTCCCCGTCTCTTTCCCCCGTCTTGTCCCTCTCATTTCGTCGGACTCAGATCTCTCCCCGGCTCTAACCTTTCATTATGACAAGACAAAGCTTTAATCTCTCACGAGCCATTTCCTTTTGTGACAGGCGGTGAGCGGCGACAGCACGCGCACACACACACACACACACACACACACACACACACACACACACACAGAGGAGGAGGAGGCGTGGATATCTGATGCAGGTATGCCCACAGCTGATTCCAGGCAAAAAAAATGACACATAAGCGACAAAAGAAACGGAAAAGGAGGAAGAGATAAAGGAAAGCTAGGGACGCCGTGCAGAAATTTACGCTTTTTCCTGTATCGATAAGCGAAAGATTAGCATGTTTCAGATAATCTTGCGTCTAAAATAGTATCCAGATATCAGATATACACATAAAAATCAGTGGGATCAAACTCCAGCAACACAAACCTCGTGTATGCCGTGAATGGTAAACAAGAGGCAAAAATCAGACCACATTTTGCCAGAAGAAAGCAACAGAATACAGAAAATACGGCCATGGAGGAGAAAAACACACGGACAAATAAAAACCATATTTCATAAAGCACAACAAAGAAACGGAGAGCATGACAATAAATAAATAAATAGAATAGCCGAAAACCAACCCCCAAAAAAAAACAATACAAAAGGAAAAAAACATTGAATTTTAAATCCTTCGAAGTTATTTATTTATTTATTTCATGTGCGTGTGTGTGTGTGTGTGTTTTCGGCTTCTTTGTCTTTTTAAGAAATATGTCCTGCTTTCTACTTCTTGCCTTTTTCAGCTTTGTTTCGCCTTTTTTCTGAAATCTCGTCACTCCTTTTCCCCTTTTGTGCTTTCTGTTGTCTGAAACGTTGTCTCTCCTGAAAACGTGGTCGTTCTGTGTTTGGTTTTCTTCCGAAATCTTGTTGCCGCCATTTTTTCTAGGCCTCTCGATCGACGTTAAAACTCCCGGCTGGTTAAGCTAAAAGCCCCCGCGTGAGGATCTGGGATCAGTGGCCGTGTAAAGATTACATGCGCCCGTACATCTCTCAGATCAGACAGGAAGCGGTCATCCCTACGGTGTGGCGTTTCTACCTTATCCCGGTTTGCATTTCACCCTTCAGAGCCCCACTTCACAGGGACTTCGTAATCACAACCCCCGCTGAGATGACAGCCTGATTGGATATCTGAGGGAGGCACTCGCATGCATTTGCATACTAATTGACAAATACACGCTCCCCCCTCCTCCTTTCCGTATCCTTTTGTCTCCTTCTCCGGCACTCTTCGGGAAAGTTACGGTCCCAGCTGTGAGCGGCACGGCGAGACGACGCGCTCATGGTGACAAATTTGGCCTTTTGTTGTCGCCGCTTTAGCGCGTTTTTTCTCCGGTAAAAAACAAACACGAGAGGGAATCTGGTGTGAGCCTGCCCAAGAGTTTTGGTTTTTTGTTTAGAGGTTCAACAACAACAACAAAAAAGTTTTAAAAAAGGTAAAAAGAACATGTTTACTGTCGTGTAATATTTACCTAGCTCCATTTTTGGAGATTTTTTTTTACCACACAGCGTTCGGACGATGAATATTGACGCTATTTGCAGAAATGGATGAGAAAGAACACACCGGGAAAGGCAGCACATGGATCAACTCTGGGCCTGTGCAAGTGCACGTGCACGGCTTTAACACCGCAAAGATGTCTGGGAATGCTGAATCTTTAGCGTTTACGTATCCTTCCAAGGCACAATTGAGAAGGGATAACCCCGACAAACCTCCATCTACTCCAGGCCTACACACAGACACACACACACACACACACACACACACACTAATGCACGCTTCCCCTTCTCTCAGCGCACGTGTTCGCAGTTTTAATGACGTGGAACAATAGAAAGCCCCGGAATCTCGTGCAAAAAGCCTTCAGAGCGAGATGAGCAGCGCGTGGAGGTGTGTGTTTTTGGGCCTCTTGCCAAGGCTTTTTTTATTTATTTATTTTTTATTTTTTCGTGCATTATGAAGCAAAATCTCCAGAAAAGAAAGAGGTGAAAGAGTCTTAGAGGGGAAAAAAATCTGAGCCAAAAACCTGGAGGAGATTTAATTATTTTTAACCAGAGGCTGCGGTATTAAAAGGCTGCGGACTTAATGACTTCATTTAGACGTTTAATTAGTTGCCACGTATCTCTTTGGCTCCAAAATCGGAGATGAACTTCTTTGTCCTACCTGTCTTCCTGCCTCCCTTCTCGCTCTGCATCTCTGTATTCCTTTATCTCTCTCTCTCTCTCTTCTCGGACCACATAAATAATTCCCATTGCGTCTGTGGGCATGCACAGAGCAATAGAGATGAAATATGTATGGATACACATCAACGGTGCTTTTGAAAAGAACTATTTCAAAGGTACTGGGCCCTGCTGAAATCTTCATGAGGGCGTCCTCTCGCTCCTTTTCCCCTTTTTTGCCAGACGGACTAGCATTCCCTGCAAAGCTGCAGCTGCTCGGCACTTTTCGATAAATAACCGCGCGGATTCAAATGCGTTTTGACTTCGGAAGGGAAATAAATACGCCGATAGCCTCGCCATAAGGGTCGGGGTTTTAAAACTATTTCATTAACACGTACAAAACATGTTGAGCAGATCTGCAAAAGCCAGTTATGGCTACAGAGAAGGAGATGTTAGAATTTGTCTATAATTACTCACTTTAGCATAGTATGCTATCACCTGATCAATGTAAATTACTGATTGTTTTATTTTCTTTTATAACTATATTTTGTGTTGAAGTCTCTGGCTGTGTCCACAGACTCTCTTTTCTCTCTTTTTCTTTTTCTGTTGTTACCTGCATGAATTAGGACCTGGCCTGTTCATGCCCAGAGCTAACTAGCCAATAGGACTTGGTTGTGTCCAGTCCTCCTTTGAGGAGGCGGATCGGACACTTCTTATTGGCCGGTTACTTACTACCTCTAACCCTGACATGAACAGGCCAGGTCCTAATTAATGCAGATAACATTGATATGTTATAACAATGGTGAGCGTTTGTGTTGACCTGATGGAATGTGGTAACAAATGTTGGTGGAGTCTTTGGACACAGCTAAACTTAAACACAAAATGATAGTTCTATACACCTCCATTAGCTTACTGTTTGACTTTGGTTTTGTAAAGCGATTAGATGGCTCATTCATTCCAGACTCAGTAATTTCAGATTCAACGACTTTCAATTAGCTGTCGTTTTCGTAAATTCTCCCTTTTTGAACCCAGTTTCTGCATCTTATCGTCTCAGAGTTTTCATTATAACCCCATTTCCAGCACTGACGTGCACACAACACCTTGTGAATCTCTTCAGAATTGTACTGTGTTTAAACTACGCCTCTATTCATCTGACTGGTTGTCAGGTTTATTATGAAAAACACAAGAAACGAAAACGGGAACGACATGCTGTAGTTATGCGTCTTTACAATGAACGTCGAATTGGAAACAAGCACTTCCTATTGTCTGCGTTGTGTTTCTTTCTGAAAGGAAACGAGGGGAAACAGAACAAAATTGTTCGGAGTGGGTGACCACAGGTATGGTTTATTTCTCATTTTTACAGGTTGCTGAAGTCTATTTCCTCCTCAGGGCAGCATCTGGAGGCAGTTGTGAGCCTCAACGATTAGGACTTTAGACCTGTTAAAGTTCATTTTCCTCAGTTTTAGGAAATATGTGATGTTTGTCAGGGACAGGACACTTAGACTTTACCTTTTTTAAGGTGTTAAGCTGCTGTTAGTAAGGTGTATCTAACAAGACACCGTGTTTTGTGTTACATTTTGGTATTACATATGTGGTATTTTCCATACCAAAACCAGCAGGGAGGGTGTGTGTGTGTGTGTGTGCTCACGTGTGCGGTGTGTACCGTAATATGGAAGACTGCAGAAATCTCATTACGGGAAATACACCTGGATCCAGAGTGCACACAGCTCCCTCAGCGAGACGCGAACAAACCAACTCCCAAAGCTCCACACGAAAACACACATCCCAGCGCACACAAACACACACAAACAAACACACTCCACGTTTCCTCCCGGAAATACAGACACAGAAGCATCCACCTGAAACCGAGTCACAGGGCAGCGTTAAAAAAAAGAATTATTTAGTGAATTCAAAATTATGTGTGTGTGTTTGTTTGATTAAAAGAGATTTTTTTTTGTCAGCCTGAGGCATTTTGAGACTACAAAAAACATCTGTCTGCTTCCATCTTCCTGTTTCCTCTTTTCTGTTCAGGTTGAAGAGCATTGCATTCTGCAGCAGAAACTGCCTCACTGAGCAGTTATTAACCTTTTTCTGAAGAAATTCCTCGAAGCGAAGAAAACAAACAAGTACGGAAGAAAAGCCAAAGGAAGTAACGCAAAAGTTTACACCAATTCTGCTCGTTCCCTGCAGAGTTAAGGCTGGAGAGGAAGGAATTACAGGTAAAAGAGGTGAGGAAAGAGAGATTTACAAAGCAGCCTGAGTCAAGATTGGTATGGATTTTTCTGTTTTTCCGCGTAAGCAATTAAAAAAAAAGCTAAAAAACAGGAAAATTATGTTTTTACCTTAATGAATGAGCATATTCTGGATCCTAAGGGTGAATGGGTGTAAAGCTCCCTTGAGAGGAAATTCAAAGCTACTTTGTAGGAGATTTTTTACGTTTTAATTAGATGTAATTTGGTCTGGAGAAAAAAAACGTCCAAACAGGAACATCACAAATGAATGCAAACACTTTTGAGATCTCTCAAAGAATTAAAGAGTTCAGATTAAGGCAAATATATGTCAGATGATCAAATCAATTTAGCTGATATAGCTCTCATATTGGATATCGATGGTATATGTGAAAGGGGGCGTATTATTGCCATTTTATAGCTAAAAGGGACTCAACACAAACAGGCCCTGAAGCACAAGACAGTGTTTCTCTCATATTTTATTAAAGTTTCTTCTTTTTTTTCCAAACTCAGAATTCGCAACTGACCTTCAAAACAGGCTTCACAAAAGCCATCAAAAGGAATGCAATTTCTTTTGATATTTGTTTGTTGTATCGAAAAAAAAACTCACCAATAAAACTGTCAAACAGGAAGTCGGATGGAATGGGTTGTTGACCCGGTGGAGGTTTGCGTTCCTGAGTTTTTTCCATTTACAAACTCCACGCTTGTTAAAAAATAGAAGTTAAGAATCAGAGCCAGTTTGAAACAAACCTTTAACCACTGCCATCCTTTTATCAAGCTGAAGAACAAATCCGAAAAACAGGGACAGCTCAAAATGCACTTTTGTCATTTGTAATTTAATATTTGATATTGTGTCTTTGAGTCTTATATCCATATTTCTATTCTCAGATCTATATTTTTAAAGATTGTACTTTTTAGTTGTATTTTTTCTGTTCTATATCTTTATTTCTACGTTGTATTTTCTTGCTTCTCATAGAAGTGTTGTGCACCAAACACCAAGGCAAATTCCTTGTAAGTTAAAAACCTTCTTGGCAATAAACCTTATTCTGATTCTGATTGAATGATTGGTTTGATGGAACGTTTAATGTTGATATTTGATGTATGCACATCCCCTCCAGATCTATCGAGCCAAAGAAAGTAAAACTAGCAATCGCTAACTGTGAGACACTTTTCATCAATTCCAACATTTTGAATATTACCCCAGGCTGCGATTTTACAAAGAATTTGAACAGCCGTCTTCCGATGTTATTGCCTGCGTTCCCACATGACGACAATATAGAGATTTTTTTTTTTTTTGTTAAATGAAAGCATAAATAGCTGCAAAGACTCTCGGAAAAATAAGGATTCCACGCCAAGCCGGGGTTTCTTTAGTGTTTCTGCATGCACTGTTGCAGGATTATTGGTACTTCACAAGACAAATAGTTCTCATTATTCCTATGTATGGAACAGATTTCTATTGTGAGACATAGATTGTTGGACTATAGGACTTGAGCACGTTGATTTTACCAATGTAAATGTAGGATTTATCGTGGTCGAAATGAGATTTACTGCAACACAAACGACACTCGGATAATAAAAAGTTTTCCTCCTCTGAGGCCACGTGTTCGATCGATGAGTTAGCTAACTTTTCAAACTGCGTTTCTACTCTGCTTTCATTTCTCCCTGAAGACAAAATCTCTTGCCGATTTCTGATTTTCAACCCACTCTTTACCTGCCTGCTGAATTTTGCTCCAAATCCGCGTCCTCACTTACCTGTGTGTGAGCTTTAATGTTCGTTTGTATCATGGTGTATCATGGTTTTTTATTTGTTTTTTTTTGCTCTTACTGTTTTTTTTTATATTTGAGTTTGTCTTGTGTTGTGGTGATAATTGTGTTTTATGATCTGCTCAAATGACCTGTACAGCGCTTTGATTTTAGCTTTGGCTGACTGAAAGCGCTTTATAAATAAAGTTGAGTTGAGTTCGTGTCGGTGTGTGTGTGAGTGTGTGTGTGTGAGTGTGTGTGTGTGTTTGGGGTGGAGGGGGGTGGGTTGGGCATTAGTAATTCACAGAGTTGAGATAATATTGTCCCCAGCCTGGAGCTCCAGGCTCTGGGAGCAGTGGTGGAGGGATGGAGGGGGGTGTGTGTGGGGCCCACTGGGGTTTTCTTTGACACTGTCAACCCTTTGAATCCAGCATCAGGTCACTTGTGTACAACCTCCGCACAAAAAGGAAGCGGCACTAATTGGCCCGCCTGTGCCACCCGGCTGATAGCGGCTCTGACGGGGTGACTTTGAGGCCGTAGATTTCGAGGGGTTGAGCACAAAAGAAACCGCTGCGCGTCGCGTGCGTCCCGCAGTTTCTGCGGAAACAACAAGTTACGTAAGCTCCAAAACGGCGGAAATCAGTCATTTGTATCTAAACCGAATAACATTTCGCCTTTAGAGGCTTTATGATGAGCTAAAAAACAAATACCAGACCTTGCCAGATTCAGGGAAAATCATCCACAGCTTGGAAAAAGGTGTGAAAATCAATTTAGGTAAGTGTTCGTAACATATTGGGGGTTCGTTCTGCCTCCCAGGGTTATGGGGGGGTTTCTGGGTCTGTCTCTGACCTTTTATCTTCTGGGATGTGGACAGGTGGCGACTTCTGCTGGACCCAGCTGACCACGGAGAAAGAGAGGGGTGGGGGGGGGACAAAAGGGCACAGAAAAACAGAAAAAAGCAAACGAGCTGCAATTGATGCACCATAGAAGAAGAATGCATATATTATTTTATGCATGTTTTTAATTTACCTGTATTATGTGTATTTGATATTTCATTTACATTCATGAGTGACATTAGTAATTTAAGTTAAAACATATGTACAAGGTTTAAAATGTGAATTTAGAGTAATTACAGGACGTTACTTATTGGGCCTTTAATGACGTTTGAATTCTGTAAAGCAGCCATTCTCTCTCTCATTTTAAAACTCTTCTTAAGACCCACCTCTTTTCTTTGGCTTTTGGCTTTCGCCACCATGGAGAGTGTTGATTTTATGTATACTCATGCATATTTTTTTTACTTTTAGCTGAATTTCTACTGTTATTTATTTTTCTGGATATGTTTTTGCGCAGCACTTTGGAAAACCCTGTGTATGTTTAAATCGTGCTATATAAATAAAGGTTGATTGGATTGGATTGGATTGGATTGGACATTCTTAGATTGACACGAGGGTTGGTACCATGTGGAGCCTTAGATTTACATTTATGAAAGTTTAGGAGGCATATTTTCATTTGTATTCATTTCCATTATCATTTTAGTTTAAAAAACCCCCAAAAACCAAACGTGTCGTCAGTGGACGCCGTCGTTTCTTTTGGATCCTGGACCACGCGTCAGCCACAAAGCTCCAGCATATGACGGATCTAGTTGAGACTTTGGAGAGCGCCCTCTCCTCTGACCCGGCCCTCAACAGGAGGCCGTGTCCCGCCTGGCCTCCAACAGGCGTGGAGAAGCGATTGGTCCCGCCGGCGGGATAATGGCCGGCCATGAATGCCCAGCGCGGCTGCAGGGGACCATTAGGGCCACAATGGCCGACAAGACGCTAAGCACTCCCCAGAGGTCTGAGGGGCCCTTTCATGCCTGTCCCGGGGCGCCTGGGGGGGGCGGGGCGGGGGGCTGGTGGCCAGCTGGGTCTCCATCAAACCTCTCTGCTGAGTTTGAACTGCCGGTGGAACGGAGACATGGTGGTTGTAGGGGTCTTGTTAACTCAATTCAATTCAATTCAATTTTATTTATATAGCGCCACATCACAACAACAGTTGTTTTACAGCGCTTTCCAAATAGAGCAGGTCAGACCCTACTCTGAAGTTAACTACAGAAACCCAACAATTCCCACCATGAGCAAGCACTAGGCGACACAGGCAAGGAAAAACTTCCTTTTAACCCGATTCTTTAGTTGGAAACCTGAGAATAAACCAGAGTAGATCAAGAGTATAAAAATTACATTTATTGGGTCACAGCTAAGTGTATCATCTGGGCTCTGACAGACAAAAAACCTCTCTCTGGGTCTCAGTGGGCAAAGAGCCCTGAGATCTGGGTGTTGAATATAAGTTTATCCAGCTAGCAAATATCAACAAAAAGTTACATTCGTTCTCAAAGTTTACTCTTTAACAAATATATATTTTTTTTTAAAACAAACAGAATGCACACATGGAACTTCTCCAAAATCAAGTCTTTTATCTTCCCAAAAACATGGGAAGGTTATTCATCCAGAGATGAAAACAACCTGCCATAAATCCAATAACCCAATAAAATAATAATGACCCAATAAATTGACATTTATTGGTCACAGTTAAGTGTATCAGCTGGGCTCTAACAGACTAAAACCTCTCTCTGGGTCTCAGTGGGCAAAGAGCCTCGAGATCAATCAAGTCCTATTGGCTAGTTACATCTGGGCATGAACAGGCCAGGTCCTAATTCATCTAGAAAATATTGGAATGTGGTAACAAATGGTGTGTGTTTGTGTTGACCTAAAGGTGTGGAACAAAGAAAGAAAAAGAGAGAAAAAGGGAGAATTTGTGATCAGACCCAGAGAATTTAACATAAAAGTATAGTTCTAAAAGGAAAAAGGAAAAACCTTTAATTCTGTTTAATTTTACTTCTGTTTACGTAGATAAAATATACTTCTGTTTTTGCAAAGAACCACATTCAAATTAAGTGTTTGGAAGGAAGACTGGACATAACCAAGTCCTATTGGCTAGTTACCTCTGGGCATGAACAGGCCAGGTCCTAATTCATGTAGATAACATTGGAATGCGGTACCAAATAATGTGTGTGTGTGTGTTGACTTAAAGACGTGGATCTAATGCAACAGGGAAAGAAGATAGAAAGAAAAAGAGAGAACAAAGAGAATCTGCGGTTACAGCCAGAGACTTCAACACAAAATATAGTTATAATAGAAAATGAAACAATCAGTAATATGCATCAATCATGTGATAGCAAACAATGCTAAAGTGTGTATTTATAACCAAATCCTAACAGTCTGTACTATCATTCAGCATGCCTCTGTCTCTTCTGCTATTATTTGATATCCATTCTCTTTATTTCTGCTCAGATTCTGTAAGAGGAATGGGAAGATTAGGGTTCCTTAGAGCATACACGAGGTTCTTTTCAGAACGACAAAATTCAGAAACAGACAAAGGCTGCTGACTTTGTGTTTTATAATCTAAATATGTGAAGGCACCGTTATTCACAGCTCTGGTTAAAGACACATTATCCGAGGCTTTTTGCTTCTCTGACTATCAGTCTGTCTGAAACTAAATCAGTCTGTTTCTTCCTCTGTATGACACCTATAATATATATAATATATATATTATTATAAAACCTCTTCACGGCAACTTTTATCAAATTTACCTTTTATATGGGAACATTTTAGTTGCAGTTTCACTCTTATTTCCAACAATTGTGGTCAAAGAATCTGAATGAATTTGCTCCTCAGTTAGAAAAACATACTTAGTGGACTTAAATTAAAAAATATATTAATTTGAATATTGGTTACTGTCTGATTCCAACAAAAAAAGGATGATCAACCAAAACACAAAACTCTCAGTGTGAGGACGTGAAAAATAAAAATGGCTCCGGCACATTGCAAAACAACGTGTGATGGGATGCTTCACACAATGGGGGCTCCTTACAAGATCAATTTTGAAAAGTGCATGAGCCATGCTTTTGCAAATTCACATGCAAATCCAGTTCAAAGGAGAGCAATTTTTGGGTTGAAGCTGTCAGAAACGTGTCAGGTCTGACTGAGCCCATCTGGTTCCAGGCTGATCGTATATATTCCATATTCCATTTTTTTGTGCGATACTGACAAGCATTATTTAATCCCACCATTATTTCGTAAATACTTTTCCCGAGCTCTCAGAGTGGATTTTTTTGTGTATTGTCGGATCCATCTGCTGTTAAAAACTCCTGACATAATCATCGCTGCTCAGAAAAACAGGGAAAATCCAGGTGCCCTGAACGTGCCACGGGCTCCTGAACACATCTCCTCACTCCAACTTCTGCCTCCTCCCTAAAAACAGAAAAACATCCCAAAAAAGGGTTCAGAAAACACCTGATTTTGTTAATGGATTAAACCACAGTCGCCTTTAAAAGGAAACACTTACCACGACCCTCTTTTCTAGCCATGAAAACCCTCCAAACACATTTTTGTGTCTTCGAAAATGACAAAGATACAAGTCTCCGCACACCTATTCCACCTGGGTTAAAGATCATTTCCCCCCCCCCCTCCTTATAAAGCTACTGGAAAGGAAATATGTTTTTATTTTCCTTCCAGCGGAGTCACATCGGCTGTTGTGACAGATGTTCAGCTCAGTTAAGCAGGGCCTGTCACAACACACAAAGACACACACCGTATAGACTAATATGGATTTCAAAAACATACTTTTGTGCACCTACACTACATGTGACACGAAAAGAAACACAGAAAAAAACCCACACAGTGCTCTGAACAAACCCCCTAATTTACTCTTTCTCCAACCCCCCGCGTGTACACACAAAACCCCTCGACTCGTACACACACACGGACCCACACACACTTTTGTACACACACCGAGAAGAAATTGCTTTGAACTTGGTGTCAGGGAACTTGAATGCAGCTGGGAGCAACGGGGTCAGGCGGCTCTTAGAGAGGTGAGATGAGGTCCAGCGTTTCCACTGTCCAGAGTCTGTCTGGGCTCTGATGTGTGTGTGTGTGTGTGTGTGTGTGTGTGTGTGTGTGTGTGTGTGTGTGTGTGTGTGTGTTGGAGTGGCAAATGTTAGATCGGGGCCCGGCTATAAAGCTCTCATTGTTACCAACACAACAGAAAGCTTTGATTCAGCCCACATTCTCTGGTTCACTGTTTCAAAAAAACCACAACACTATCACTCCCACAAATGCGGATGTTGTGAAATTTCGTGGTTCCAAATCTAAAATATATATACAGTGGGGGAAATAAGTATTTGACCCCTTGCTGATTTTGCAGGTTTGCCCACTTAGCTACAAAGAATGCTTATTTTTCCTCATCAGAGGGTTATCAGTTTTTATAAATTCATATGATGTGATTTTCTGGAATTTTCTTTGGGATTCTGTCTTTCACTGTTAGAATGTACATATGATTAAAGTTATAGATCGTTGCATTCTTTGTAAGTGGGCAAACCTGCAAAATCAGCAAGGGGTCAAATACTTATTTCCCCCATTGTATAAACCAAGTGATTTGAAATTAAAACTACTGTTTATGATACTCTTGTGTAATCTAGTAAATATTAGTGGCGACAAAAACATACGAACGAGGTCATTTTCTGACTTTTTACCAAAAAATTAAGTAATATGGACCTTAAAATGTGCTTTAAGAGATGAAAAAAATCCAAGTGATTTGGGTTTGACTGTGAGACGTTTAAGCGTTTCACTCCGGGGTTATTTAGCAGCCTGGTTATTTGGAAATGCTGCCAAGATGTGTAGCCGTGTTCAAGAAATTACAGCAGACAAGACTGCATCGAATTCATTAATGGAGCCACGTTATTACGTCGTGATTTGCATCTGGAAGGAGTCCAACTGCGGACACGCTGAACCGAGATGAAACTCCACATGAAAGAAAAACAGGCTTATCGCGAATACAGTACCGGTTACCTACCAGGGGAGGGGAAATGTAATTAGAAGAGCACTTTTTTCCTAATGCATTATCTATTGTGGGAACAGTCTTTGGAATAAAAAAAAAGCCACATTTCCTCCCAATTTACGCATGAGCAAAACTGTCAGCGTGCGAAAAACCGATTTTAAAGAACAATGTTGTCGAGTGAAAACACAAGGCTGGAGATTAGGAGGGCCAAACTCAAAAGAGCATCAATAAAGAGTGAAAATGTGGGTTCACTGGCAACCCCCAACTCTCTCTCTCTTTTCCACACACACACTCACACACTGATTAATTGTATTCTTCACTCATTGTGAGGCAGCCTGCTGCTAATTAGCTTAGGCACGGTTTTGCATATTGTATTTATTTAATTTCTTCATGGGCCGCACCAAAAGGAAAGTGTAATTTAGGATGAGAAAAAGGGCCATTTCATGCCACAGTTTACACACACAAAGGACTGGAAGTCCTGGCGGTTAGTCGGAGGAGTCTTTCTTTCGGTGCCAAATGTAAAACAAAACCCGACAACATCCCGCTGGTGTTCCACTCTGGGGTCCTGGCACGGAAAACAATGCAACAAATCTAATGAACAAATGATGTTTACAGTGCTTCAACTAAGCCCAGTTAGAGGCACAGCTTTTTTTTTAAACGTCTCATCTCAATCATATCTCAGCGAATCGATCACAAATCGCCTGAATTCAAACCAGAAGTTGGCGAAACATCAGAGGTAGAACCTTTTTTCTGCGGTTACGGAAACTCTGTCCTTAAAGGTTATTTCCCTGGCTGAAGTTAAAAAGTTTGGCACAGAGAAGAAGACACTCTCTGGTGATTGGGCGTCCATTGGGTGAAAACGCGTTCCACATGTACGGAGATCCAGTCGAGATTGCAGCGTTTACACACCAGACGTCCAGTCTTTTGAAGCTTTTCTATGCATATCCACATATTTGTGTGCTCACAAGTGCGTATTTCTGCCTTTATCACATGTATACAATTCGCAGGCATGTTGGCGGGCGCCGGGTGGGTGTTTTGCTAGCGTATGAAAGCGCGTACACGCACCAGATAAGGACACGGAGGAGTCTTTGGAGCATTCAATCGAAGCCCATTTTTCCAGTCAGGCTCACATCCTCCAGCAAGCGAGCAACAGATGGCGTCCTGTTTCTGTTTGCTAGGAAGTAATCGCGTTTTAACCTGGAGAGAAACCGAATATTACAGTCGCGCTAGCAAACAAATTATAGCCACCTCACCGGCCGGCAGATGACTCTATTTGTCTCGTGTCCAGATGGAAATAAAACCGGCCCCGTGATGGCCGAATGGGGGAAGATGGACTCTAATGTTTGCGTGATTCCACTGTTTGCCTGGCGGTTTTCCTACCTGTTTGTCTTAACAACAGCTGTCTGTTTCCTGATTTTAGCTTCCTGTCTCTTCTGGCGTGGCAGATGCTACAAGTCTGAAGACGTGAACAAAAGCATGGCTGGTGTAGATTAAAGCATCCATACGCTCTCACAGTGTTGAGCGACGGATTGCCTTTGGATGCCAAACACTGCCCTGCGGGGACATAAGTATTTACAAGAGATTGTAATGGTTTGAGTGTGTAAGCGTTCATTAGCATGACTATTAACAAAAGATCCGCCATGCTGATCTCTTTCCAAATTGTGTCACTTTGTCTCTTTCACATCTCCGATTTTCAACATTTGCCGTTTGTATGAGACGTTGTTGAATGAAGTGTTCGGGCCCGGCTTTGTTTTGGCTAGCGCCAGGCAGAAACGTGATTACCCAGAGTGCTTTGGGAGGTTAACGTTCACGGTCCGCTCTGTCAGGAAGGTGGATCTTGATGGAGGACTCAGGCGCGGAGACGCAGAAAACAGGGTTTATTGTAACAAAAAACAGGTTAAAAAACAGGGCTGTGGCAAAACTATGAGCAAAGTAACAAAGCAAGGTTAACCAAACTGTGGCAAAAGTATCAAAACAAGACTGTGGCAAAAGTACAAACGAGATTAACATGGCAGT
>CAJRST010005557.1:15888951-15910928 GCA_907169785.1 Menidia menidia | reverse complement strand
GTAATTGAGTTACAGTTACTTCCGAAAATATTAAGAATTACAAATTTAGTTAAATTTTTTAAAAAATATAAAGAAAAACCTGTGCAAATTATGCAACTCACTGATAGACGAAGCTTATTGATTTACTAATATTTGACTGTTTGGTGTTGATGCATGACAAACGTTTATCGATGTCTATGACCTAGCCTAACCTAGCCTAGACTACCTAGCCTACCCAACTGTAGGGTGACCAGACGTCCTCTTTCTCCCGGACATGTCCTACATTTCAGACTAGGGTTGTCAAAAGTATCGATACTTAAAAAATTATAGATACTAAAATGTTGTATCCGGATACGACTGACCTGCTGTCACTGCACCCCTTCTCCGATTAATTTATGTATTTATTTACGTTGTTTATGATCGTTAACAAGACGTTAGCCTTGAACTGCTAGCTGCGGCCAATAGCTAATAATAACATGCTAAAATTAATCATGGGTTAATACTCATTAAAACCTTAAAGTAATCAAAAAGTAATCAAAAGTCATTAGTTACATTACTTTTTAAAAGTAATCGAAAAAGTTAAACTACAATTACATTTTAAAAAACAAGGTAACTTGTAACTGTAACCGACTACATTTTTAAAGTAACTTACCCACTGCTAGCGATCCCACCAAAGAGCGCCGATAGACGTCAATCATGTACATTTATCTTCTTGGGCTAATGCTAAACTGGTCTTCGCAGCACCGAATTGTAATTGGCCATTTAACTCTAACGTAAACATGCCAGCTTCCTGTTCCTATACGTGATCGTATAGTGTCGTAAAAAGCGTTGTGAATGTTGGTTGTTGGCGTGCAGCTAAAAAACTTATACTTGTACTTTTGATACTTTAGTAGCAATTTTTGAAATACTTCTACTTGCAATACTTAAGTACAAAAAAATGGAGTACTTCCGTACTTCCACTTAAGTATGGAGTTGAAAGCATACTTCTACTTTTACTCAAGCAAATCTTTTTACATAGTACTTGTACTTCTACTCCAATACTTTAAACATCTCTGCCTTTGAATAACAAAACGTTTTTTTTTTCTTCCCCTATGTACTGATGTTTGTGTTTCCGTGGTGCCAAACACCATGATTGTTCTTACCATGAGAGGAAATAATGTCCCGCCATGATCCCGGCATTCTCGCACTTCACAAAACAGCATTCCTGATTCAGTTTAATCCGTACAACCCGACAAATTCTCAATTAAACTCACGCTTAAACAGACCGGCTCCGAGCGGAGGAGAGTTCAATTTGCTCCCAAAAAACTGTAATTTCCCGTCACATCAGTCCTTCAGAGCAGTTGTTTGCCATGGCGACAAAGTGTTTTCCTCTCACCCGCCACACTGCCATGATACTTTTTGGATATTGCTGTTGGTAAGGCCAACAATGAACATCCACTTACCCACCGATACCCTCCCAGGAAGCAACATGGAGACACTTTGTGCTCTGCCACTGCTTTGGGGCTCAGTAGGAAAGCTGTTGGCGGTGAAGGGATCAGTGGGTAGTTTTCTTCAGGTCTTAACCTGAAGCAAACATTAGCACAATGGAATCCATTCAAAGCTGAGCAAGATGACACCGAACGCTGACGTTAGGGATGTGGACCCGACCGGAGAGTCTGTCCCACATCTTTCTTTTCCTCACACTCTGAAACCCACACTGAAGCCCTCGTGATCACAGCTAAAAGCACCCGGCGTTCCTTTAGCAACATTTTTCTGGGTCCAGGATGTGTTGGACAGTGGTAGCAAAGAAATCTATATTTGCTCATTGTCCACTGGCATTAAAACTTAAGTCAGCATTAAGTAACCACATCCAGGATTAATATTCATTGATTAATTATATTATATTATATTATATTATATTATATTATATTATATTATATTATATTATATTATATTATATTGTATTATATTATATTATATTATATTATATTATATTGTGCTATATTATATTATATTATATTATATCATATTATATGATATTATATTATATTATATTATATAGATAGATAAGATAAGATAAGAGCTTTATTGATCTCACAGTGGAGAAATTCACTGGTCACATATCGGTTAGAGTTCAAAAGGAGGAAAAGGTGCATAAAGTACAGCAAAAGCAAGCAAATATACAAGGAAGCAACACAGCGCAGAGATTTGGGTGATTAAAATATATACAATCATTGACGGCTCACACACAGTACACATATTACACAGGTCAATAAATATAACACAATTGCACAGCAGTTGTTAAAGTGCAGAGTTGTACAGTCTGGTAGCAGCAGGGATGCTATATTATATCATATTATATTGTATTATATCATATTATATTCATTATATTATTGTCTGATGCATATAAATAAATATATATATATATATACTGTATATATATGCCTTATAATGTTAATCTGAAAAGCTTATGAAAAGGACTAATTCTCTCTCCGTGCTAAATGTCTAAAAGACTGTGTGCAGCTTGCTACATTTGAATTTCTATCCCCCGTGGGCTTTTTGGCCACTCCTGAATCCCACAGTTACTTTCATTGTTTGTGTTTGTGTTAATATTTCATAAAGATGTTTCAATATTTATTCATCTCTGCTCTCTCCACGTAGACAACCATCCCACCAGCTCCCTGGTATCATACATTTTAATGCACTGAGTGATCGCGTCCCCCATGAGGTGTGCAAGTTTTCCTACCCCTCCCTCGCTCTACTACAAGTATCTTCATTAATAAAACATGAGAGATGCTTCTGCCAAGAATCACCTCTTATTTCAACGGATATAGTGTACACAACAAATGACAAACATCCTCTGGCACTATGTCCAAATCATGAAATCATTAAGATCTGGTGAAATGGAACCGGCCTAAAGAACCAAAAGCCACACGATGAAGAAAAAAGGCTCCAAAATAAATGATTAATTTGTTGTTACTATGATTTATCGCAGAATACGTATACGTTAAGTCAACATAATCTAGAGAAGATGATTAAATCAATTTACCAGGACTGATTCCCAGTTTAATCTTAATATAACTGGATGCCTTTTTATTAATTGTGCATTAATTGTTTATGAACTATTACAGGTTTTATGGGATTTACTCAACTCATTTAATATGATAGAAACAAATAAGAGGGATAAAATACCTATTTATGAGTATGAATATGATTCAGTTTGATTTCAGTGAAGATTATGTTGATTTAACTCATTTTCTCCCTAATGTATAGATGCAGATAGGAGCTATGACTATGTCGTGAGAATATGTAACCTTTAGGTTGTGACAGCATTTGTAATTAAATGTAATTACATCGAGGTTGATATGTTTTAGCCCAAAGTAAGATCATTTTGGCTCTAACTAAGCAGCCTTGATTTGAAGCCCTTTCCTCTTTACTCTGCTTTTCCGTGCCTGTTTTCACTCATAAATTTAGTTTTCTGTGAAACACAAAAGCTGCTTGTTGTTGTAATCAAACAAACCCAACTCCAACATTTGCCACATTCTCAATATTTAACCTATTTTCTTCAAACTTGGATATTTTTTTGATACGTATAAAGAAACACAGTGTCTAAATGAGGTAAGTCATGTAAGAAATAATCTTTTCGTGGCTTTTAATGGTAAAAAAAAAGAACTGCAGAGGGTCTAAAAGGAGCCTGCTCAAACACATTATTCTTTGTCAGACAAAATTGAACAGTGAAGTTTAAATAATGGAAATTGGACAAATTTTAAATTAGATCTTAATAGGTAAGGAGAAATACCTGCCTTTTCCAAATGAATGGTTGTCAAGTTCACCAAAGGGACCCTTTGATCACCAAGCTTATTAAATCTTTTTAAAAAATCAAGATCGCGATGACAGGCTTATTGTTAAGAATTAATCCTTTTAATGCCTAAGCACTAATCATGCAGGAAACTTTTGACACAAATGGTCATTCTCTTGACACAGTGGTTGCTGGAGACCTGAAAGGAGCTGATTGTAAATTATCTGAGACTAGAATAGTTTAAATCAAATGGAGCGCATTTGCCAAACGTCTATTCATGCCCCGGCTCATAATTCTATGGCCATTTGTCCAAAGAAAAAAAAAAAAAAAAAAGACCTCATCCACTTTGTGAAAACGTCAGGAAAACTGAAATGTGAACATTCGGCTGAACTTTTCTGGAGCATGTCAGTTAGATGGAAGGACAAACCTTCACCCTGCTGCTTCCTATTGGGAGGGATTTTAATTTATTTTAATTTTTTTGCCAGAAATATATATTTGGACCGGTCAGTCTAGTGTACACCACCAAATTTACGTACTAATAATTGATTCTAAGCTTTATTTATATGATCCCATGATCTAAAAGTGATAACCAATAAAAAAAAAACATATTTTAATCTAAATTTAAAAAGTTTTGTTGCGTTTTGTGTGTGTTGACAAATCTACTCAACGCAGTTCCAGAGATGACACAAAAACAACTTAAATCAAAGTGAAACTCATTAGAGTAAATCCGAGAAAATATTGTTTCTAAAACCATATGATAATTAGAACATCTGTTCAATCGAGTCTTTGGGATTTATTTGAGTCTGGATGTACTTGAACTGCACGCAGAGACGTGTCATTCATGTAAATAAGAAATAAGGAATAAAAGCAGATGCTGTCAACAAGTTGTTGAAGTGTTGACAGAAACGACAATTTGGAGAATTTCCAGCATAAAGAAAAGAAAAAAGAAGAAATCAGTCATCCACTCATCACTTAAATGACTTAAATTACGACTGTTTTGTGTATCTACCTGAATCTGGAGCTCAGAATGGGATTCCATATTTGACAAAGCCTAATGAAACACACAATATAACAAACTGAATAAAAACAGTCAACAGTCTGTGCGACTCCATAATTAACCAAAGTTCAAACCAATCAAACAGAGACCCGGTGGAAAAAGGGACATTAATATTTCAATTTTTCTCTTATTAATTTAATCACATTTCATATGCTGATTTGAATTGGCCACGCTCCCCCACTCAGAGTTGACTCTAATCCCAATCTAATTGCTAATTATACGGCTGGAGGTTGATTGGACCAATCCTTCCAGCCAAGGCCAATTTGACTCCCTCTGATGTCGAGCACCTTTCATGTGCCATGTCTCCAAGGTTTTGAGCACACAGTGTGTGTGTGAGAACGTCTCTGTGCACGTGAATGTGTGTATCTGTGTTTGGATCAAATCATTCCTCCGCACCCTCGGTGGATAAAAGTGTTTTCCAACCGCTCGTAAATAAGTACAAATGCAAAACAAACTAACAGAACTGACATCGGGATGTTCCTGCCAAATGAAAACACGTTTCCTGATAGATTAAACGTGGATTAAAGCAGGAATTCTGGACAATTCTTGACAGATCGAGGTGTGTGTACAGTCTGATATCAGGTCCTCTTTAAGATGAGTCAGCGTATGATGATGGTATGTGACAGGTGCATATTATGTGTCCTCCATCTTTATTTAGCTCAACATTGTGGCTCTAAATCATTATCTTCCAAGATTAAACAAGTTATGGTTTTCATTGGATATTCCTTTGAATAGTCCTTGTTTCCCCGGTCCTGTGCCGGTGTGTTTTTGCTTTCGATATTTTGGGTTTTTGTGTCTTTTTGCTTTCATGTCTTTTGTTCGTCAGCCATGAGTTTTTTGGATTTACATTTTTGGATTTTGCTGTCTTTGTCTTTTCGTTCCTGGTCTTGCCCATGCCACGTAAGATTTTGAGTTTTGTACTTTTTCACAGCCTTGTTTTTGCCACAGTCTTGTTAATCTTGTTTTGATACTTTGCCATAGTCTTGTTAACTTTATTTGATACTTTGTTCATAGCCTTGTTTACCTGATTTGATACTTTGCTCATAGTTTTGCCTTCCTTGTTTGAACCTTTGTCTGGTCAACCACTCCGTTTGAGTGCGTTTTTTGTTAAAATAAAACCCTTGTTACCAACTCTCCGCATCTGAGTCCACCCTGAGATCCATCCTACCTTACAAAAAATACTACTTATTAACAATGAAGGTGTTATGGACTCATGTGTGAGATCACATGGATATGCTCAGATTTGAGCATATCCAACCAATTCCATTAAGATTAAAGAGAACTAGTGATCTTATGGACATGGGAATAAACTTCAAATTAAGTTTAATTAAACAAGAATTAGTAATGTTTAAAAAAATGTAGACCAGGCAGTAACAATCAATTCAAAAATGGGATTTTTCTGAATCATTTTGTATTATCTAGCAGCATTTTCCTTTCTATTTGCAGCCTGGTTTCTTCATCTTTTTCAGAGAACCGCTTGAGCTTGGACTTAAATCGGGATTTCTTTGAGATGCATTCTTTTTGGGGGAAGACATTGATCTTCTATCTGTATCTCTAGCTCAGGTTCCCTCCCCTTCAACTATCGAAAAGGCATCTAAGGATTCCCAAAAGCTCTGAAGCATAGGAGAAGAAAACAATGCAAAGTGAATCCCCGGGAGTCGCCTTTGTTGATGAAACTTCTAAAAGTTTTCGAGTGTACGGAGTTTTGCGGATTCCTGTGTGTGATGTAGCTGCTTTCCCTTCATTTATTTGTAGAGTCTGGATATGTGAGAGCTCTGTTATCAGCTTAGCTGTGTTTGCCATTTAAAAATTTGTTTTAGGAAGCTATAATATCTATAATCAGACCCAGTCTTCACATGGTTCTCCTTGTGTCTGGATGATGGTGTGGATCCCAGGCTGCCGTAATGGAGGCTTTGCGTACAGACAATTAGGGTCTAGTGTAATTAAACAGTCTTTTACAATCACAGTCATTACGCAGACCACATCTGAAGACCGAGTCTGGACGCCAGGCAAGTCACATTAGAACGTAATTGACTGGTAAATATTGTAAACAAATAAAGTGTCTCCACAGCTGTGCAGCTGCGGTCGCAGGGGAAGAAAAAAAAAAAGACAATTGCAACGGCTTTTCACGCTCGTGGAGATCAGGTGCGCCGTCCAATGGATCGTCCAGGGAGGGTTAAGAGCAGGAGTGGATTTCTCTGCTTATTATCAGTCGAGAAAAATTAGCTGACAGACAGCTTTTTTAAAAAGAAGTCACAGTTAAACTTTTTATCGATTAAATAATGAGATGTGAAAACATGAGAACTGAGATGAAACCTCCTTGACATTTGTTCTGAAATACGTGTTTATCCCTTTAAAGCCTGATCCAAGAATAAAACAAAACAGAAAATTACTTTTTTTTTTGTTTCAAATTCCTTATTTGGCCTTTTAACAAAATATGTAAAAAGAAAAAAAAACAAAACATTTCTAATATTAATCATTTATTGCTATGCGATAAGTCAAGATTACTTTTTGTGTAGTCTTCTGCCCCGTTATCAGGTATATTTGATTGTGTACAATAAGATTTTGAGCAAAGTTTTTACCATGGGAAGGTAGCCAGAGGAAACTGTCAGCAGTGACTCCTGACCGAGTCCCGGTCCTGTTTCTGACCACAGCACAAAGGCACAAAGGTTTAAATGCATCAATCAGTCCTCAGGAACGGTTCTAACCTGATTATTAAAGAGCTCCAAGTCAGCATCAGCAAAGATACTTTATAATCAGTCAAGATGAATCAGCTGACTTTAAAAAAAACTGACGGTTAAACTTGTTCTTGATTAAATGATGAGATGTGGAAAACATGAGAACTGAGATGAAACCTCCTTGACATTTGTTCTGAAAGACATGTTTATAAAATTTCAAGGGGTTCGATGCCGATTTCAGATGGAAACGCTTCCAGCCTGTTTGAACAAATGACACGATTATGAATAAGATTGTTAACCCGATTCTTTAGTTGGAAACCTGAAAATAAACCAGAGCAGATCAAGAGTAGAGGAGGACTGGACACAACTAAGTCCTATTGGCCAGTTACCTCTGGGCATGAACAGGCCAGGTCCTAATTCATGCAGATAACATTGGAATGTGGTAAAAAAAAAAGGTGTGTGTTTGTGTTGACCTAAAGACGTGGATCTAATGCAACAGAGAAAGAAAAAGAGAGAAAAGGAGAGTCTCTCGTCACAATCCAGAGACTTCAACACAAAATATAGTTATAAAAGAAAATAAAACAATCTGTAATGTACATAGATCATGTGATTGCATACAATGCTAAAGTGAGTATTTATAGCCACAAATCCTTACGAGATCTATAAGATCTGTAGCGCCATGAAAAAACTTATTTTCTATTTTTCTTCAAACCCACACCGGCCGACATCCGCCTGCTCTTCCTGAGGACGCTCTGTGCTTCAAACATCCTCAATAAAACCAATCCGACGTCTCTAAATCGCGCAGCTATGAAACCGTATCAGATTCCAATCCGACTCTACGGGGAAATATCGTCTCACGTCATTACTCTTCATCAGGAGGACGTCAAACTCGCTCTGAGCTGCTATCGTCCTCCGTTCCTCGGGACTTTGGCCCATGAGTTCAGACCTCAACAAAGAACCAACGTCGTAGGCATCGACATCTTTTTTCTTTCTTTACCTTGTCCTGTTCAGCATCATGGTAGCAGAACTGAGATCTGAGTACCGTGCTATAATGAACAAAATTGCTTTGCCAAGGGAGGCTTTGTTAGTGAGAAGCCCCCCTTGATGACCCAAAACTTCTTTATTTATTCATTTTTGTTACCAAACTTCCACGCGTCCAATAATGCCGAACCTGACAGAGGGACAGGGGGCAGGGAAGAGTAGTGGAAAGGAGAGAGATCCTTTAGAAAGGGAGAGAGGGGGGAGAGAAAAAAACAAAATAAAAAAAGAAGGAGAAAGAAAGACAACAAGACCATATGACCAGCTGCTATGTCTGCAAAAAGGACGCTGTTCCTTGTGGGCAATCCGAGTGGAGAACCTGTAGGAGCATCGACATCTTTTTAACGGCGCTTGCAGAGAAGTTTCATCATCATTTCGCATCAAACGCCATCCTCTTGATGAGACGATCATAAGCCGGAGTGGTGGGGCTCACGGAGTCTCAATTAGAGCGCGGAGAGTCGTGAATCTGCGGGACGCTGTGATCTTCCCCCTAACCGTCTGCCTGGAACCCGCCCGGCTTTAGAGCGACCGGCACGGGCCCAACGATCCGTGCACCCGTCCCCATTCATCTCTGTGTTCATCGCTCTGTGTACGGAACGCCACAAATTGCGGATTCACGCTGCTCTAATCCTCGGAAAAACCGCGAGGGGCCTATGTGAGGAACCCCCAACAGTTACCTCGGGGGGGGAATGATCTCTCTCAGAGCCACCCCTTACTAACCCCGGCGGTTGGAGAAGATCTACAGTGGGGGAAATAAGTATTTGACCCCTTGCTGATTTTGCAGTTTTTTGCCCACTCACAAAGAATGCAACGATCTATAACTTTAATCATATGTACATTCTAACAGTGAGAGACAGAATCCCAAAGAAAATTCCAGAAAATCACATCATATGAATTTATAAAAAATTTATAACCATCTGATGAGGAAAAACAAGCATTCTTTGTAAGTGGGCAAACCTGCAAAATCAGCAAGGGGTCAAATACTTATTTCCCCCACTGTATCTCCGCTTATTACGACTATCGTCTCCCACCGGCGGCTCTAAAGATGAATCACGCCTGTCAATCCTCGTCCCCGGCCTAGCGAGGCCGTGTTTGTTTATATTGATCAGCAGCATATGTGGCACAGCTGTTGCCGACGCTGGCACACTTTCCCTTGGCAACGGTACAGTTGGCGCGCTAGACGGCAAACACTACGCACTTGACTAATCAATACAAACAATTAAACGGCAAATAGCAATGCTAGAGCGGGGAGAAATAAAGCCCGTCTGGATCTGGTGAGATCTGTTATCGATAGGCTTAACCGTTCCCTGTTATTTTCTCTTATTTCACGTGTTTAAGTTCATCTGGGAAATATAGTAACAGCCCGTCGTCCCTACAGTGTAACTTTGATGTTTGGCAGTGGGAATAAAGCCCAAATAGATGGATGCATCGAGAATAAAAGCGACAATACTTTCTAATTTAGACGACTGTTGTGTTTTGCTGAAGGATCCATCAAGTTTCATTGTTACCAGAAAGACAAGCGATCGAAACAAAAACAGACCCTGAAAACACGGCGTGTTGTGGAAAATTGGGTCTTTGTAAGTTCCCCCCTTCAATCTCTGTTCATTTTCGGGATGAGGGTTCGACAAATGGAAGAAATTCTTGAATCACTCGATTCAATGTGTGAAATTGTTAGCGCGAGTGTAAGAAAAGGACTAAAGGAGCGGCATCTGGCAATGATTAGTGGCCATTAATTGGTGTTAACTGTTGCTACCAGTGTTTGCAGAGTTGAAGGATAATTAGACGGAGGTCAGCTCCGAGCTGAAATTAACATGTCAGAAATATGCAGCTGTCTTCTGACAACCGGGCCGGCTAGCTGGGGGGGGGCGGCTAATTTAGTCGGCAGGTTAGCGAAGGACGACGTCAATGAGACTTTTCTCTCTTTGAAAATCTTCATGACTATGTGAATGAGGTAGTCTGTGATTGTTATTCAGTGTGTGTTCTTTGTTTCTTTTTTTTTTAACACTAGAAGTCCCAGAGAATTTCAGTTTCTCCCCTCTCCTCTTCAAGTTTGTGGATTGACTCTACCTTGCTAACCTTACTGTTGTTAATCAAACAAACTGTGATATGACCAGCCCTTCTACATGAGTCTGGATAAAGGCTGAAACAAACTGGAGCATGTTCCAACCACTTTTCAGTACCTGCCTTTGCAACATCAGACCTTTTTGCAGGAATATATTGATAAGTCACATCTAAATCTTTTATTGAGGAAAACCTATTGAACAAAGGTTCAAGGCTCAAAGGTTTCCTGTGAGAAATCTGCCACTCTTTTGAGTCATCATCTGAAGTGATGATGAGCTAATAAAAGCACAAATAATCACCAATATTCCATACGAGTTGTTGAGGCAAAATCTAGGTAGCGAGAAAAGTGGGAACCGTCACATGTTATTTTAGGGAGTTTTTCTTAAATCCTCTGAGGGTTTAAGATGACTGTCAAACAAACTGGTGAAGATTTGAGCAC
Source organism: Menidia menidia (assembly GCA_907169785.1). Lineage (NCBI taxonomy): Eukaryota > Metazoa > Chordata > Actinopteri > Atheriniformes > Atherinopsidae > Menidia > Menidia menidia. Next base: position 15,899,898 of record CAJRST010005557.1, on the reverse strand, counting down.
AAACAAAGACACAGCATGACAAGTAATCTCACTCAAGTCAGTTTACATAAAACAGAACAAAGCAGAACATGTAAATTCAGTTGGCTACATAAAACCCTGTTATGTAAAGACATAAATGTCATCCCACTCACCAAAAAAACTGGTCATTCTACGTTGAGTCCAGTCTGGATATTAAAGTTCTTATAAGATCAAATTTGATCTTATTCGTCTTTCCGTGGACCTGTGATGGACAGACCACTTACCCTGGTCTTGCTCCAGCTCTCCCCCAATGGCAGCAGATAGTCTCCAGACCTCTCACAACCTGGAACGTCTGGGGGAATGTCTGGTGTCTCGTCATGTGTTGATTACCTATTGTGTTCACCTGGGGTTCCCCTCCCTCATGTGTTTAAATAGTCCTCGTTTCCCATGTCCTGTGCCAGTTCGTTTTCGTCTTTCTGTTCTCGTCACCCCTTTATCACGTCAGGTTTGATTTTGTCACAGCCTAGTTTACTTTATTGCCATAGTCTTGTTTTTGTACCATAGCCATGTTTTTGCCATAGCCTTGTTTACCTAATTTAATACTTTGTTCATGTTTTTGCCACAGCCATGTTTTCGTCATAGCCATGTTTTGTCGCAGTTTTGTTAATCATGATTTGATACTTTGCCACAGTCTTGTTAACTTTATTGCTTTGATACTTTGTTCATAGTTTTTCACAGCCTTGATTTGAACTTTGTCTGCCATCCACTCCGTATGGATGCTTTTGTTCCAATAAACCCTTGTTTCACATATCTCCGCGACTGAGTCCTCCCTCCAAGACCCATCCTACCTGACAACAACCTGGAACGGGATCTCCTGACTGATCTCCAGTCAGGTTTTGGAGTAACTTTTGAATGTGAAGACTATTCGGTGGCCATTCTGGAACGAGCTCAACCCTTCATGTTGAGCCAAATCATCTCACATCTCACATGGGATTCCTTTTTGGCTAAACAGACATAAACAGGCTGGTTGAGGCATCATTTACCTACAGATTTGCGCTTGGCCCTGTTTCGTATCTGGAGCTTGACAGCATAAAATGTTCCTTAAGCCTTTGCAAAGAGCAACAAATCACAAAAGCATTACTAGTGTGATACCCCCCCACCCCCTTCCTGTTCACACACATTCCCACCAGAGGATAACTTCAGCCATCAGAGACATTCAGCTCCGATACAGGATAATGACTGGAGCGAATCCATTTCGCGATAACTTATCACTCCAATTCTGCTGGACTTTTTTCTTTTTTTTTTGCCCCGATGAGGGTTTGAGTTCCTTAAACCCCAAATTCATTTCACTCTCTATCTGTACTGATGCGGTTTCTCCATCAGTGAGACAGAGCTCTGTGGCTCGGAGACAGAGAGGGGAGAGAAAAATTCACCCCACACAGACATTGCGGGGAAACTGAGATAAGAATATTAAACAGGAGAGAGAACTGGGTATTCTCCTCCAAACCAATGAGAGGACAGAGGATGGAAATGAAACAGGAACACTCAACACACAAGAATTATTAGGAAAAATTTGAGAGGGCCCAGTGACTATTTCCGAATTAAGCTGTAAAACATACGTTTATCGAATTTTAAAATGTCTATTGTTACCAAAGATAATCTAGAAAATCTGCTTTGAAATCATAACATCAACATCTTCCAGTAAAAGTGAAAATTAATCTATCAAAATTTCCCAAACTGTTTATGTAGTAAAGCTCAATGCAGCATTCAAATGTAGCTGAATGCTTTAGATGTTCTTTAAAAACAACTACAAAAAAAACCCACATGAAAGAGTTCTGCTGTTTACAACTGACAGTCGGATAATTAATCAGTCCCCCTGATGATGAGTGCAAATTGCCCAAGATTATGTTGACACATCTTCATTGCTGCATGTAGGAGGAGGTGACAGCAGCAGTGCTGCCATTTAGCCCGCCAGCAGCCCCGGGGGACTCTCCTTTTCCAGCATTCGTTTTAATGTCTGGCAATTAAAATGGCCGTCGAACTGCCGGGGAGACGTGGAGTAGACTGAACAGTACAAATACACAGACCCACAAAGAGATTTCAATTTAAACGAACTTGCTACCAACAAGATCATTATAGGATATGCCAAGTGGAACTGTTTGTTGTCTGTCTTTTCGCCCAAAATGGCTAAAAAATCTTGCGAAATTATAGCTGCTCCCAACTTTTTCTCACTGGTTTATGAAAGTGCAGATATCCAACGGATGGTTCCAAACGTTTATTAACGGATTTGCCGTAATGCACGCCCAAAACCACCGTGAACACGTATGCCCCTCCAACCAGAAGGTTAGGAGTTGCTAGAAGTCCATTTCTTCCATTTTTTCCGTCCTTTGCCTTTTCTCTTACACACGCAGACTAATTGTAAACAAACTCAGAACTTCCTATCAAAGGCATCACGTGATCAAGTGAAAACCCAATCGGTGGCGTCTCCATATAACATTGTTACAATATTTTCCAAAAGTATTTACATATTAATCGAAAATACACAAAGATGTGAAATAGATATTAAAAGTAAAACATATTCATATTCACAAAATAAAATAAGTTCACACAGAAAAATTGCTTATGTAACTACGTTAGCTACAGAAATGATCAAAGGATACTCAGTCATTCGCTAAAAATGTTCACCTGGCGCCCGGAGATCATTTGAAACGTTGACTTATTCTCCTTTTACAACGCCAGTGCTCCGTCTCAGCCGTGTGTACAAGCAACACACAAAAGCCGCTCGTCAGGCAAATCCATCCTGCCTAGTTTTCCTTCCCAGTAGCGGTTGATGCTAATGCTTTCCATATCTATCAGAGTGACAGGCACAGCACGACGGTTTGTTTCACTCAACGGGAGAAAATTAATCACACACGTTTAGTACAACGGGAGAACATTTGGGCTCCGCGTTAAAGCGCACTCTTGCTGGCTTTGATGGTCATATTAAGACAATAGTTGAAGGCTTCTTAACGAAGCTATTTGTTAACAGCTCTAACTTAACCGTTAGAGCAGTTTTGGCCGGGGAACTTTGCATGTATGGTGCTCGTAGTTTGGGTAGGGAAATTACGAGCAGTCTTTATGAATAATAAAAGTCAAAAGGCCTTAAGATTTCGTGGGATGTCAGTATTTTTAGATGAATGTGCTTTGTAATTTCTTGTTTCCAGGGCAGTTTTTTGGTGGATAAAACTGTTTTCACTGGCAAACGTTCTCCATCGAGAGGGAATGTGTGAAGCGTTCCTAACAAATGCCTTCGTCCTGTAAAGTAAAGCAGAATACAGGCGACTAATGGACAGATTACATCTAATAGTTACTGCTGTGCCGCGTGCGAATGCGAGGCCCATGGGAGAGCGGCAAATCGCTTTAAACTCCAATAAGTTACAAGCAGTGGCAAGTCTTTGCATAATCTGCACAAAGCCCCAGGCAGCAACGAGGCAGAATGCAATTAGGGGGGAACTAAATTATACACTGTAAGCAAAGTGAAGATGTTAAAGAAAAAACTGAGGAAAGTGAAATGAACATTGTGAAAGGAGATTGCCTCATCTTTGATGAGTTTAGCTACTTTCTGCCTTTCATTGTCAGTCTGCAGTGTTTTTGTTTTCAACAGTGTTGCTGCCACAGGTTAAAGCACAAGAATATCTAAACAATTACCTAACTTTTTAACCTTGAGGAAGATATAATGAAGACCAATTACATACTGGTATCAGACTCATACCTCATATTTTTTTAGTGCAACCAAGCTTTCATAAGAAAGTTGAACAGTGGAGCAAAGTGTTGAAGAACATTTCTCTGCTTTTATTTGTTCATTAAAGCTTGCAGGATGTCACCTGACAGGAGGAAAAGTGGTCATTTTGTCTGTTGAAACTTTTAATTAAAAGAAGAAGAATACAAATTGTATTTGCAAGCCAATTAATTACAGTTTTGGGGTAAACTTTACATTGATTTCTCACATATTTCCGGCTGTTGAGACCAAAACGACCGCTTAACTTAGAAAAAAATAATGTATACAGCTCTGACCTGTAACTAGTTTTTTAGTTTTCTGACCAAACAGCTAATACTACTTTTTAAAGCCTTTTAAAGTTAAATAAATTAAATTCTTCTGGTTTGTAATTAGTGAAATGCCAGTTATTTACACTGATTTGCTTGAAGCGGTCTTCCTCTTCTCGGTATCCAGGGCGACGTGTTGTCAGGTCATCACGTGCTCTCCGTTGTTTTGGTCCCGCCTCGCTTCTCGCTATTGGTCGGCCCGAACTCAACCGCCGTCTCATTGGACGAACGTTCCGTCAGTTACGCAGAACCAGGAAGTGCTTCGGACAGAAGTGGTGTGTTGGCATTCTGGAGAAATTAGGATCAAAGTACCTCAAAACGATCAATTTCGTCGCTGTTTGTGGGTCCAGACGGCTGCCGGCTGAGCCGTAATGCGGAAGAAGTCCAACTGAACGACGTTTTCTGGATAAACAGCAGCAGAGTAAGTGTCCTCAGGTAAACCTGGCATGAATGCTTCTGCGAGATAGTTGTCTTCGGGGTTTTTCTCCATAGAAAACAAAAGATAAACCTATTAAAATCACCTGGTATGTACATGCCTATTGTTAAATGCATAAGAGCTCCTATAGTTAAACCAGTGGGAGCATTTCCCCCCAAAAAGGTGCCCAGAAGTGGTTGTCAGTTCCAGTTTATTAAGTTCAGCATTACCTAAAAGTAGCAATTCTTCCTTATAATAAAGATTATCATAAAATAGTGACGTTTTTTCTTATTTTTTGTTGTTCAGACAGGAATTCTATCTCTGATACTGAAAATAGTTCATGGTACAGTTAACTTTAGAGATGATAATGTGATTTGTTCTCATTGAATAGAACATTTATATTAGAAATGGACGTCCTGAAGCTTAAATCTGCGCCTCATTTAATTCGCCTCAGTCTGAATCTTTTCTTTTGTGTCAGACTCCATGCTGGTTTTTCATCATTTTGGTTTCCTGGCTGTTTATGAGTGTGCAGGCAGTTAGTTTAGAATTACTCGGTGGATTTTCTGTTATCAGGATGTAGAACACGTATCATCTTTCAGTCTTACGCTTATCACAGGCCTTTTTCAGAGAGACGTGTCCCACCCAATGGACTTTTACGTAAACAGAAATGCACATTCAACTACTTTCAGTTGGCAGAAATCCTGATTTGATTAGTGAGGAAGTCAGGAGTAAAAAATAAATTGCATTGAAAAGTAAGAAATGAGGGCAGAAGTGAGGACAAGGCCAAACAAACAGCGGCAGTCGGGTCTACCTGCAGAGGTGGATTTAGCTCTCCACAGAGAGCTCTCTTTTCTTTGCTTTTCCTGTCTTTGGACTTGCTGAGCTGCGTGTTGTTGAGCTTGGTTACTTTGTGATAAATAACTGAAAGCTGGCTGTAAGTTTCCATATAAACGCAGTCGGTGGCTTATCCCTCCGTGTTTCCAAGTCCAAAAGAACCTTTTCTTGCTCTGGTTGATGTCTCCAAGGCCGCATTTTACAGAAAAAAAAACAGATTCAAAAGATTTCAAAACTGAAAACAACCCGTATTCTTGTCGTTGAGAAGTCCTTGACACAAAGGACGTAGAAATACAGCCTTTCGATTTAGGTATTAAAAGACAAAACACTCTATAAGGTGTCCTGTAGCTCAGTGTTTTTTAACCACTGTGCCTCGGTACACTAGTGTGCCGTGAGTGATGGTCAGGTGTGCCGTAGAAAATCATCCTATTTCACCTAATTGGTCTAAAAAGAGTTTTTGATAAGGAATTAATTATCTGCAAATAATATTCCATTTTTGAGTGTCTGTGCTGTACTAGTGACTGGTGGCGTAATCATGTAATAATTCCTTATGACTAGATTTTGTATATAATTTTGCATATTGAAGTGGACATGTTAAGAGCAATTTGAAAGAAGAAATATAAAATATGGTAAAAATAAGTTTTTGTGTTTATTTGATTCCTATTCAAGACACTTAAGGTAAGATAAGAATAAAATAAGAATAACTATAGTGTTACTATAGGCGGATACAGATTTGTTTACGATTTTTGGTTGGTGGTGTGCCTCGTGATTTTTTCTTTGAAAAAATGTACCTTGGCTCAAAAAAGGTTGAAAAACACTGCTGTAGCTTAAAGGAGCAGCAGAACATTGTTGTTTTTACAGCATTTCGGCCATGAGATTGTGATGCCGCAGCACAAACCAACAGAGCCCGCCGAGTCCCACTGCAAACAGTTTATTTGGACCATTTCCTCTCCTCCTCTCTGTCTTTATTTCGCTGACTCTGGCCTCCAGCTGCTGGAGAACAATGGCCGCCCGTCTTTTTCCGGGGCTAGCGTCTGAGGTTTTAGCTGGGAGCGGCGTTCCCGGGTGTGAGGCGGGGATCCGGGGCCTCCCAGGAGAAGCCATCAGTCAGCCGGCCACGCTCCGTGCACATGCTAATTTGCTCTCTCTCTTCTATTCCCCAGCTGTTCCTCCACACTCTCCAGCTCTCCCGTTCCCCTCGGATACGCATAGATGCGTTTTCCTCTTCACCTTGCTCTCCTCTCTCCTGATGCGCACACCTGCACGCACATTTTTCTTTCCGCCGCCGCTCAACGTTGCCTTTTGTAAAATTAGAATCAATTATCATTAGGACACACTGGCTGTTGGGTGTTATTTGCTAAAGCAAAAAGCGGGTGCGGATATTTGCTTTTAATCATTCTGAATCCTGGTAGCCAGCAGATTAGCCTGGCATTTTTCTAATCATTGCAAAAGGGTAAGCGTGCCCCTGGACCTGCATTCACCTTTGCTTTTAAACAAAGGACCACAGTATTGATTTGACGCGATGTGTTGCTCGGAATTTAGAGCACGGGAGAGAAAAATATGTCAGCAGAGAAGAGAAGACGCTAACGGAATTTTCCCGGCTCATCGGGAGAAGTTTGCCGCACATATTGTTGCACCCTAACAAAGGTCGAGCTCCCTACCCCCCACACCCACAACACCAGGCTAGCCTTTCTACTATTCTTAGCTATTTTTTTTCCTCATGTCGTACCTCTGAGCTGTCAGAATAATCACAGAGAAGTCATGGTGTGAGGGGAAATGGTGTTAAACTAAATGAGATTGATAGGAAGCTCACACTGAGCGCCGAACACATGGAAGGCGGTGAATTCATTTAATAACGCGCGGCAGATGTATGTGAAAGATAAAGCATCTGCCTGATCGAGACTGACTACTGTTCTCTGTATATGATCGCACAATCACCTGCAGCTTTCCTGTGGATTCGGAGCTATTTCTTGCCGGGGGGGCGGCGGTTACGCCTGCATTTGATTAAAACTATACCACGCAGCACTGAGCTGCAGCTGGGAAATCCTCACTTACTCATACGGCTGTTTTTTTTTGTTTGTTCATGTCATTTTAGACGGAGGAAAGACGATGGGCAAGAAGGACGCCAGTGCTACCAGGCTGCCCGTCGACCAGTACAGAAAGCAGATTGGTGAGTGTCCCGTTTGTTGGCCAAACAGCCAACTGGTTTATTATAATCGAATAACAAAATGAGGATGGATATCCGGACAATTGTTTGAAAAAAAGGTGAAGAGACCTGATTGGTTTTCTGTTTCAGAAAAAGAGAAAAAATCGCAGCCAGCGTTTATTTGGATGTTTGTAACCTTCATGATTTAAAGTTTAATCAAAGGCATATTTGTAATACTGAGTAATTATTGAAACAATAAGGTCACGATACTCTTCTGACTGTCTCTTCCTCCAAAAGTTATGACTCACCGTTTGTTGTGGCTGAGCCTCCCAGATAATTTCAATTATAGACGCAAGCTAGCATCACATGCTGGAATTCACAATCTCACGTCAGACTGAAGCTTCTAAGAATGGATCAACACTGATGAAGGTCCTAATTCATTATTAGTTTTTGTCAATAGACCTGATGTTTGAGCCAAATACAGCAACTGGCAAGAAAACTACTGTTCCAAACCTGTTGGATCAGGACAATTCAGGGTTAAATTGACGTGTTTCTACAGTATTTCTACAGTTTTTACACCCCCTCCCCAGTTGTTTTAAATCCACAATGAATAAAAGAAACTTTAGTATAATACTTTGCTTTTTCTCTTAGTTGTTTTAGTGAAAGTTGGATGATCCCAAAGCACAAAGGTATTGATAGATATGTGTAAGAGGGAAGGGGGGAAAAAAAAGGAAAAGGAATGGCTGGCATCCAAGAATAACATCGACTGTACCTGGAGTATTCCCAGCAAAGCCCAGGTGCTGCTGGAACGACTACCCACACAGGCACTGCATCTTTTTGTTCTTTTAATAATCAGGAGATTTACAATAATCTTTTAGAGTCAGCGGGGGGGCCGTGTTGAGAACAGCTGTTTACAACCTGCCGCGGTCTCCCTTGTTGACTGTCCCTTTACTTCCTGTTGTTTCCCCTTCTGTCTGTGGACCGACAGCCTGGAATCAGCTCCGAAAATCACCACAGATTCCCCCAGCCACTTTAAAAAAAATTTTTTTTTTTCACTATTTACATAATCATCCGCTTCAATTCACTACAGACTCCGTAAACATTTCCGCTTCAGCGTAAAGGTTTATTCATATATGAAAATAATCTCGCGTTTATATGAATGACTTGACGTACATTCGCATGGCGCTTATGTGCTAGCACATTCCCTCCAATGTCGATATGGAGGAAAATAGCAGTTTCTGAAAGCATTTGCGATGAAACGCAAACATTTGATTGTGTGCTTTTTTTTTTTAAAAAGTGCAAAGGTTTATTCATATATGAAAATAATCTCGCGTTTATATGAATGAGTTGACGTACATTTGCATGGCGCCTATGTGCTGGCACATTCCCTCCAATGTCGATATGGAGGAAAATAGCAGTTTCTGAAAGCATTTGCGAGGAAACGCAAACATTTGATTGTGTGTTTTTAAAAAAAAAAAAGATCTATTTTCGGTTTATTTGTATTCTTGTGCATGCAGAGATGCAGCCTCTTTGCCAGAGTGATGGCTTTCACCAGAGGGTTCCTAACAGGAATTCTGTCTATCTGTGTTCGTGACCGCTCACTTTAAGAGCCAAAGCGAGCACCTGACATTCAGGGGTCATGAAGCGTGTAGGCCGTGGTTTAAAGACCGTGAACACGCCTGCCCACGAACAGCCAATCAGAAGAGACACAGTCTGAGAAGCTGAACATAGAATGGAGCAAGAGGTTGGACCGATTTGAGGCTTATCAGCCGTAATTAGGACACTGAACCCGGACAAGGAGATGGACAACGATTGACTTGCTGGTCCATCTTTGTCTGACCCATAATCATGGTCACAAAATGATTGTATTAACCTACAGTGGGGGAAATAAGTATTTGACCCCTTGCTGATTTTGCAGGTTTGCCCACTTACAAAGAATGCTTATTTTTCCTCATCAGATGGTTATCAATTTTTATAAATTCATATGATGTGATTTTCTGGAATTTTCTTTGGGATTCTGTCTTTCACTGTTAGAATGTACATATGATTAAAGTTATAGATCGTTGCATTCTTTGTAAGTGGGCAAACCTGCAAAATCAGCAAGGGGTCCAATACTTATTTCCCCCACTGTAAATGGTGAGATTCCTGGAAAGAAGAAGAAGAAGTAGAAGAAGAAGAGATGACCTGAGGTAATCCGGATGCCTCCCATTTCCTCCCTTTGGATGTTTTTTTTTTCATTATTAAAGCGTGTCCTTGTCCCATGAGCTACACATTCTAAAACAAAAAACACTGCTCACAACCATGTCTTTGGTATGTAAATGATTTCATTATTCTGAAACCTTTCCTTCCGGCAGACGACTGCTTATTTCCCTGGATGATTCACGTCCTTAGCCTCTGCCGTTGTTCCCATCAGTCACGTTGTGGATGTGCGGCTATATTTACTCCGTGAGGTGACATGTGGTCTCAGGGCATGTGACAGCCTCTCAAAAGTTATTTCAAATTTCATCCAACCATGTGACAATTATAAGGTCTTTCCAATGAGGAGGGAGGACAATTTTTTACCTTCTTCAGAAGCTCCTGTCCCAAGTCCTCTTCATTTTATGTCATTTTAGCACATCTTGGGAATTCAGTCATATGCAATGCACGTATCAAGAATATTTGGTCCTTCCTCTTTCACTTTCTGCCTCTTTACAATCCCTCAATTTCCCCCTTTTTCTCTCTTTTTGAAAAGAACGGCCCTCACACGGTATCAGTCAAGCCACTGTTTAACAGCAGTGATAGAAAACCACGAGTGGTGGAGGGAAATATGGAGAAAAATGATCACATGGGGCCATGTGAAAGCAGAAAAGGTTCGGTGTGGTAATTTGGAAGCATAAAATAAGGCTTTTTTTTATTCACTTGTGGTCCCGGTTAGTTGTTGAGAACAGTCTTTTGTCATGTCAGATGGCCGTTAAAAAGGATTCTGTTGGCACTCTACTTAAGTATCATTATCATTAAGTTATTATTATTGAAAGTCTTCAAAATAGGCAGAATTGTGGAATTCTTACAGACATGCAAGCACAAGCTTTCATTCCCCTTAAGCGATCATTGTTCCTTCGGGTTCAAAATTGAGAGAGCTAGTCTTCATAGCTATGCGTTTGAAATTTAAAGCCTTGAAAAGGAAGTTTCTAAGTTTAAGCTTTTGAAATGTTCACTTAAGTGTCACCAGGCGTAGGAAATTGTGCTTTTCTCAGGTGAAATGCGTCATTCCCGGCAAGTAAGGCTCAAAGTTTCACTGATGTGTGGTTGTTTCCTTTTGTCTTTTGCTTATTTGCGTCTTTTGTTCTTCCATTAAACAACGGATAAAAATCTTCCATATACAGGACTGTCTCAGAAAATTAGAATATTGTGATAATGTTCTTTATTTTCTGTAATGCAATTAAAAAACATGAAATGTCATACCTTCTGGATTCATTACAAATCAACTGAAATATCGCAAGCCTTTTATTGTTTTAATATCGCTGATTATGGC